>WBNH01012158.1:2207-123313 GCA_013401255.1 Urocolius indicus | reverse complement strand
TGTAGGCAGACAGGGCTGTAGCAACTTGAAGGGGAAATTATGACTAAACTATACGGTAAGAGTTAGGATGCTACACAAAATATACAAATGTCTTGTCTTTCAAATATTCCAAAGTGCCCTTAATGCTAGATTCTGTTCATGATTTAAACAAAGGCAAAGTTCAATGCATGCTAGCCTGAACAGGTTTGCACTTGTGGCAGCTCTGATGGCTTCTCCCTAGGCAACCACCCTTTAATAGTATTGCCAGTTTGTTGGAGGAATTGGGTTTTTTTTCGCATGGTCTGTGAGAACGTGATTCATGAGGCAGTGGCTTGCACAGCTGGCTATACTGTGTGCTAGACTTAAAGTCAGGGAATCAACAAGAAAATGGTGTGGGAAGTCATATATAGTTCAGTTTGAACCCAGTGTGAGCATGTTCTGGCATGCAGCCATGGTCAAGGCAAGTGGGATATGAACCCTTCTGGCAGATGAAAGGTCTGATTGAGTGGTCACATTTTATGTTTGTGTGACACAAGGACTGACCCTGATGGTTCTGAAAATTATGAAAACTGGCTTAATAAATCGGTGTGTGGAATCCAGTTATAACTTGGCTGGGATTTTTAGCAAGCATTTTGGAATAATAGATAACCTGCTCTACCCAGAGAGTACAAGGTACAGTCATAAAGTGGATAGGGGGTCTGTCATATCAAAAGCTTGGAAAGATCCATGATCATTTGGTTACTAAGGCCTGTATTCAAACCCTCTAGCTTTTGCCTTGCTTAGAACTAAACTGGGGAATTTGCAGCATGTTGGGTAATACTGAGATGCTCAACTGCACCTAGAATATCTAAGAAAAAAATGTAACTTGGAAACTCCTGTGGACAAGTAGCTTCAAGTAGTGCTAGAGCAGGGAGCAGCTTGAACTTGTTTTCTGTGGAGAAAAGATACAGCAGTCCTTTCCACCCCCTTTTCTCCTCCTCTGTCGAGCTGCTGAATAGGAGGCTCTGGAGTGCTAATAGAGAGAAGAATTTGTACTTTCCTGAGGAGGGTGGACAACCACTGCTCAGACAAACAAGGAAAATCAAGGACTCCTGAAGCAGCATCTTATTTAGGTAGGGACTAGCCACAGTCGGTCTCGGATCTGAGCTGTTCTTTGCATTTCCCATATGTAGAGCTGAGTATTACCATACCAACAATAGGCCAGATTTAATCTTATGTCAGCACAAAAAAAAATCTATAGTGTCAAATTCTTCTCATATTATAAACCTCCAAAAATTTTATGGTTCCTTTAAATTTGTGGTTTCTGGAGTTTTGTGGTTAAATAAGGAGTTTATGTCTTGTTTTAAAAAGAGAAAAAATAACTTCTAGCCCAAGCAATTTAAAATTAGCTTGAAAATAGATTTATCTATTTTACTTGAAAGATTGCTTTAAAATAATGGATTTTAAAATAAAAGCTTTGAATCCAATACCACAGGTTTTGGAAGCCTAGAATTTGCATTGCCATACCTAGCCTTTCTAGCAGGTGAATTTGTGGATGCATACCTCCCTTTAACTTTCTGCTAGTAAGGTTTCCAAGAACATAGGTATCTGCTGTGATGTATTTCATCAAGGTATGCCTATCCTACATTGCCTTAAGGACCTGATCTGTGAGGCACTCTCCAAGCCAGCCTGCTAAACCTTGCAGGAAGAGACAGCCAGTGGGCAAGGTGACAGGCTTGCCTTCAAATCTCCACAGTGTCCCAATTGGAGACATCCATTCAGTCAAAGCTGACTGCCACAACCATCAGGTTGTTTGCTGGTTATTTGAGGGTCTTCCAAAGTATATTCAGATATTTTCACTCATGGTAGAGCAGATTTGACAAGTAAATAACTCAGTTTGCAACACCAGACAGCCTACCAAAAAGAAATTCTCCTGGCAGTTGGTCAATGTGTGTATCACACCATATCTTAGATGTGTGGGCTTTTAACCACCAGACTATACAGTAAGTATAGAATAGATATATAGATAAGTAGAAAGACTTATCCTCTTGCAGCTACTTGTTAGAAAACACTGATTTTAGTGCTAGTCTTGTGACTGGGATTTCTTAGCTGAGGCACAGTCTTAAATAGTATTTTCTTGAGGTTTCTTACTGGCATTCTTAGGTAGCTTCCTACTTAGTCTGTAAGCTCTAGATATCCCATGCTTAGTACCCTGAGGGAGCAGGAAAGGAACTTAGATTTTTCTATGGATAAAAGACATCCAAATTCCACAGAACATCACTGTGTTTAAAACTTAGGTGATGCAATTTACAATACTTGAGCCTTTTGGTGGATCTAGCCCTGTTGACTAGTCTTAATTCTTTAGAGATAAGAGCGTACGGATTCAGGTCTCCAGAATAGATTTTCAAGTATGAAAAGACATTTGCAAGTTCACAGGAGAGTGTCCAAGCCCCAAGTATGATTTGAGTTTCATAGTTTCTAGATGAACCATCAAGAGTAAGAGTTGCCTTTTAGCATCTGCTCTGTGCAATCAAAGTGAGAAAAAAGTCACTGATATCTAATCAGAACATACTGCCATTGATTTTTGTTTTATCCTTCCCCTGTTGCAGTCCTAAGACAGGTGGCAAACCTTTACAGTCACCAAGCCTGTGTCTCAGATGGATAGAGGACAGGCAGAGCAAGGAATAGTTTAGATCAAGTTAGGGAAGGCACTTCCTGTGTTCCCAAAACAACATAAGAGATCTACTTTCTTGAAGCTGCAGCCCCTGCACACAGATTGAGCAGAAGTTCTATTGTGCAGCGCATGCAGGAGAACCAGGTGATCAGGTCCAGTCAGCATAGGTTTATGAAGGGCAGGTCCTGTTTAACAAACTTGATCTCCTTCTATGACAAGGTGACACGCTGCTTGGATGAAGGAAAGGCTGTGGATGTTGTCTGCCTTGACTTAAGTAAGGCATTTGACACTGTTTCCTGCAGCATTCTCTTAGGGAAATTGGTTGTTCCTGGCTTGGATGGGTATACACTTTCCTGGGTGAAAAACTGGTTAGATGGTCAAGTCCGAAGAATTGTGGTCAATGGAGTTAAATCCAGTTGGCAGCCAGTCACGAGTGGTGTCCCCCAGGGGCCAGTCCTGGGGCCACACCTCTTTAATACCTTTATCAATGATCTGGATGAGGGAATAGAGTGCACCCTTAGTAAGTCTGCAAATGACACCAAGCTGGGTAGAAGTGTCAACCTGCTTGAGGGTAGGGAAGCTTTACAGAGAGATTTAGATAGGCTGGATGGCTGGGCCAAGGCCAATGCCATGAGTTTCAGTAAGGCCAAGTGCTAGGTCCTTCACTTGGGCCACAACAACCCCCAGCATCACTGCAGGCTTGGGGAAGAGTGACTAGAAAGCTGCCAGGCAGAGAGGGACCTAAGAGTGTTGATTGACAGCGTCTGAACATGAGCCAGCAGTGTGCCCAGGGGGCCAAGAAGGTCAAGGGCATCCTGGCCTGTATCAGGAACGGTGTTGTCACCAGGAGGAGGGAGGCAATCATTCCCCTGTACTCCTCTTCGGTGAGGCTGCACCTCCAGTACTGTGTCCAGTTTTGGGCCCTTCTCTACAAGAGGGACATTGAGGTGCTGGAGAGGATCCATGGTGGGCTAACAAGCTACTAAAGGATTTGGAGCACATCTTATACGAGGAACAGCTGAGGGATCTGAGGCTGTTTAGGCTGGAGAAAAGAAGGTTCCGGGGAGACCTTATCACTCTCTACAACTATCTGAAAGGAAGTGATGGGGGGTCAGTCTGTTCTCCCTAGTGACAAGCAATAGAACAAGAGGAAGCAGCCTCAAGTTGTGCCAGGGGAGGTTTTGGCTGGATATGAGGAGGGATTTCTTTACTGAAGGGATTGTTTGGCATTGGCTGCCCAGGGAGGTGGTGGAGTCACCATCCCTGCAGGTGTTTAAGAGATGAGTGGATGTTGCACTTAGGGAAATGGTCTAGTGGTTGATAGGGCTGGGACAAAGGCTGGACTTGGTGATCTTAAAGGTCTCTTCCGGCTTAAATGATTCTGTCATTCTACCTCAGCTACATGCTGAATAGATTGGTCTTCCAGAACTGACAGACTGACACTGTTGAGTGCTTCATCAGAACAGGTCTACTTGCCTGTTCCATAGAAATTAAAGGAAAAAAATCTTCTAGATTTCAGTGGTTTGGGATATGACCATCTTTGTTAAAACCTTAACTTAAATAGATCCTTAACTGGTATCATGTTTGAAATAATTAAACAAGACAACCCTGAGCAACTCATCAGTCCTTCTGTTATTCTTTCCAGAGCTACATAACAGCTATTTACCTAATATGATTTGTTTTTATTTTTTTAATTTAGATTTAGCATGTTTATGCATAACTATCGGAAAAGCCTGTCTTTGTCTTAGAAAATGTTTCTGCAAGTTGTCTAGCAGGGAGGTGAGATTATGTAGATTTATTTATTCAGAGTGCAATTTTCATAAATGGAAAATAGAAATAGAACATTTTTTTCTGAATTAGAGCTTTTTTTTTCCTTCAAGGTGATAAAGTATGTAGCACACTAGTTCAGTTTTTCCAATTGTTATTTCAGTGCCTGGGCCTGTTTTCTTTGACTTGGACACTTTAATAGCTGAAAGCATATTCCAAGAAAATGATTAGGAGGAGAAAGTAAAACAGATTGGAAATGCATTTGCTCATAAGCAGTTAAAGGTGTCCTGCTGAAAAAGAGTCTCAGAGCCATGTTAAGGATTTTAGACACCCTGGGTAAACTGTTGGTTTGAAGGTCTGCGTGGTCCTAGGCTACCGAATAGTGCCTGTTCAGAGAAACTCGGTGCTGCAAAGAAAATTGGAGTTATGTGTATTTGACCCAGCTGTACTCAATGACATAATGTGAACTCCCTGGTCACAGGCACTACATCTAACAGACCACCAACTTGGACACATCTGGCTCAGACCACTGGTGCCCGCTCAGTTTATCTAGGTAGGAGGAGTGTCTTAATACTCAGGTTGTTGAATATTCAGGAAAAAAATCTAGTTCCTGAAAAAATGCAGGAAAGCTTATTACTGTTGTTACTGTTCAGAATGCACGAATTAGCCATGTAGTGCAGAATGTCTCTCCTGCATTATGTGGCATATCTGACAGTCCAGATTACTGCATCCTGGGAATCACTTCAAAGCTGACATTCTGTGTCTCAAGATAGCACTGCATTGCATGCTGTAGCTTTTTTGGTTAAATTGAAGAAAAAATGCATTCAGTGCATCTAGACATTAGGAGTGCATTGCCTTGCTTCATTTCTGTGCATCTATGGACCTGTGGCTTTTTTCCTGAGGTCATTGCCTTTGATTTGCCACTATTTGCTTATTCATGTCTGCAGAGGTCCTCTTTTTCTCTCCAGCTGCTCCATCATTCATCAGCACCTTCTGGAAGCCCACCCTGTTCCCATAGCCCATCCCTTCTCAGAGTCGACCCTCACTGAGGTCAGGATGCGATTAGATGGGGGAGGTCATAAGGAATATTAATCACAAGAATCACTTAGATGTTGCTTTACAGACTTCCTTATGTGAAATACACTGTGGAAAGCTATCAAGTTACCACTGGCTGGAAAAGAAACAGCTCTCTCTTTACCCTTGACAGTCAAAAGAAAGTTTGATTTATTTTCCTATTTCAGTTAGTCTAAAGGCAAGTATTGCTACAAACCTCCAGCTGTGTGTCATTGTAATAAGGGCAATATGTTTTTTCACTTATGCTCTCTTCCTCTGTCTAATTGTTCTATTGTCTTTCTGTTTTCTCTCCACATTTGGGCTGACAAAATAACTCCTTAGGTTTAGCCCTCTAGCCAAAACTTACCGGACTCCTAATCAAATTATTAACACCACCAGCAGGCTATTTCCTGTCTTTGTTTACCATTCCTGGTATCATTTTTCTTCTCCTCTCTGTCCATCATAGCGAATTTTCACTATCATTTTCATTTGAATCTTCCTCTATACAAGGTACAGGAAACTTATTATGCATTGTTTCCTTTTCCTTTTCTGGCCTTTGGATCTCTGTACTACCAGCTCTGGAAGAGCAGCAAATGCATCCAGATCCAGATTTTGAAAAGTCAAGTAATGCTAGATAGTCATATATCCCATGGAGCTATATCAGCAGAATGTTTATTGCTGACCCTCAATGCAAATTGAATTGATGTTTTGAATGTATAAGGGGTAATCATAGCGTGATTATTTACTAGTTACCATTCACCATGACTTTCATTTCTATGCAGATATCAAGACTGTGAGGGTACGACTCAATTGCCTAAACAAAGGTTTCTAATGTCAATTGAGATGCCCTAAAAACACAGGGCTGCCTGATCTAATCTGGGAGACCCTGGCTCTTCCTCATGGCAGTTGCTGATGGAGCAAAATACCTCAGGGTTTGTAAAATTGGAACTGGTTGCCTGTGTTTAAGTGACAGAATTGCATTTCTGCCATATGTTGGAATAACTGCTGTTGATCCTTAAGTCCTACTGCACAACTGCCTTTGTTTATTTCTGCCAAGTCTACCCTGAGAATATGCTGTTGTAAACTCAACATGAGATACGCACTGGATAGTTATATGAATCATTAGAAATCAGGTGAACAGAGAAGGAGGGATTTTTCCACTCAAAACACCCTTCTACCTTTACATATGTAGATAGTGGCTAAGATGGGGATAGAATGAAGCTGAACACCAATAATGTTGTAGCCTGGAAACAATTACCAAGCATTATTTCTGATGTTTTGATAAGTAAGCAGGGATACTCATTAACAAACCTGGCAAGCTGAAGGGCTTATTGATACCTAGACTATTTCAAGGGCAAGAGTCAGGCCACTGAATTTAAGGCCACTCTCACCTTGTGGACAGAGAGACAGCTGTCTCAGCCAGACAGCCCCTTTGGACTATCAGTTCAGGAAACAGAGGTAAATGAGCTCTTCCAGGTGGAAATTCAGAGCATCTAGGTTAAGTATCAGTCCTGAAATGTAATTTGAAGAGAATTATCTCATCTCTGGCTCTATTAAAAGCCTAGGAAGACATGTCCCATAATTATGTGCTAAAAGTAGAGGGATGTAAATAATCTCTCACAAGCTCAGGTAACAAGTTCTTTGGGCCATATTTTTTTCCTCTGGCAAAGTTCTTCCAGGGCATTTAGCCCAAAATGTATCAGTTATAGCTTACTTATCAGCTCAACTCTCCCCTCAGGAGCTTTGCCAGTATGTCTGATGGAGGCTGACAGTGACATTTACATGTCTGAATTTGCTGCAGTGTGTTGGCTTCTTCATACTGGTAGACAGAGTATACTCACTGCCCTTCCATCCCCCTGGGCCCTGCTTTTCACTAGCCCTGGCTGTCATTCAGCTGTTCTGCAGCATCATGGGCAACACAGTTAGAGCTCATGGAATTCCACTTATTTTAATTTATCAACAATTAACACAAACTTTTTAGTCAACGATTTGGGTATTGAGGGGAAAAAAAGAAACCATATACTATTGAACAAGCACTCAAGGAAATACCTTTCATTGCCTTTCCTCAGGCTCAACTTCAAACCAATATCTCTCTCCCTTCTTCCTCACCTCGACGACTCATGTTTTCACCACTGGTTCACACTTTCCTCTCTTCCCAGTCCCTTCAGTGAGGTAATGGGCAACACACATGTTTAAGGTCAAGGCATAGTGGCTCCCATGTGCTGCCTCTTGCAGTTCACTGCATGTCCTTCACTGGTCCTTACTTCTCACAGCTCCTTTCCCCAATGTGGGTCACCCATGACCCGTAGAGAAGTGTTTCCAGTTGACAGTTTACTTCCTAAGCTTGGATACACATCTTCATTGCAAATATGCCCATGCCAAGAAAGCAAGATGGATGTATTTTACCACATAGATTTATGCAGTAAATAAAGGTCAGGTATATAACATATGTTTTGACGCTGAAGCCATGGATGCAGCTCCTGGGTGATATGGCAGAGGTGCCAGCAGTGCAGGGCCAGCCCCAGTTCATGTACTGTCAGCTGCCACGCCATCCTGCCTGGAAAAGGAACGCCTGTGACGTGATGCAAAGCATTACTTGTTTTGTGCAGAAACTTACAGAGCCCTAAAGCTTTCATCATCCGTCAAAGCTGAGGACACCTTATTTGTCAGAGTTCTTGTTGACCTGCCTTGCTTCCTTCAGCATGTGTAGAGGTTTTGATGAACCATCCAGTGGTTTTCCACAGAAATGAATGAAGTGCTATGCCACTATCAGAGGTGTCAATTTCTTCTCAAATGAGAGCGCTCTATAGACCTTAATAAAAGTCTACTCCTTATCTTAGATTACCAAATTAAATTGATGCAGTATATCAAATCAGAACCATGAAGAGCTATTAGGTCAAGCCCTGATCTTAATCCAGCTCCTCCAACTCTCCCAGTTGAATGTAGCAGCCTAGGGCAGACTCTGGGCCTTTGAATGTACAACCAAGCAAAACTGATAGTCCTTTCTTGTTTCTGTTAGATAATAGTTTATTCTGAATGGTATCTTAAATAAAACCCTAGAAAACAGACTCTCTGATCTTGTCTTGCTTTCCAAAGCACATAAATCTTTTGTAACTTTAATTGTTAGCCCTGTAGCAGATATGATAGCAGCAGTGACAGTTGAAATGCTTAGAAAAACAGCATCAGAGTAAATGGTGAACATAAGTCAAACTGATCTACAAAACAAATGGTTTTACAGACTATATGTATAAAAGCACTTTGTCTACATTGTATCTGTGTACGTAAATTAATATCTTAAACTTATTAAACTACAACAGGAAAACTATACAACTAAACAGGCTCATATGATAATACAGAGGTGTTAGTTCTAATGTACAAAGTAAATTAAAAGTAGGTAAGGCCACCTACAGCAGTACACTACAGAAAAAAAAAAGAAAAAAAAAGTTAGATTTTAGTATATTGTTTCTGGGGTTGGCTGAGAAAGCAAATGATCTAAACTGATTGTCATGTGGAGTGCATTAGGAAATAGCTCTCTCAGTTTTACTGTTTCTGGCTGTATCTTTACAATACGCAATAGGGGAGTCTTTTCTCTGATTTGCTTTTAAGGCTTTAGTACAATCAAAAGCTGGAGATATTGTAAAGAAAATCTGCAAATAGCATGAAAATGCCTTGTGGTGACATTCTTATTCAGGCTCTGGGCCTGATTTTGAAAGATGCTGAACACTCAGAGATGCCAATGCTAAGCACTTCTGCAGATCAAATTCTTTGAGGTCTGAAAGACTGTTGTATAATCTTGTTTTCACGCTCTTGCAAACCTATGAAGTCATTTTTCCCCATATAGTAGCACTGATTTTGTTAAAACCATTCAGAATAGATATCTGTGTTTTAAGGCAACAGTTTTGTGCTGACTGGTAAGATACATCATTTTAGTCAGTAGAACGATTTCCCTTCTTTCAGGAAAATGATAATCTATTTAAAGTTAATACATTAATAAATAGTTTCTGTGATTCTGGGACTTTTAGATCCTCTCCATGGCATCATTCTGCCTGGCTATGACAGCATCTTGACAGAAGTTCTTGTGTATTAGTGACAAATGATTTATAGGTCATATAAAAAGTCAGCACCTCAAAAAAAAAAAGTTCTTTGTCTTTCATTGCCTTGTTGTCTGTAGGGAAAAGTCCAAATTTGCCATTGTGTCTTCCCTCAGAAGTGGTATGAAGTGGCTGCAGTCTGAAGTATAACCAAAACAAAACAGTACAGTTTGAAATTGTATGTTCAGTGTTTATACAAGCCATATGTAAGCCACAAGGAAAAACAAATTTAAACAATCACATGCAGATGGGGAGATGCAACTGAAGCAATGGCTTCTCAATTCCCGTAAATAGAACTAAATTTAGAATTATATTTCTCAACCACTTATCACACAAGTGGTTTGTTGTCACAGTGCAACTGAATACATCCAAATACGTAGCTTTTGATTTGTATGAGTTTAAACACAAAGCTAAAAAGAAGATTGAAGAAATGGATATGCTTTTCAATGCGGAAAGGAAGAGAGAGAAGTCAACAGATCTCACCTATGCTGCCGTATATTCAGAATTTCTGACAAAGATATATCAAACTATTTAGAAACATCATATTTTGTCATACTATTAATAACCTTAAGGAGCTCCAAATATTCACTGAGGACTCATGACAGCTGCTTTTTGGGTATAATGCGAAAAAACACGTTCTCTTAAAAGCACAAAGGATGCAGCAATAGACCTTTAGTTCTGCGTGCAGCTAAACCTTGCATACCAAAGTGCAAATTCTTTGAGATATTACAAGGTGAGTTTCAGCTATCTGCTGTTCACAAAACAGCTCCAGGTTCCTCAAAATTTGGCCCACAGTGCTGACAATCCTTTAACAATACTTTACAGGCTTTATACCTCTTCTTAAGGTGATTCCATCTTCTCTGCGTTTTCAGTAACTTTCAGAAATACCCCTATAATAAAGTCATTTTTCTTCAGCATACAACCCTTCTTATTCATTTTAAACAAAAGGAAATTCCAATCTTTTTGAGGCAAACATAAGAACACACAAAAACAATGAACACAGATTTCCTAAAGCACTGTGGCTGGTAATTTTCATAATAAAATTTAACTGCTTTTAAAATTAAAATTCACACAGGTACATGTGCGAGCTACATACATATATACTAGATTATACACATTCTGCAGATAGTCCTTTGCAGTTTTGCATAGACTTATTTAACAAGCACATCTGAAACACTTATTGTGTATAAGCCTTGAATTGTACATTTTAAATAATGATTTTCAAATGATAAATTGATAAATTGCAATTTTATGGGTATTACAAATTTATATTAAAGCTTCACTGAATTGGACAATTTTTCAGTAGAGTTAATCTAGTCATTTGGGGGTAAATGAAGAGTTTAATGGTGAAGTGATGTAACTAGAATATAGTCTCAAGTGGTGTGTTAGGTTTATCAATCAGTGAAAATTGTGCACTTGAGTGTAAGAGCACATGTCTATCCATATGATTCTTGCTACCTCAGTTTTTAACCACATTATTATAATTTTTCATTTTTTAACCACATGTATTATCATTACATTTTTTTTTTAACCAATGTAAAGTACGCTCATGAAGAAAATTAGTTAGACACTACTTCTTCCACTAGGAAATATGAATCAGAATATAAATATGTGTTTATAAATTTCCTATAGAATATTTAAGAAAAAAAAAAAAAGTTTAGACTCAATAACACAATTATGCACTAGTATTGAAGCGTCCCAAACAATTCTGAAATGAAAAGTTCTTCCTTTCAAAGCAACTTCTCCAAAGATTTCACTGATATTGACACAGTTTCACTCTCCCCTAGATACTTGATTTGAATGAAAAAATAAATGCAAATAATCCAAGCAGCTCAGCTCAGCACCTCCTAAGATCATGCACAATTCAGCTGTGCTTTACTGTGACTTAAATAAAATCTAGGTACTTCCATCTCATACGCTCAACATACAAAACATCTTTCTGGGCATGTCCCCACCTAATGTTGTTGATGGAAAATTCTTCCACTTTCCAGTCCTTCTACTTTCCCTTGCCCTTCACATGCACTTTCTACATCTCTCCTGTTGATTTTCATGCTCACTTTGCCTTTCTTAGCAAATTGTCAACCTCATGAGTCAACAAACAATGCAAGGAAAATGAAAGCGCTTACAAATGAGAAGAGAATATGAGGAATATAAGATGCTCAGCAGTGTCTAATCTAGTACTGCCTAAAACTTTCTGAATACTTTTCTAATCCTTAAAGGCATTTTGGACCTTTGAACCCATGGGATTTCACTTCTGCTCAGAGATTACCCACATACATAAGATTCTGCTTTCCTTTCTGTGTCCAAATTGTTTAATCAATTCCATTAGATGTGAGGATACAAGCTGAGGGGTAGTTAAGCTGGCAATTAATGCTTCTCCATCTTGGAAGGGGCCACATGAGAGGCCAGGACAACATCAGTCTTCCATTTTCTTTGCCATTATCTGCCACATTTGTGGAAACAATCCTTGACAGAGAAAGGGTGTTGTTAGTACGCTGTCTGCATACCTCTGAAAACATATAACCCCCACCCTCCTGCTCAGTTTTGGGGACATACGTTTACTTTGACTCCCACTCCCTTGGAGAAGCTTATTACTATCACACAGAACAGAGCTCTGCAAGGTTGAAGAAGATCCACTAGACAGCAGGAGTATCTTTTTGCTTATTGTTGATTCTTTGTGTAGATCTATCCCTACCTTCTCACTCATGCTCAGTGAGTAAACTAGCAGAGCTATGAGAATTAACATTATAAGGATCTATACCTAGTTGTATGCAGAGGTAACATACTGGAATAATTTGCATTACAAGTGAGTAAATAGTTTTCCTTTTAGTCTTAAAGCATAGTTTTAAGGGATTGTTACACAAAAAATCAGAGCTGAAACTCTTACTGCATATAAATGGCATGCCCCGTTTAGTACTTGTGACACAACTATTCATAAGCAGAAAAAAAAATAGCCCCCATTACCACCATCAGATCCAAGGTATAGATCTGAGGAATGACCAAGGCCAGCTTAGATCTCAGTGGGATGCTAACAAATATAGTTAGTATATATCAAATTAAGGCCCAAAGTCACAAAGAAGCATACAAAAAAGATCAGTGTTTTACCAAATTTGAAAGCATATTGTTTTTGTCGTCAAAACTTAAACTATACTACAGTGGGCAGATAGAGCAAAACCATAGCTGAAAACTAACAGAAATCCTCTTATGCAATGAAGAATTTCCTTTTACAGTGCAATATTTCTTTCCTGAAAGCAGATCATTGCTATAAAGAGCAGGTATTTATCAATTTTCAAAGGTCTTGGCCCATCAAAGCTAGTGTTAGATTTGGAATTTCACTTTTGTTGCCAAGGTGACAAACACTTATAAATATACAACATCTTCTAATGTGCTTTTAACTTAGTATTTTTATGGCTTTCAAATCAGATACCATTAGCAAATATATTAGGTAATTTAGCTGAAAGACCATTTTCTATTAACACTTTTTGTTACATTTCCCCAGGTACTTCAGTAAATGTCTGTTGTGACACTGCAGTCCTGCCAGGCTTCTAGCATGTAAGGATATGTACAGTACATCTGGTAAGAATTAACATATTACCTTAGGGTTTTCTATTTTTTTTGTATTGATAATTACAAATCATACAAAAGAAGACAAATATTAAGCTTTGGATCCTACAGTCCACTGACTTCAGAGGGAACTCTGTGGAGGTAATGACTCTGGGATTAGCCAGAGTCCGTACTACGTGTTGTTATCTCAACTCTCCTGTTACCTTTTTTTAGCCCAATAACAAGGCACAGAGGCCATAACAACTCCATAGCAAGGCCCTTCCATCTGCAAAGGAGAAGCAAATAAACAAAGAAAATCTCCCTGGGTGTTTTCTTCTTTTTTTGTAGACTTGAAGGCCAGAGGGGCCCTTTGCCATTAGCTGGTGTGAGGCCCTGCAGGATGCTGAGCCAGGAGCATTCCTGCCAGGAAAACCTTTGGCGGCTGCACTGGCTGTGTCTGGGACAGAGCACAGCTTGAATGAGGCTGGCTTGGAAACCAGTGCTGGCAGACAGGTAGCAGTGGGCGCAAAAGCTGCATGGCCACGCGGGGCAGCTGAACCCTCAGGAGGTCTCAGGGGCTACAAATGAGTGATGTCCCTGTCAGCAGGTGCACCAAGCACCGGTGGTGGAACCTTGGGAGAGGTGGGCATCAGGACTCGGGCTGGCTCAGCAAGTGGAGGGAGCCATGGTCCCTGTTAGCCTCTGACTGCAGAGAACTGCAGGTTTGAAAGTTATGCTTTCCCTGTTACTCTGAAATCGGAGGCTGGGTCTGGGCTCTGCCCTTAAGTCCTCCATTTCGCACCAGGAGCCCCATCCTGCGCTGAAGGGCATGCTGGTTGGGAGTGAGACCTTGTGAACAGGCAGGGCTGGAGGGATGGGGTGCTGATAGAAAGGAGCAATCATTTAAAAAGATTTTTTTTTGTAATTGACAAAGCTTGCCATCACTGAGGATTAAGCACAGTTCATAAACCAGTGAATAAGCTTCCTACAATAGCAGCATGTTAGATTGGATGGAAAGGTCCAATGGAGAAGCATCCAGGAAACATCTTTCATGCCTGCATATTAAATTTAATCGGCCATCCCTGTCTTTTAAAACTCATTCATTTCCTGAAAAAGATAGGTTGATTTGAAAGAAAAAGAGAGGGGAAAATAAACCCTGTGTGCTATAACAGTTTGCTTGGCAAAACGTGAGAGTCTTAAGGAGAAATAAGTTGTATGTGAGTTACAAAAGAGCCACTTCGTGCTGCTGACACAGGGTCTGTATATGTCACTCTTGCCCCCAACCCAGCACTGTCCCATTGGCCTCTTCATTCAGCACAGCTATCTGTCATGAAGAATTTAAGTTTCATATTTTCATCTGTCAGTTGAGAAAAGGCCTGTCAGTTGAAGCTTACACTACCATTTGCCAAAAGGCCTATAGCCCATGCTGACAATACACTCTTATATTTGTGCTTCCAGGCTCCAGATAATCCCCTCACTTTCCTCCTCAGCAGTCCAGTTATGATGAGGCTTAAATTGCATATTTGAGGTTTTTTAAATCCAGATTTTGCTGATAAATGCTATCAGCAGGAATGAAATTAAATACAGCACAGTTTAGCTCTTATTACCAGCATAAATCCCACTATGGGCATTTTGTGAGAGCTATAGAGACAGAATTCATATTGAACAGGTTAATGTCTATAATGTCTACGGTCACAGGAACTAAATGTAGGAATGCTAATATCAGCTTTTATCTACTTTGTCTGTTTGCCATACTTAAAAAAAACCTCACCCATCCTTCAAACAGGATATTTCCTAGTTTGTTTCTTTAATTTGATCTACAGAGGGAAGTAAGATAACCATCTCATCACAAATCCATGAACAATTGCTTTTATGCTCTGAGATGCCACCAGGTTACTTGTAGAATAAGAAAGAAAGTGTCTGAATCCCCAAAGTATACTTTCAAACCCCAACACTTTTCCTGTAAGACACTTTACTAAAGTACTACCTTAAAAGAGCTATAGTTAAAGAGTGGTCAGCAATCTTCTCACTCTGATACGTGTTTATGAGTGTAAGGAACAATATAAGAAGTTAATCCTCATGTCTGTAACTTTAGGAGTGCACAGCTTTGATGCTCACACCTAAGTAAGAACACAGAAGAAAGTACAATTGCTTCAAAAACTGTCTCCTCTAGGGGTTGTGTTGGGAGATACAGCATAGTAACCCAGGTTATGCATTTGCTGTCTTTTCTCTAAGAAATCAATTTTCCAACCATAAGGCAGCCACAAAGAAGGCACACCTTTAACCCATTAAAGGATTTTAAATTGTCTAATAGATTATGACTCAATTACGTTTTTCTGAAGTCAATATTAGGTCCCTATGGAACAACTTTACCATTTTCTTTGGTGAAACATAATTTTTTTCCTGCAATGCAGAAATATTCTACTATAATATGCTACAGCCAGAGGGATTTCGGTTTCACTGTCCTATATTGTCATTTGGAAACTAACTTCAGAACAATGTTTTTCAACCCGTGGTCTCACAAAGTCTGGAGGGAGGAGAGGAACTGCTATAGCGAAGTCTGCAAAAAGCCCTATGAAAAGAAGCATTGTTGTTAACAGGCCTCAGCTGATCCATTTCTGCCTGGAAAGGGTTTCACATTAAAAAAAAAAAAAAAAAGTAGGGAGTTACTACCTTGACATATCTTTTCCATGAGAACTAAGGTAGGAAGTTGCTTACCCTCAACTGATTCATGCTCGGAAAACAAGGGCAGCTGCAAGGCAGCATATAAAACCACTCCTCTATGGAAACATTTCTGCACGTGCTTCACACGCTATTACTGTGATTGAAACAAGTTGTGTGTACAGATCTGAGCCAGTAAGTGTCCTCCAGGTCAGAAACTAATGCAGTCAATAACAGTACTGAAACAGCTTGAGATAGAGGACTATGAATGTCCTAGCTTTTGGGGTCCAGCTGTCTCCTACTACAGCCAGCTGTGGCAAATAATTCTTGCCCCAATGGGATCAGTAAAATATTTCTTTGTTCCGTGATATCCTTTGACTGTGTCCCATCAGCAGGGAAAGAGTGACCAAGAGAAATTAAGTTGGAAAGGAGTGCTGCATCACATTATGCATTTGTATCTTATTAATTTACATATGTTAAGTTTTGAATAGGATCATGTAAACAGATAACAGAAGAAAGTCTATTTTTTTCTGTAATGATAGCTAAATATTGCCAAGAAAACAGCCATAGGGCATTGTCTGTTCAATCCCTGGTTCAAAGCCGCAAGTACATCCTGTCCCAGAATATTCCCACACAATGACTTTTAGAAAACAAGAGTGGGAATTAAGATAAATAGGGATCACTCTGAAAAGCAAGGGAAGAGGAAAGGCTAAAAGCTGATGTAGTGTATAAATTTGATCTTGGTGCATGAAGTAATTGGAGGTGTCTGTGAAGCTGATCATTGCTAAAGGACAGAGATGTCAGCTTTTTTTTTTTTTTTTTTTTCCTTTCTTTTGTCTAAAAGATTGAAATATCTGAGGGACAGAGGTTTTGTGTTCCTATATACTACCACTTGGAGTATTTTGAATACTTGGAGTATTTTGACAGTGAGAATATTCTCATTGTCGTCACAGGCAAGAATTCCCTTAGCATTGCATGTGTGTTGATAATATATTTTTTTAAAACTAAAAGTGAAAATACTAAAACATATTTTGTTTCAGGAGCAGTAGCAAGTGCTTTGATTCCCAAAGCAATACAGACTTTTAATCTCCGAGTTGCACTGTCTTGGGGTAAAGATTCAGAAAATAGTTTCACCTCACTGAAAAACAGGATTTTGCTCCTGAATTCCTGGGCAGTTCCCACCTAGGCTAAGTGCTGTTTTCCTACCGACCCATTCTTTTGTCTCTGGAGTTACTCATCAGGAGCAGGCTCACTGCATCATTTAAGGAACAACAAATAGATGAGGTAGGTCAACATTTCTTTTCACATTTTGTTTTACCTAGTTTGGGAACAGCTTCAGTTAAATACAGGTTAATGTTCTCCCCAGCACATTCAAATCAGCATGAAGGCGTCCAGTATATTTGTAGATGAGAAGGAGAGAAAATTGCTCCAGTACAGCACATTCCCTTTGCAAGTTAGAAATATTGGCCTTTCTTACTAGTTTAGGTTGGGCAGTTCCATCTTCCAGCTGGTGGGTTAGGACTCTCCTTCCTAGATGCTGAGCAAATTATTTGGTTTTAATTTTTCTGAGAAACTAAACCCTTACGCCCTGTACTGACCATCAGTACCTAACTCAGGGCAATAAACTCATGTGGGCAGTGGGCATGACAAACACTTGCCTCTCAAGTCTCCTTTAGAGATCCCAGTCAAAATTTTCTTCCCTTTTCTGTTATTCATATTGCAATTATCTCTTCCTGCACTCCAATCTCTTTGAAAGGATTTGTTTGATTATTAGCAACACTTTTTTAACTCAGTTTGCAGTGGAGTTTGACTCGACAAACAGGTAGACGCCAGGAAAAATCATTTCTGTCAGGTGCAGAGCTCAAGGTAGTGACAGGAGGTCTCATCTCCAGTCAGCACAGTAATGCACTGGCACCAGAACAGGATGCACTGAGATGAAAGATTCTGCACCCTTCTCCTTGAAGTCAGTGGCTGTGTTACAGATCTCTTGGTGAGAAGTGCCTGGTGCAGCTCTCCAGGGCTTCTTGGGGAATCTGTTAGGATACATCTCATCCTGTCCTAATGTAGTCACAGCCTCTTCCACCAGAGCTGGTGACAAAAGTCCTAAATTTTTCCCTAACTACTTCTTCAAGCAATATTTGTGTTTGATTGTTGTAGTATTTTATTGGTTCCCCAGGAACTTCAAGTTCCTTTATTTTTATTTTCTTGTTTGCCTCACTAGAGGATAAGAGAGACAGAGGCTAGGTATTTAAATCAGGATTACACTGTTCAGAATTTCTGTGGTATGATAAATGTGTCATGGCCAGCTCTGGGCATTTGTCACCTTTATGATCATCAGGGTCCACATTGGTTTTGACTTGGTGTTCCAGTAATGAACTTTTTTGTTTTCTTAATCAGCAGGATGGCACCTGCCTCCAGAGACAGAAAGAGCCCCAAATGAGAAACACAGAGAGCACCAGCAGGACCTCTGTGGGAAGCAGTGGCAATAACGCTTGCTGAGTTTAATCCCACTGATTACCCTTGTGCTTTTGCCAGCTGTCACACGGCTTAGGGCAGACTGCAGGAAAATACTAAGAAAAGCACATTAGTGTTTCCTTATCGAGTTAACAATAAAATAAAATCAACAGCATGGAGCTACTTCTCCCACTCTGTGAAACAAACAGGATGGATAACTCTGGGCCCCAACTTTTAATCTTCAGTTGATTCTGGATATTAAGTGGAAATATTCTTACATCCAAAAGATAAAACTGGGTATTTTTTTTTAATTGTTTATGGCTGACAGAGCATAACAAATGAAAGTACATGAGTGTTGTGGAGCCAGAAGATTTCCATGCTACCATACTGTACATCCACAGTCATCTACTTCAAATTATTCACTTCACTATATGTACCAAGGTGGAGAAATTCAGAGATTCCAGCCAACAAAAAGTGAAGAAATGGGCCCATTTCTCTCTGAGACATAATTTTTGTTATGTTCCTCTCACTTTGTTCTTTGAATCAGTATTTCTTCATGGTTTTTAAACTACACATCTTTGTAAAAGTCACAGCTTCCCACAATGTTATTAATTTCAGTTTGGGAGGACTGAAAGTGCAAGGGCACAATTAATTACACAGTATGAAATAGTTAGATTTAACAGGAAATCATAGAGCTTTATTTTTTAAATGTTTCTCAACTGCAGTACTAAGTGAAAGTGTAAAGCAAAGGATGCTGGATTTTTTAAATGTCAAAGTAATTTTGACCCACCTCCAGCTTTTTCATTTGCCACATTAAAGCAGACCTGTTATTCTCTAAACTTCAGAGTCTCAGTGGGAATACAATACAGGGTTTGCCAGGGCCAGCTTCAAGAGTAGGCAAAGTAGGCAGCTGCCTACCTAACAAGCAGCAAGATGCAGCAAAAAACACAAAGCAAATTTGCAAATACAAAACATTAATATTTGCCACCAGTGTTTCCTGTTCAAATTGGCCAGAGACAGTAAAAGAATTCTTCTACTATTTTATCAGAGAGTGGAGGAGGACGTGGGAAAGTCTATCTGTCATAAAAGGGGTGAAGGCTGGTACTGTCTGTTATTTGAGTTGGCCTTTATCAGCAAATTGGCAAGGAGGCTGGTCAGGGCAGATCTGCTAACCCCGCAAAGGGCAACACACCTAGAGGTACTTGCTGCTACCAGAAGGCCTTGCCTCTACAAGCAAGTACTTTTGGAATAACTTTAGAGGGTTTTTGTTCAAAATAAAGTGCCTTGCAGCCATATGCAAAGGTTGGGGATTTTTTTGTTCTCACTTTTAAACAGCCTAGCATTTTATTCCACATCACCTGCAAATTGGGCCAAAGCAACTGTTCTGGTGGTTTTTAACTGATTTCTTTTATCTTTGCAGTTACTATATTAGTGAGAAGCACTGACATTTTAGGTTTCCAGCACCTGAAAACTGCAGTCTTCAAAGTTGGAGTATTTTAACTGAAAAGCAAGAAAGAAATAATAGTGGTTCACCATGAAAGAATAACTTCTGAGACCAGATATTTTAGTCTCTTAGCAAATTAAGGTAAAACTCAGAGGGATAAATATACTGCACAGATCAGCTTGAAAAGCATCCTTTTATAGAAACAAACGGTGAAGTAAAACACAGCGCTTTAAAAGTACATTAAGTTTACTTTATTCCTCAGCTCAGAGTTAAGTCAAGCAATAAACTCACAGATTTCACAGAAGCTAAAGCTTCCTACAAATCTCAAAACCGAGTTCCCAACTCAACCTCAGGGGAAAAGTTGATAATAACTCTCTCCCCCACCCCACAGCTGACCTGGAAATGCTTAGATAATTGTGCTTAGCAAAACTCTTGTCCTAAGTATTTTTTATTATTACTGTTGTTATTAGCTGTGTCTTTCTCTGAACCACAAAAATAAAAGGGGGTTGACACCTTACCTTTACACAAATTAAAACCCAAATCTCACCTCTCCTTTCTTCTCCCTTAAAAAGTTAACCCCTGCTGAGCTCTTTCCCCGAAGGCATCTGTAAAGCCTCACAGGTGAGCTTGCTGCAGTGTAATGAGAATGAATCAGCACTGATCTTCCAACAGATAAACACCAATCTTTTATTCTAGCCACCTAGCTCTGGACTTATAGGACAAGAAAATGACTATGGTTGGAGTTAGGTGGACTTTCTTCTCTTTTGCAGTATTCTTCCTTTAGCAAGCACTCTTGGGAACCAATGTGTTTTGGAACATCTTTTAGATGGGATTTTTCTTTCCTAAAATCCACAGTCTGACACGTTTTGTTGAAAGAAATTACCTTGTTTTGTGTATGCTCAGTCTCTTAAAATCTTTCAGTTGTGTCAGAACTCTACTTTCATCAAGTCCTTGAAATACAGACAAGTTTGTCATACCTGGACAGAAGTAATATGCAAATATTTTCATTAAAGTAAAGGTCTAATTATAATTAAACTTAGTTGTTATAGCTTCAGGAAAATCAAAAGATTAGTGTGGTTATATAGGTAAATTTGTCTTGGCTCCCTGTGGTTTTGACCATAAGAATGTAGAGTCAAGAACTGCAATAGGTCACTAAAATGTTTCCTATCCTAGATGTGCATGAATCATATAATTGTTTGCCTAATAAACTCTTAAGAATAACAAGAAGAAATGAAATGCATTAAGGAATCTTAACAGGATAACACGTCGTTAAGCCAAATTGCTTTGAATTTTTATGACTGTTCTCAAGTAGGGAGTAAAGTCCGGGGGATGAGAAGACAATTCTCCAGTTCTACATATTCACTTATTTCAAGTTACAGATAAGGAGTTTATAGGACTGCTTTCAATTTATTCTCTGGTCCTGACAGATTGGTGCTGTTCTGTTGCCCTTAAATTTCACCTTCCCCTCTTTCTCATATGCTTTGAGAAAAACATGAAAATGTATTTATGAGCAAATACAGTTATTTAAAATTTGTAATATGAATTTTGGTCTCTGCTGCCACTCACAAGGTTTTCTAAGCCTGTGACTGGGGAATGAGTAAGGAGTCTGTGTTTTGAGCCTTTTAAATATGTGCCTTTTGTTTTCTGCTTTTTATACTTTGTTCTCTCTAAAGGGAAAACAAACAAAACATCAGACAAAACCAAAACTCTCACACAAACATTTATTATCAGTCTGTTGTGCAGTGGGAGTATTTGTATGAGGTAGCAGCTCAGATATATTAGCTAGAGTTTGTCTTGGATTAAATTTGGGGAAAGCCAAACAAGGAGAACAAGTCCTCTATTTAACTGGCATTTGTTATCTAGGAGGGAAGCTATGTTACTAAAGCTTAGGCAGGGTAAATATCACTTGTGTTTAGAGGATCGTAGTACTAACAGATCTGGTGCTGAATTTGTAACAGCTATCAGTGATTTACTGGTTTTGAGGAGTCCTTTAGCTGACTTAAGTGCATTTCTATACATGTTTCTTGAACTCTTCTTTCTCAAGCTGCATTTTTTGTTAAAGCAATTTTCTTTCTTGTGGATTTGAAGCAAAATATGGTCTCATTTTGTCACTTGTTGAGTTGTAAGAATAAGTTTTCTACGCTGCATTTTGTGCAGCAAGATGAGCAGAGAGATAGCCATGAATATTTATAATAAATGAAAATTTAAAGTAATTAGTGAAACAGCACAACTCAGAGGATTGGTAATCAAATCTAGAGCCTTTTCTGTTCAGGTTCTAGGTAATGAACATTTCATAAATACCTTCATGTCACCTGTTTCAATGCGGTTTGTGTCAAGAGTGACAGCAAGGCAGGAATGCGTGAGCACCAGTCACTAGGAGAGCACACACTGCTTCTGTCTGTCACAGAGGGGTGAAGACTGGGTTGTGTTGTTTAGGTCCACAACAGTGACATCACCAACAAACCCTCTTGCTAGGGGAGGCTGTTGCCGTATACACTGGCATAGGCAGCAACGCTTTGTGGTTTGTGCCTGGGAGTACCTTATGGACCACAGCACTTGATGTGTCTGCTGTGTGACTTCTGCTGGGTTTTCTTTTCCCCATGCAGCTGTGTACAAATGCAATGGAAAAAGGTTCCTAACAGACTTAGGTGCTGGAAGCAGCAAATTAGGCAGGAGATGTAAGCTACATGACTATTCTACTTCTGGTCTTACACTGTAGTCTGTTGCCATGTAAAACATTACTTAAAAGAAATGCCACAGTTGATAACCTCAGCCCACACCATTTCTGACCTGTAGAAGAGCAGGGCTGGATCCCAGGTGTACCTTTTCTATTTGAAGGCAAAGCTGCTCACAGATTTGCTTAGAACAAAGACAAAATCTTTATTTAGATGAGGGCTCATATTAACATCACAAGAAGTTTAGCTATTGTTCTGAACCTTTTGAAAGCAGCAAAAGCTTGGTCAGGGGGCTATGTAATTCCAGCACTGAAGAGATTTTTTTTTTTTAATATATATATGGGAAATACACTCTATGCAATTTCTTAGCACTATTCAGAGCTGTGAAGTCAGGCTAATGCTTGGGGCTTGGCTGCATATACCTTTAGATTTTTCTAATTGAAAACCACAAAGTATTGTTTTCTCTTAGAGAATCAGTTCCCACTCTGGATTTAGGAAAGAATGTAGCACTCGGATAATCATCCTTTCATTCTTCTTCTCTTCGCCCCCTCCCCAGACACAAGGTGACATGTCCAAGTACTTGTCCTTCAACAGATTCTTCAGCAAGCAACAGAGCAGAAAGCCCTAATATCTATTCATTTGTAATCTGTCATTCTTGAAGTATTAAGGACAATTGACATCACATGTCTCAGGTAGTTAGAATAGTCATCCTTTGCTCTAGATTTTTTAAGTGTCTCAAATTCTTAATCAGAACATTTATTGATGTCTTTCAACATATCTATTTCTTGTCAAATGTGTGTTAGATTTGAAAAAAAAATCTTGCATACTGAACTGTGCGTAAGAATTATATTAAAAAACTTTTTCTATTGCTTTTGTAATCAAACAAAATATATTAGTGACAATGTGGTATTTTCCGCATTCAGAGTAATCAGTCTCTTTTTTTAATATGGAAAACTGCTCAAAAGCAAATTAATAAATACAAATGTCAGGAGTTAGATTTACACAAATGTTTTAGTACTTGTTTTCCCAAGTTTATATTTCCACATCAAGTAATGTTAGCTATGATAATAGCTAATACCATTTTACAAGCTCTAAGAGGCTTATAAGAAAAGATGTTGGATTTCTTCAGCTATTACTGGTCTTAGCAAGAAAAAGCAGCCATTCCTCATGTCAGAAAACTGACTCCTAATGTTAGTCATTAAAGAAGTTCATGTGATTTTTGTTAGCTAGAGAGATGGGAGATAAACCCAGGCTTAGTATCCTCAGTGCCCTCTTGGAGCATGAGCACTCTCAACAGACCAGCTCTCCTGGTCTGCCAAATCTATATTTGTGAGAAGAGCAAAATTTAAGGCTTGCTAGAGTATTGTCATTATTCTATGGCTATGACTATAGATGCTTATCCACATATAGGTTTCTTGGGTTCACTGTCACATTGCTCATTTCAGCTGTCCTATTAAAGACACTGTTCTCCAGGATCTCTTTAGCAAGCCTCTGAACAGCTAGCACTATTCATTTGGTCCCTCTATGATTTAAAACAGTGGTAACTTGAACTGTCCGGCAAATGAGTCTGTCAAATGACTTCCTGTGCTGCACAGGAGAAAAAAAAATCTGGAGTGTTTTTTATTGATTTGTAGGCAGAGTGGGGAAGAAGTTTTGGCAATGAGAGATGCATGTTTGTCTTTGCTACAGTATTCTCCTGTTAGCCACACCCCACCAAAAGCAGGAGAGTGTTTCTACAGCAGGGATTTTGCATGAAGAACAGAAGTGATAATGTTAGAGCGGAGTAGAGAGAAAAACTGGTCCTTCCATCCCTTTGACAGTGTTTGCCCTTGTGCACCTTGTTCTCTAAGACTTGCTGCCTTGTAGAATGTGATATATTTGAGGTCCTATTCAGAGGCTGGTTTAAACTCAAACTGAGAATCTGGTCTTTTGGTTGTTTTACTTTCCAATATTTGGCAATAAATTATTAACAAAGGATGAAGAGGAATATACTGTCGGAAAACAAAAGCTTAGGGATAACTTGGTGTTCACACCAAGTTCTAGATGTCTCCCATTGTGCAGCAGGATATTGTGCAGCACCTCACTGAGAAATGCACATTGTAGACAGGGTAGGAACTATGTGTAGACACACATGCTCCTTAAACAGATGTTGTGCAGACCTTTTGCACACCCAGCTTGTTGGAAGAAACAATGATGAGTTCCAGTAGCTCTTTGTTTTATCAGCACTCTCTCTCCTGTGCATCTTCTTCAGCTGTGCAGGCTGTACCAATGACAACAAGAGGAAGTCAAGCGAGTGGGGTGTAATCCAACTCAAGCCTTAGAGCAGCCCCATGTCTTCTAGGAAAGCTGCTTGCTCACTGTAAGAGAGCTCTTTATACCTAAGGATTGTATACACAATTCATTACAGGGGATACAAAGGATTATATTTGAATGTGTGCTTATTCAGAGTTGTGCCTTTTCCAGCAAATTACTCTGTCTTTAATTTCTCTTTGAGACACAGGGTGGCTTAAAACAGGATTGTTAGAATGTGGAAAGAAAGAACTCCTTACTGAGGAAGAACCTCATGACTCTGTGGATGCTGTGAATGCTAGTACATGACAGAATGCTCTGCAGGCTTCAAACGAATCCCCAGTTTCACCAGAGAGTGGAAGACAGCTGGCAGTGTTATGAATGCTTGAGAGCACTTGCCCTTTCAAAACAAGTGTGTGTATTTGAGTCTCTGTTGAGCAGATGTTATGGTTTGACATGACAGCCTTTTCTGGTAAGGGGGAAGGGGCTGTAAAGATGGTTCCTGTAAGAAGTTGCTCTAAACTCTCCCCAGCTCTGAGTCAGACCCACTTCTGGGGCTGAGCCAATTAGACGCCTCCACAATCTCTTTTTAAGAAGCCAGGAGTGTCCTTCCTGTTTATTTTTTTTCTTCTGTCTCTTCTTGGCTGGTGGTGGTGCAAGGAATGGGAAGAGAAGCAACTATGTGGACTCCAAGGTCAATAACAAAAGAGAGGAGGAGGTGTGCTGGAGCAGAGACTCCTCTGCATTCTACGGAGAGGAATGGTGAAGCTGAGATTTGTTTGCATTTTGTTAAAGATGAAAGATGCTGTATCAAGGGCAGAGACTTATTTTGCTAAAAAGCCAGGGGCAATCATTCTCTTCATTAAAGACCCCGAGCCAGGGCAGTAATTATGGCTGGAAGAGGGTGTGTCCCATTGGGAGGGACCCAATATTCACAGGAGCTGTAACTGGTAAGGAAACCACGCCAAAGAAGCCCATTAAAATTATGCCCAGAAGAGTTCATGTCCCAATGGAGGGACACTGTATATGCAGAAACTGCAACTGTGAAGAAGAATCCACACCAGAGATGTTCACTAAGGACTGTCCTGTGTGAGAGACCCTGCATCCTCAGAAGCCGCAGCTGCTGGGAACAACCCACACCAGAGAAGTTCGTTAAGGACTGTGTCCTGGGGGAGGGACCTTGTATCGGGGCAGGAGAAGACTGCAAGGAGTCATCCTCATCTGAGAAGAGAGAAGTGGCAGAGCTCATCTGAGAGAGACTGACCACATCCCCCATTCCCTACCCGCCCCCCCCCCCGAGCTGTTGAGTGGGGAGGAGGTAGACATATTGGGAGCAGTGAAGAAGAAAGGAGGGATAGGGGAGGGAGATCTTAAAAGTGCCTGTTGTCATTTCCTGATCATCCTACTCCCTTTTGGCTTTTTGTTCTGTTCTGTTTCTTGTTGTTAGTAGAATAAACTTTCCAACTTTCCTCTCTAAGTGAAGTACTGGAGTCTGTTTTGCCTGGAACTGTAATTGGCAGTGAGCCTTCCCTGCCTTTGTCTCAATCCACAACATGCTTGGTTATCTTTTTCCTCCCATTTTGCTGGGGTCTCCACCATCTGAATGACGGTGGGGTTGAATGGGGGCACCAAGCAAGAGACTATAGTGATGCTGTTTTGCTAGCAGGGCCAAACCACGACAGCAGAATAACTCAATTACAATCAGGGGTTTGGGTCTGTCCAAATAACATTGCAATGTGGGTTTTTGTGATAATGACAACAGTCCAGATCCAAAAAACAAAACTAATTCTTCATTGTGAATGATTATCTCCATCAACTGTGGAGATACATCTCAGGACTTTGGTATGTTGGGTACCAAAAGGATTCTGAATTGTAAACCTTCAATGGCTCTTTGTTCATAATGGATGAATTCTCTGATTTCTCTTATATGTCCTTTCTTTAAGAACTGAATTGATTCTTCACGTACTTAATGCCATCTCTTGAGGAGACTGAGGGGAGATCTTATTAACATTTACAAATATCTAAAGGGTGGGTGTCAGGAGGTTGGGACATCCCTTTTTTTTTTTCCATGGTAGCTAGCAACAGGACAAGGGGTAATGGGATGATGAAGCTGAACACAAAAAGTTCCACTTAAATATAAGAAAAAACTATTTTACTGTGAGGGTGACCAAGCAGTGTAACAGGCTGCCCAGAGAGGTTATGGAGTCTCTTTCTTTGGAGGTCTTCAAGACCCACCTGGACATGTTTCTATGCGACCTGATCTAGGTGAACCTGCTTCTGCAGGGGGGTTGGACTAGATGATCTCTAAAGATCCCTTCCAATCCTACCATTCTATGATTCTATCTCCTTTTTGTAATATATTACTGAACAGGAAATAATGAGGAATGCAAAGGTTGCACTGAGCATCAGAAGGACAACACCTGCCTCCCCCATTTTGTCTCTTTAAAGGATTCATTATTACTGAATTACTTCAAACTTTACCTTCTTTAGTCTGCATGCATCCTTAAATAAATCTGGTAATTATGTACAGTTGTGGCATTTTGAAAATTTGGGGCTTCATCAGTGGAATAATTGGTCTAAAAATAGCCGTGATTTTAATATATAGACAAATAGATTTAGAATTTTGCCTTTGTTCATTTAATTGAGAGATACTCACCTGCATTTCTCTAGCTGCTTTGGAATTATTTTATATGGGTATCTAAATGTGCACACAGTGATGTATTGCTATGTTTAACACTGTTTTAGTTCACCAAGAGCCACTTCGGCTGAGCTGCAAATTCAAAATCTTCCCATAGAAGAGGCTAATTGACTTGTGCTTTGTGGATTATGGTGTCACCAAATCCCTTGACACAATTCTAGGTCTTGTTGAATAGATGCTAATCTATTCTTATTCTACTATTGACTTAATAATCATCTAGCTATACCTCTCTTTTCCAATAAGACATTTTATAATAGAGTTATGATGATGTGGTGGTCTAGCCTGATGTCCACCCAGTCATAATATCCCCCTCCTAAGCTGGACAGGAGAGAGAGAGAGGAATATAATAAACTGCTTGTGAGTTAAGGACGGAAAGATCGCTTGGTAATTAACAGACTCAACTTAGGGAGAAAAAGGTTTGATTTATTAAAGAAACAATAAAAGGAGGGAGACGAGAAATAAAATCGTCTTAAAACACCTCCCCCCACCCCTCCACTTCCTGGGACTCCCTTTCCTTCCCCACCAGCGGCGCAGGGGATGGGGGATGGGGGTTGCGGTCACTTCATTACAGATCCTTCAGGGACAGGCTGCTCCAGCCTGGGTCCCCTCACGGGATCCCAAGTCCTGACAGCAAACCTGCTCCAGCCTGGGCACCTCCCCCACGGACTCCCAGGTCCTGCCAGGAACTTGCTCCAGGATGAACTTCTTACGCAGTCACGGCCTCCCTCAGGCATCCACCCGCTGCGGCGTGAGCACCTCCCCCACGGGCTGCCAGTGGGTCTCTGCTACCCGGTGGCCTCCATGGACTGCAGGGGGACAACCTGCTTCACCATGGTCCTCACCACATATCACAGGGGAGCCTTCTTCTCAGTGCCTCGGCACCCTCCTCCCCCTCCTTCTCCACTGACCTTGGTGTCTGCGGAGATGTTTTCACATTCTCTGTCCCTGTTTCTGCTGCAGTTCTGCAACTGCACAATAACTTCTTCTTCTCAAATATGTTACTCACAGAGGTGTTACCTCCATCACTAATTGGCCAGGCCTGGGTCAGGTGCAGGCTCCAGCTTAAAATTGACTGGCCCTAACCCTGTCAGCTACAGAGGAAGCTTCTGGCAACTCTGTTTAAAGAAGCCACTTCTTTAGCCCCCCTGCTACCGAAATACCTGGCCTAGGCCAAAACCACTACAGATGATCAATGCTGTATCAACTTGAGACATCACAACTCTCTGGAAATTTATGTTTACTGATGTTTTTAGAAATTTTGGCTTGCTAAAACATATGGTACTTTATCAGGACAAAAGCAATGGTTATTGGCTCTGTTCAAGATATATTTCTGGATTGAGACAAAAGAAATTTGGTTCAGAGTAACAAAAAAGTGTCCAGAGCAACTTTTTTGTTTATTAAAAGCCATAAAATATTTGTAGATTTGCTGTTACATTGTAAACTGTAGGCTTTTTCAAACTTAAGATTGCTAAACCGGATATCTTTTTCTTCAGTTACATAGCCACAAAAATGAGTTATGCCATGCACTACATTTTGTCAGAGTTCAGAATGATATTGCCGTGAATCCAAGAATTAGAAAGGGACCAAAGTGGAAGCAAGGCAGAGTTAGGGCTTAGATTTATGCCAATGGGACTCTGTTGACTTAAGAATAACAACTCAAAGCTTTGAGTATGAGCTTCATCTCTGGTGGAAGCTTTTCCATGTGGACTTCAGGAAGAAGATAGGATGGGAGTTTGAAACCTTCCTTCTTTGTTAGAGAGCTACAAGTGTTTGAAGCAAAAAAGGAGGCAGTTCTTCATTCCTGTTCTAGAGGGTTCAGATTCTCATGAGTGGAGATACTAGGGGTAAGGTTTAGCTCAAGGTAGCAGAAAGTCAGGGAGGGCAATTGGTATCCTGACTTCATTGCTCATGTCTTTTCAACCTCTGAAGCAGAGAGTGGAAGAAGTCACAGCTCTAAATCTGAGCTTTATTTACCTAGAACTTGATTTTTAGGCAAAAATATAATATTGTCTCTGTGGCTAGCCACAGGTGGTGTAGTAAAAATGAGCTGGTTTATTGTATGTTACCATTCCTGTTCTTGCTGGAACAGATTCCCCTTGGATGTCTAGAATGCACAAAGCACATTGAAGCTATAGCCACAAGAAATATTGAGTGGGTTTATGTGAAATTTTTAATCTTCAGTATGTATTTGTAGTAATGTACCTGAAGGAAATAGGATGTGGCCCATCCAGACTTTGGTTATGTGAGACGATAAGGGAAAAGAAACTGGGAAAGAGACTGTGTAAGCTTAAAAGAATGTAGCAAAGCAGAACCTGAAGGAGTATGTGAAACTGCAAGGCTTATCACAGAAAGTGCAGCTGGAAAAATCCAGTTAGGATTATTTTAACCAAGCTAGCTTTGCATTGCTTATAAAACCTGACGCTCGCTAATAAAGTGGGGAGTTATGACCTTAACCATATTGGTGTCTGTCATTTCTCTGGAGGTGCTCCCTCTGACATGTATTAATTGTTCTTCACTTCCTGAAAGGAGAAGATGAGCATAGTTGAAAAGGTATGCCTGGGGAAATGTGGGAAGCTGAAAGTAAAGGCCTAGTCCTCTTAAGATCTATTATAATAAATCAGCATATGCTACAAATAATGCATCAGAAAAAGAAACAAAAAACTGCAACTGTCTGGTAAAGCAGGACATAGTTCTGTGACATGTCTACTCTCTCTAGATAAAGGTTTGAATGGGTTTCCAAAGAAGTTTTATGCAAATGCATATTGCCATGTGAATCAGACTAAGGGATGAAAGACTATTGATGCACGAAATCCAAACATACTTCTGGGGAAAGGAGAGGAGAAATAAACTGTTTCTTTCACCTCAAATACAATGTATGTGCAATGATTAAAAATAAATGAATGTGTCACCATATATTACTGGCACTAAGTGATTTCCCACTAACAACCTGAATCATAGTGATAAAAATCTGAGATGGAAAAGACCTATTACAACATCTAGCCCATCTCTTTGTAAATACAGGAATCTCCCTGACAATTTCCATACAGAGCAGTTCACTGCTCAAGAGTTTATGTTTTCATGAGTGTCACTTCATGTGGGCATTTGCTGAGAAGTCTTCACAACAGCTATCACATCTGCTTTTCATCTGAAAACAGAATTACATGTATTCTGCTCTTCGAGATCGATGTCCTTCTGGGGAGACTTTTGGTCCTATGAACATAAAATAAATACAATGGATTGTCTTTGCTTTCATGCACCATAGAAGATATACAAACTGTTTATGTTATTCAGCAGCAGCACAGAAAGCAAACAAAGGGAAATGCTTGGTTACAGTGAAATAAAGTAATGTAGCAGAAGCACAGTAGTGACACCAAACTGGATTCAGATGAGTGGGGAACATGCATATGGAGGTGTTTGTGGCTGTTGGGTTTTGTAGCTTGATCTTTACCCCAAAGGTAGGCTAGAACAACATTAGGTTGGCTCAGACTCCTCTCATATTGGAATGGCCCCCAAAATAATTTCTTCTTGCTCTCTTTTCTCCCCTCATGTCCCTTCTATTGGGCTGCTTGGGAAGCAATGGTGTATGCCTGGCTGTTCTGGATCTGTTCTCACCAAGGCTCTCGCAACCAGAGGTCAGCTCTCAGTCAGCAGCTCAAAACATCTGACTGCAGTCTGTGTCTTTATAAACAAACCAACCTTCAACAGAAATTTAGTATCAAGTCTAGCACTAATCCCTTTTTTAATAGTAGAGATGTATTGCTAGAAACAGAATTGGCTGGGAATGCCTTTGGAGGTAGACAGTGTATGAAGCAAGCCTGGAAGTTAACTCGTATATGCAGCTTGGCTTGAAAGCTGGGGCAAGTATGTCTGTTTCATTGCACTCTCAGCATACCATACCGAGGCTAACTGCTTATTTATCTGAATCTGTAGCTGTTTGCATCAGTGTGATGCTGTATGGATGTTCCATGCACTTGAAAACTGCCTGGCCAGATTTTCAGCTGACATCAATTGATTTTTCTCTGCTAATTTCCATAGACAATAATTTCTCACCCTGAGCATTTTGCATGAATTTGAGATGCAAGGCTGGGCATTTTGCTGTTCACCCTCAGGTTGCATGTCATTATCATACTGTTCGATTCCTACCAAAGTCGACTGGAAACTTCACTCTACATCCAGGGGCTGCTGTGGAGACCCTGTGTAAGTAGAGACTACATGCAAGTGTGGAGATGTCGACACAGATGCTTTTGTGAGAGTGTTTTTAAAAAGAGGTGTTTTGGGTGTGTGGTGATTCTATGTTTGTGGCATGCTCCCATGTTCCTTCAGAGGAAGCAGTGGGCCTGTGCAGGAGCTGCTGCTGTCCCAGGGAGGGAGGAATAAAACAAACCCCCTGCATGGGTAACCATAGAATCATAGAATGGTAGGGGTTGGAAGGGACCTTTAGAGATCATCTAGTCCAACCCCACTGCAGAAACAGGTCCACCTAGATCAGGTCGCATAGGAATGTATCCAGGCAAGTCTTGAAGACTTCCAAGGAAGGAGATTCCACAACCTCCCTAGGCAGCCTGTGCCAGTGCTCAGCTGTAAGTTTTGTTTAGATGCCTGTAGCTGAACAGCATTCATGTGGATGCAACTTGGAAAATATGTGAAGGCTGATCAGACAATCTCAGGCAGATAAATTTTTAAAGTACATTGTTCCTCTGAAATGCATCCATTTGCCTCACATGAGCCAAAATAATTTAGATAAAATTGACCTGCTTGTGGTTTTTCTGATTGCTTCTAATGATTTTTCTGAATTACAATGATCTTTAAATATTAGTTGTAACAGCAGCTGTTGCAAAATTTTCAGACTGAAGTCCAATTTGGAGGGTTTTTTATTAGAAATAGATAATGAGCATTTAAAAACAAGAGTTCCTGAGTTGTGGCAGAGACACAGTTATGGGCATCCTGATGTGTAACTCAGCACAGATCATTTTAAAAACAAGAAGTTTCCTGAACAAATATAAGCTTCCCACAGCCCAGCATGTCTGTCTCCATTGACCAATGAACTTCCCCGTGACTTGAGATATTTTTAATTCTGCTCTGGACTTTCTCCAGGAAATCAGTAATAATTACTAATTGTATTTTTGTAAGCTAAATGAAAGAATGTATTCTTTCTTGAAATTCTCCTTTAGGTTTTGCAATTAATTATGTTGCTCTTTTGTGTGATTAATCCTTGTCTTTGTATTACAACTTCACTTAATCAAATAGTGCTGTGTAGCATGCCAAGGGTTCTTAAGTTTAAGTTATTTTCTCGTTTTTTATTGTCACTTTTTTCCTTTTCTCTGCTACTCACATCTCTTACAAACTTTTAGCAAAGCAGTGTTTTACTAAAGAACAAAAGAGTTCTAAATTCATCAGGGAAAATTTGCATGACATTATTGTAACTTTGCAAAGCCTCCTTGCCATGCATGGAGCTACAAACTGATTTTTACCAGCTGAGGATGTCCTTACATCACCGACACATATTATTCATTTTTCTTATAAAACTACTTCAACAGAAGATTATTCAAAACCCCTAAATGACCCCAGGTTTTCTTTCTAAGCCTTCACTACATGAAATATATTAAAACAGACTTACCTGACCTCTTAAAATTATATATTCAAATTATCCTTTTACAATATGCCCACACTGGAACCATCAGGCAGCAAGGAGCTGGTTTTGAGTGGTTTAAAGAAAGTCTTAAACACTTCAGTTGCTGTGCAATTTTGTGGCAAATCTTACTTTTTCCTTTGCAGCCAGGGAAAGTTTTTTTCTATGGTGAATTGGAGCATGTCTGTCATTGTAGCATAGCATGGCTGCAATATTGCCAGCATTAACTGTTCAAAAGTCAGGAAACTGTTTTACATGGAACAAGGTCCTTACTTTAAAATAAATCTTTCCTTCAGTTTTTCTTTTTTTTTTTTAGGGTGCCTTAAGTTCGTGCTTCCAAGGGCCCCTCTGTATCTTAAAATGAATAAAAAAGCAGACTTCAGAAACGATGGGAGCCTCATTGCTCCAGGACCTGGGGCTTTAAGAATGAGATCTTACCAGCCTTGCAGTGACAAAAGCAGAACTGGGTGGAGCTGCAGAGTAGTAATTTTTTTCAACATAAAGGTGTCAGTGGGCCAAGGACGCATCTAAATGTCTATTACCATGCAAACCCTCTCTCCTTTGAGCACAGCAGAGGATTGGTATTGACCATTGGAAGCTCCACCAAGGTGAGCTGGAGCCCAGGAAGATATCAGCTGCTAGGAACGCACTGAGGAGGCTGCTTACTTTTCATTATGGGAACACTCTCATAGCATAATAATGAAATAATAAGTGAAAGCAGTAACTGGAATGTTCTGTGCTATTGTAAATGTAAGTGGTTAGTGAATAGATAAGATGTTAAAAGACATTGTTAAAATACACAGTACCATCACTGCAGGATGAGTCAAGCTTCTTGCTGGTGAGTACCCCAGCAAATGCCTCTGTGAATCATTTTACGCTGAGCTCCTAATTGCAATGAAAATGTGCAAGCAGAGGAAAGGAGAAAAACAAGTAGAATGAATATATTCTAAACATTTAATAAATTATGAAAAGTAGCTTTGAATATTTGGATGACTGACCTACATCAGCAAAGCATGGAGATATGTGCTCACCTTGAGCATAGCTGTTATTTAATGGAAATAGGATAAAATAAATAAAAAGTATTGTGGAGTTATATAGCCTTGCTTGCATGAATAATGAGCAATCTGCCTCTTGAAGTGGGTCCTTTATGCAAATAATGTCACAAATGTGGTAAGGATTTATTTTATGTTCTTTCAAATGAAGATGGGTTGGCTGTATTTGGTATATTAAATCCTTCCTGCTGCTAAGCTTAAAGAAACTGATTCTCTTGTAACACATTTTGATTTGACTACCGAAGCTTCCAAGTGCTATAAAGCACTAATTTGCCTTGGCCTCACACCTAGTTATAGTAGTGCTAACTTTAAAATTGCTGAAGAAACCCACATCTGGAGTCAATTGAGTGAATTTTAACCAGCTTTGGAGGTAATATGCAAGTAACTTTCATCCTTGTGTATATTTCACTTATCTTATAAAAAAGATGCCTCATTCCAAGACTCTTAGACGTCTTTCTTTGCTATCTCGTATATCAAGAGTATCAGACTAAGTAGACCACTTAAAACTGGATATGTCTAAACACTCTCTTATCCTAAACAACAGTGAATATTTTTGCCAACACTTTTATTTCCTGCAGTGGAAAAAAAATATAACCTCAAAACCTTGGCCACGTCCTGCTTTCCTTGAAATGTATGGCAAATTTGTCAACAAAACACTCTCTGGCTCGGTAGTGGGGGGAGAAGTTTTACAGCTGGAATTAAGCAGCAGGAATAATGTGAAGCAGGCTGAAGCTTAGGATTAGGTTTAGTCTAATGCTGGGGTTCACGGCTGAGCTTGTGTTCTGATCTGCCTGTGCCAAAATCACAGAAGCGACATCCAAAACCAGAACCAGAGAGCAGGCCCTTTCAGCTCTGAATGTGGCCCAAAGCCAGACCAATGCTGCAGGCATCAGTCCAGGAATCCAGCACTGAGACACCCACAGGCCCCAGATTCAGTGACTTGAAACTCCAGTTTTTTACAGTCAAAAAAGATTTGTCTGGTGCAAAGAAAGTACTTTTATTTACAAAGCTGTTATAACTATTTTATTTCCACTTGCATGGATGCTGCATCTCTTCATGTTTGCTGGGGCATATCCAGCCATATGGCAGACAAGCATTACACTAAACAAGACCCTAGACTGATTTTATTCTTTCTTTCTTTCTTTTTTTTTTTTTTTTTAATCTGAAGGGACCACCACTGGTGAGAGGCTCATTTTTTATAATGCCTCAAAAAGCTATTAAAGGCAATTGTCATGTTGGACAGACTGGGATTTGAAATCCAGAGGTACCATCCTATTGGTGCTCCAAACGTTTGCCTTCTCCACCTCTCTCTGACATGAATTTCATGCAGGTGCAGACACAAACCTAACATAAGGGAGCAATTTTCTGATTCATTCATGTAATACCCTAAGGGAGAACAGGAACAAGATGTACAAAGGTAACATGACATTGTTAAAAAATTAGCTTTGCTTCCATTTTATGGAACCATAGTGCTGTGTTGCTTAGTTACATGGATCAGGAATTTAACTGTAAACAAGATATTTCACTCCTCGTTCCCTAGGGTTTTCAACTCCATTTAAAAAGTAGTTAGAAATGTGAATCTTTTGCCATATCCTTGAGTCTCTTCTTATCATTGCTTGTACCTTTTGCATCCACTGCTGCTGCTCCAGCAGTGCTGGGAGATGGAGGTGGTGGCTGTGCTAGCGTGACCACTACCAAGCCAGAGCCACACTCCTCTCTGAATGCTGCACTTGTGCAGAGATCTCTTATGATTCTTGTTTGTACAAATCCTAGCTGCATGGATTCCAAGCATCGGGAGTTTGCCAGTTTGTCTATGCAGTTATTCAAGCTGTTGGAAGTGGGAAAGGGGTTAATTATCCTGGTGTATTATTACATCACTAGTGGAAAGTCTGGTTTTGCCCTCAGGATCTCCACTGCTGTGTCTGCTCAGAGCTGTTAAATATGACAAGGTCATTCACCCTGCTTTAGTAACAATGAGTGCTAACAAATTTTGGGGTTGCATGCATTGTCACTGCTTAACAGGGTCATCCTTGTGACCACAAGCATTGCTTATGCCTTGTACTGAGCAAACCTCACAGCAAGTCAGATGTTAGATTACACTGCGCTGTGTTGGAATATGTTAGTAAAAATACAGTGACACACAACTTCCCTGCCTATTTATACTCTAAACACAATTGGGCAACTAACAGTTACAGAGAAGATGGGGAGGAATATATGGTGAAGAGAGGTTAAGAATGGGGCTAAAGATAGGAACAAACTACTTGAATTGATAAGGCAGACTTTCAAAATATTTTTTTTCTCCCTTTTCGTTCTGGCTCTGCAGATGCCTAGAGAGACTCTATCTTTTACAACACTATGGATTGAAGCAATATGTACTTTTGAAGTCTAGTTATCCACTAGTGGAGTTTAGTATCCACTATCCACTAGTGTCTCATTAACAACCCAGAGACAAAAATTAAGCACTTGCTTATATTCAGTAGTCTCTATTGTTGTGGCTTTAAAAAAATAAATCATTAGCAACGTGCTTGTAAAGCATGTTAAGGCTGTTTATGGAAACTCCTTTGCTCTTATTTTGGCTCATACAGATGGTTAAGATAATTCAGCTAATATTTCTTATTCTAAAGAGGACTAATTGCCTAAATGTCAGAAGTGATGAGTACCACTTGTCCTTGAGAGAAGGGGAATGTAAAGTGGGAATCCAAAATATGGATTGCTGTTAGAGACTTGTCGTCTGGCTACCAACTTGTAAGAACAGCATTGTCCCAGACAAGGGTGTCTTCTGTTGTAACCATAGCCAGAGGTCTCTCACATCTCATGTTATTCAGGAACAGTTTTGCATTTATCCAACCAAGAGTGCTCTTCAAGGGAATATCTGAATATCTGAAGTAAGCGATGCACTTGTTTGGTTAAGACTTCAGTCTTGACCTCCATCTTTAAGCCCTTGTTCATTCTTAATCATGTGTTTCCTGAATTAAAGAGAATATTTTTGGAGAGGGAAAATTGTTCTGGGACTGGTGCAAACAGACTTGCCTGGATGACAAATAGCCTTCTCATGATAGCCAAGGTTCGTCCAGCTGCTTGGCCCTATACCAAATGATTGATGGTGTTGATGTTCTAAATAGGCCTAAGATATGCCAAATATCAGAGCTGTAACAAAGTCCTTCAGATATGTACTGTAGATAGGCAAGAAAGCATGTTCCCAGCATATGGCAGTTCTGAGCACGGTGTCAGGATTATAAGTAACCTTGCAGGGTTTGTCTGGTTTCTTTCGAAGTTAGACAAAAACAGTTTTCTGTGATGGAATGAACAGGGTCATGCGAGGTCTGCTCGAAGCTTCCGATTACCACTAATTTTCTCTGTAACTAGACACCCTTCAGAGTTATAACAACATTTGATTTCTTAGCAGAGATCAATAAACTGTTTTTCTACCACTGTTCTGAGGAAAGAAGAATAGGATATGCTGAGGACTTGCTGACAGGATTTTTTTTATGTCTTAAAGGAATAAGAAATTCACACCTGAATAGTTTTATCTTAGTAACACAACAGTGCTGATTCTTTCTATTAATCCACAAAGGGCTCTTCATCAATATCTTGCAGGATCAAGCAGCTGCATCACAGAAGCGATGGTTTCATTGATCACTTATTTCCCCTAGAGAAGTTTCCTTTATTTTGTATTTTCCCTCTGCTTCGCAGCAAATGATGTTCCCTGAACTGAGTGGGGCTGTGTGCCTGCTAGGTGGGGAGCAGAATCACAGTCTGGGACATGCTGCGATAGTGGAGAATGAGCTGCCCTTCACTTCAGTGACAGGACAGGCAGAGTATAGAGTCAAGGGTGACAATGTTTTCTCTGCTATGTTGTTCAGAGGTGATGGTTAGCCTTTGTTAGACTAACCCCTCCCTGACAGGTAGCAGGGTGTCAGAATCCTGACTAAGGGGTGTTCTCTGGTCAAGACCCCTGCTTCATGTCTTCATCTGCCACAGAACTCTGATATCTCCACTGGGAAATATGTGTTCCTGACCCTGCAAGCTCTCCACACAACACAGAGATCTCTCTTTCTAAGAGACTAACCCATTTTAGTTTTGTGTGTGTGTTTGAGTGGTTTTCCAGGAATTACACTGAGGAAAGCATCTTTTGTGAAAAGACCTTGATGGTGTAGTCTATTTCACGGTATTTTCTCAGTAATTGGAAGATGAATCAGTTTCCTACATGCAAAACCAACCTCTCTACTAAGTCACTCCAGTTTGGGGCCAACAGATCTCTACTGGATGTTGCCATGAGAAGTGGCCAAGACAGCCTCTGCTGTGCACCAGACTCATAGTGCGATAATTGATCATGAAATAGGATCATGTGACTGCAGGGCAATCAAATTTAACCAGACCATACCAGTAAACTCGGGGTCAGCAATGCACTGAAACACCAGCTGAGCAACAGAGAATGGCATTTCATAACCACTACCTCTGTTTGGAGCTACAACATGGCACAATTGACCCATGTTCTTTTTCCACTGGGCCTGACTGTAACTGACTTCTTCAGAGATCTGAGGTTTCAAAATTCTCCTGTCATCCCCATGAGCCGGCTGGAATCGGCCAAAATCCCAGAATCAGTATCTTTATTTATTGCCAACTCACTTCTTGTTGGCAGTTCTCACATGGTGTTGCTTGCCTACTAATAGGCTGTCAGTGGTGATTAGTGGTGAAATTGTACACTGTTCAGGGCTCTTTGGTGCCTCAAGTGATTTTCTTTGCATCCAGACTGGGAGTAGAACAACAAAGTCAAGTTCTAATTCACGATGTTCTTATCTCTGTCTCAATCATCTTTGTGCTGTTTCAATGGAGCTCAAAGTCACTCAAGTCAAAAGCGAGAATTCTGAGAATGAATGGAAAATTAAATAATCACACAATTACCTGCACCTAATTCAATATGTAAATGTAGCCAGAACTAGCTTTTCCAGTGGGTTCCTTTCACACAGGTAGCCCTCAGTGTGACACATCAAATGCGACACAGAGAGTAAAGCTGGCTGTGGTCACAGTCATGTTCTTGACTTTCACGTCATCTACTGTTAAGAATGTTAAGGCCCTAATGAAATACCATGGGTACGTGGTTTGACCTGCACAGCACAAGTAGTGAAACTTTATCTAATAGTTTGAGCACTGGGCCTTTAACTTCTTCTGAGTTATGGCCTGAATTTCAGAAAGACAGGCAATCATGACCAAAGGCTGCAAGTCACTGAGGCTCTACTACATTCCTGTCTGACCTGATCCAAGGGTTAATTACCCTCCTTCGAAGGAATCTTATTTATTGTCCATAGTTTTTTCTCCTAGCAACAAGACCATAATGAATTGTGATGTTCCTTGTTTTTGACAATTTTCAGTTGTTGGGGGGAAAAATGCATCCCCAGCTTTGACTGGACTGATACAACTAGCACATTCTAGTTGGATATTACAATTCATTTAAGAATTTCAGTAAAATTACACTTGGGCCTGGGAAGGCTAGATTTGCCAGGCAGCCTACATTGAGGATGAGGATGCTTTTCCCTTCAGGACACTCCTCTAGGATGAACTGAACCCAAGTTCAATTTCCATATCTGTCTAGAAGAGTGAAGACCTGACAGTCCTTGGCATAGCTCTGACACAGTTGCATGGTGTTTCTAGGTAGCATGTCCATTTGTTCTCTCTGCTGACACTGCTCTTTGCATGTGATACTGATATAACATTTAGCCAGAAGGGGTGACAGGTGGACATGGGTCCTGAGGCCGGTGGAGAGAGCACTGATGCCAAAGGTGAAACACGTCACCTCAAGCAAAACATTTTAATATAAGCATAAAAAGTGTATCAGGGCCAAGAAAAACAAATTGATGGCTTCCTTTGCCTCAGGATGCTGGATCCTGGCACATAAGGAAATCCCCAGTTATCGCTCCTGGAAAGAGGATAGCTGAACTCTCTTTGCAGTAAGAGTCATTATGTGAAAAATGTCGGCTTCTTTTCCCTCACTGCAGCTTTAGTCTCATATGCTTCTTTTAGAAGTGACCAAAAGGAGTATTTCATATTGAGAAAAGCAAATTTTTTTTTCTTTTCATATAGAAGAATTGAAACATTTTAAAATATCATTCAAACTGTTCCTTAGACAGTTGCTCTTTTGGCTGCTAAATTGGAGAACCAAACATTAGCTAATAACCCAGGATTACGCTGTCTTCGTAAGAATGACTTGTGAATAGGTTGTACACAAGGAATAGTTTGTCCAATGATGTGCATTTCTTATATGGTCTTTACTGTGAAGAAATTACAAGGTCCTTTGTTTATTATCTTCTTTTCATGTACAATGATGCAGTTGTGGTTGTATGGTTTAAAATTGATGTGACATAAATTCAGTCATTTTTTCTACTATGACTTGCATTAACTCATTGATCCTCCTGAAAAAGATGAAGATGGAAATCTACAGCAGATAAAAAAGTCAGGCTCTTTGCATTTTAGTCCTGTGCTCTGACAACACTTTCTCTTCTTATTGCAGAGTATGTTTCACAGCCTTTTTCTTATTACACTTATGTAATTCAAACCCTGTTACTTGTTCTTTTGGCCATGTAGATTAACTAAATTAATCCGTCCCTGCCATCTTTTCTGTACCTAGAGATGTTTTCTTATGCCTCTCAGCTCTTCACCAGGTCAAACTTCCCTAATGCCTAATGGCTTTTTCCTTTGTGGCAGGTTACACAGATGTCTCATTCTTGCTGCTCTGCTGAGATCTCCCCCGGTCTCTCTCCTCAGGAAGATCAGAACCCATCTCATCCTCCCCTTGCTACAATGGAGTTCTCACTATGGGATGTGTTCTTACCACAGAGCAGATTTGAACTGGACTTCCAGAAAGCAACAGCTGTGTTAGACCATTGAAATTGCAAAGCTGGTTCCAGTTCTTGCAAACTTGCAAAGTTTTTAAATGTACCTAAATTAAAGTTTGTCTTTGTATATCCCCTGCCTGTGAGCATTTGATCTGCTCCACAGCTTTAAGTCTTCCAGTTATTTACATCTAGCTATTTGTATACTCAATGGGCTCCACTGTGTGAGGAAACTGTTTAAAAATACATTTTAAGATGATTTCACTTCATGTGGTTTCTTGCCAGCAATGTGGTTTTTAGAAATGTTTTTTCAAACCTGTGTAGCACGCAACTATGAAGCTGTACCTTAAAAGGTGAAGCAGAGCCTTCACTTGCCGAGAGTGCTCAAGGGAGCTGCTGTTGGAGCACACTGCTAGCCCTGTGCACTGCTGGAATACTTGGTGGGCATTTTGCTTCCTTGTGTAGGAAAAACAGTGATAAGGTTGTGCAGAATGAGGCAGGAAAGGTTACTTTAAAATTGTTTCAATATGGCCCTTGCTATAACATTATCTGAATTGGCCTGGATATTTAAAAGAGAATTAGCCATAATTATATCACTCTGCTGCTTTTCCTTTTGTTTCAACTTTTCCCAGGGAAAAAAAAAATACCAACAAAGTTCAGTTGGGGTTTCTGCCTAGATCTCCCATCTCTGACCCATCTCATTTCCATGTCCATGCCTGCACTTGAAGGGAGTGCTGAGGGCACTCGCAGAGTTGGAAAGCTGCATCCACAAAATCATTCCCATCTAATCCCACCATCTTGATTAATGTCTGTGGCCCCAAAAGAAGTAGCAGGTCAACCAGGCCCAGCTTCAAGGGGAGCTGAGCATGCCAGTTTATGCTTACCCTGTTACTCAGTGGCTCCTCTGTTACGGCAACGCAGCCTACATGGAGATCTTGTGGGTCAGGAAACGGGTGATAATTTCTCAGCTGTGTGAGAGCAGTCCCCCAAAGGTTATTTACCTGCTGCAGACAAAATAGTTGTGCAGAGAGGCTGAATATTGTGGGACTTCAAACAACCATCAAGCCCTGTAAATATGTTCATTCATTGCTTGATTTCCAAAGTAGCAGATATGTCACATTCTTAAAAAAATAGCAAAATCTCGTTTCTTAAAATTTAGTTTTGAGCCGTAATGATCTCAAGATTATTTTAATAAAATGACAGACCTCTTTTCCTCTGTCTTATAAATTAAAAGAAATTTTCAGCTTGGAGCAATATTTTTGCTCAAGTTATATAATAAAAATAAACAAAGAAAAATGTGGATTTTTTAAATGGTAATGAAGATAGCAGGTGCTGTAATTCTCAGAAGCAGACTGGTATCTGCAAGTTTTATCCATACATACTTTGCATCTACTACAGTAGTAATTGGAGGGTGAGCCTCTTGTTTTCTAATGATATGCTAAAAGCAGCTTTCTGGCCATAAGACAAGAATAGTTTCAGTTATTGACATTCATTTTGCAAGGAGCCTTCCTACCCTGTCATAAATTGTCTTTGAAAAATGCCATAATAATGAATTCCTCAAAAGTAAGTACAAGTAGGGTAAGATTTCTAGGGAGAGCTAATATCTGTTATTTGACCGGTTGATTTACACAAAAGCATGCTTGGTTTTATACATTCAGATTTCTTGGTTTGAATTGATTTGCATAAAATTTCCAAAAATATATCTATTCAAAATATTTATGATGAATTCAAAGGTTTTCAAATATTATTCTCAAGCTTATAAACATTTTTAAAAAATTAAAACCTCAGTGGTTCCTGATGAATTATGTGTGCCTCATGTTGAGCAGAATTAGTTTTATTCTTTTTCCCCACTGGCTCCATCCAAACAAAATCTTCACATTTTTTGTTTGCCATTCAAAAATCCTTTTGGTCTCCTTCTATGCCTTAAAATTATGCAAGAATTACATTTCATACTGAAAAAAATTACCTTCACACACTTCCATATAATCTGATACAATAAAAAGTTTGAAAGGCAAAGCAACATTCCAAGTGCGATTCTGAAAAGGAATAACCAATCAAAGATGTGGAGCTTAATTTTTTTTATTATTAAAATATTTCTCCCACACTTCTTAAGCAAAAAAAAAAAAAAAAAAAAAAAAAAAAGATAAAAAGTAAAGAAGCTAGAAGTGGCTGGAAAAGATCTTCTGAGGAGTGATTGTTTTTTTCCCCCACTAGCAAAATGGGTATGGAAAATATAAGTATGCACAGCTGTGTTTATTCCAACGATTAGACATTCTATTTCTCTGTGACCTCTCTGCATTGAGCTGGCAAGACACCTGGGTATGCTTAGAAGTGTCTCATTCATACATTTGCATTTATTCAACTCAGACTTTTGTTTCTCTCTCCCATGCCTTTTCTAGGAAAGGAAAGGAAAGGAAAGGAAAGGAAAGGAAAGGAAAGGAAAGGAAAGGAAAGGAAAGGAAAGGAAAGGAAAGGAAAGGAAAGGAAAGGAAAGGAAAGGAAAGGAAATCCATTGAATCTGGCACACTCCTTCCTCTTTTGTAGTCTCTATGTGTTAGGACCTCATCCTGTGCCTTTTCACATTTGAAATGAAAGCATTAGCACTATTTTAACGGTGAATGTAAAACCTTTTTTTCAGGGCTTTTCAAGGCAGAATCAGAGGCTGTAGCGTGTATGGTGTAATCTGACCACACGTGCCATACCAGGAGTGCAATAGGAACTAAGCTCCAGTGCCTGCATCTCCTACACTCTACATCTGCACTTGCATTTTGTTTACACACAATATCTGTGCATGCATAATCTGGGCTATCCTTGCACTAGTGTCTGTAGGGCCCGACTTCTCTGGGTGATACTGATGAATGCTCAGTTGATATGGAGAAGTTTTCCCCCTAGGTCCAATGCCTTACCTGCTATTTCAACTGTCCCCTGCAAGTATGTGTCAGGTTTGGAGGCAGGGCTTCCATATTTTTTTGCTTTCTACTATCATTGAAACCGAAAGCAGTATTTCCAGCAACTGAAAGCTGCCAAATCAATTCAGTTCTAATTCCCTCAAATTTACTATAGTTTCTCCCCTTGCTTCCTTGGATATCTAAGGATTTCAAAACACTGCATACTGACTCCAAACTGTAGATCTGGTTTTCTTAATATCTGCATCTTAGTATGTTGTTGGTTTCCTTACAGTTGCTACAATTTTAAACTGAAGAAATATGACTGTATGTACACAGAATTAGAGTAAATGAAATGACAGATAGAAGCATCTGTACATAAGACTCTCACTTGCTTTTCCTTTCAAGCTATCTGAATTCATTATCTGGCCTTCAAACTGTGTGTTGTATATAATACAATGTTTCTTATATCCTCCACTCTGTCAAATTAGCTTTCCTTTTTTTTCTGCTTCAAAACTGTAACTCAAAAGCTCTGAATTGCTATTGGGTCAAAGATATGTTTGATTTGCTGTTTTGATCATTTTTTTACAGGAAATCTTTTGGAAGAGGTGACTCCCTTACATATATTATTTTTTATGTTATATATGATTATGATATGTTTGTGTTTGCCATATTAGTTGTCTTTTCTACAGATCCACCCTGCACAGGGCTGAGTGACTAAAGTTTTCCACTGGGGTTAGCGGCAGTGGTCCATGCTCAGCACCCAACCAGAGTGCCTTTGCCATGCAGAACAAAACTATATATTTTCAGGACATATCTAACCACAATCTAAAATTACTGAGAGATTTCTTGTATCCTCACTCCACAGCAAGACTGAAAAGCCTTGAAACTCAAACAGGAAAAACCAACATGGTGACACATCTCTTTATGTGCCCTGCTCCCTGGCATCATCCTTCAGAACTGAGGAAAGACAGGCATATTGAAAAGACTTCACAGCTGAGCAATCCTATAATTAGATTTGTAGGGAAGTGTAAAGAAAAGATCTACCTTAGAGATAAATGGGTTTCTGTGTGTTGATCTGCTTACCTTTGGATAGCTTGGTAATGCACTAGAAGCTATAGAGCCAGATCTGTATAATTTGATTATGGAAAAGGAAGATAAGCAACTCTGATAACACGCAAGGTGGAAGAAAATGAGGAGAGTAAATGAGAATGAAAGTAAGGAAAAGAAACAGCTAGGCTGGTAAGAAAGGGAGAAGAAGCAGTAATGGGGATACAATATGAAGTCTTTCACTTGCACTTGAACTGAAAGACTTTTCAAGTGGGACACTTGACATGAAGCCAGACAAAGTATTACCTTATACATTTGTGTTACAAACCTTGTGCTTTACTGGATTGAGCTGGTACTGAAAGAGATATGTGCAAGGAGTAGCTTCCTCTGATTTAGCAGACTTCCACTATCTCAATTAAATTATTTGAGCTAAGGAAAAGAACAACTATTTTTTTTAACTCCTAATGTTTTAAAAACTTGGATCATCTCACTTGCCCGGTTTTGAATGTTGTTATGAACAATTTGTCCTGCAGAGCATGAGCTGAGCATCCCAGCAACAGCAAGCTGAGGGTGCTACAGGTCACAGTGATAGGGGACAGCAGAAGGAAAGATACCCTGTATTACCTGAGAAACCGCATGCTCTAAGTACCCTTGGCAGCGTTATAGGGATTTCTCTTTGCTCAGCAGAGGGAGAGAGAGAGAATGACTTCTGGGGTTTGCTGTCCAGAACACTCCAAGAAGTTTAAGCACCAACACCCAGAAAAGTGTAAAGGGCAGGAGGTGCTTGAATCCTTGAAAGCCTTTGGGGATTTGATGGTGGTTAATGCAATGCCTTGGAGGAGCCCAAAGAGAGCCTCAGGTGGCAATAACTGTGGGAGCCCAGACACCTTGCAGAACCAATGTGGCAGAGGCTATGTCAAAGTGAGGAGACCTAGGGAGCACTGGAGGAGCAGATTTATGAGGCTACTTTGAGCTCAAAGCATTTTGCAAGCAGTAGAGGAGGGCTGCCTCCCCAAGCCCAGCTTGAAAGGAGGGTTGGAGAGAAGGGGTAGGAACTGGCAGCCTTCCATGCCCTGGCCCTAGGTGGAAAGGTGGTGTGTTTGCCTCCTTCATCCCTCCCACCTTTCAGCCACATTAAAGCTTGATTATTCACGCTTGATGTCAGCAAGGCAGAGCCCTGCTACCCACTGCTCCCAGATCCCTTCCCTGAGGGGCCAGATTACCCTGGTGTGCACCAGCCCATTCTGGGTGGAGTTTGTGGGGCACCCAGGCAAGAGGGGCCCAGAGCCAGCACCCTCAGCTCTACATGGTGCCTGCCTCTGCCATCCCATGTCCCAGGAAGACATCAGTCCCTGAGAGATGACGGTGGCTGCCAAGGAGTGGCTGTTCCTCTCCTCGCAGCAGGCTGTGAGCTCCCTGGGGTGACAGCTTAGCACAGCAGGAGCACTAGGTTTCATGGCAGTACACAGGCACCACACCAGTCATGGTCATGTTGCTCCCAGTGGAGTCAGCCCTGGGATGAGGAGACAAGGAGGGATGGCCGACTGCCACACTAAGCAGCTATGGGCTGAGGGGTGATCTGAAATTCAAGAGGAAGGAGAGAGGGAAGGGAGAGGACTGAATTGATCCTTTTTTCCCCCTTACCATTCACATGCTTAAAGATTTTTATCGGGCTTTGTAGCTGCAGGGCAAAGAGTTTCTTTATAGTTCTTTCCAAAGAACAGCTGCCAAATTCAGGCTGTGGTTGCAGCAGCTGTAACTCATCCCCCAAGGCTTGCACACCCCTGGTCTGGGAGCAGCCCAGCAGGAGTACCCAAAAGCACCTGCATATAAGTCTGTCAGGGAGATTTCAGTATCCTCTAAGGCCTCTGTACTTGCAGTGTCATGAGCATTTTGTAAGGGCTTTTACTAGCTTTCACAAAAGAAGTTTGACAAAATATATGTGGTCACAGCAAAATCCCACTTGGCTGCTGTGGCGGCTGGCAGGAGACAGGCTGTGTGGCACGTTCTGGGGGCATTGTGGACTCTCTGGGTGCAGGCAGCAGGCTCCTCTCTTCCTGGGCTCAGATTTACTGGCCCATCAATGGGAACCATGGGCCAGTGATGCTTGTGCAGTGTCAAGAGGCAGGTGGAGGAGGGACAGGTGTGAAATCCATGGTGATGGGCACCAGTATACACCCAGCACTGCTCCTTCCTCCCTGCCAAGCCCAACACAAGTGTCATGTTGGTGTCATGCCCAGGAGAGGGGCTTTGCAACACCTACAGATGGGGAGGTGGCACAGGCAAGCTGGTGCTGAGAGTTCTGCCGTCTCCCAGGGCTGAAGACAAGAGGATCACGTTCTTGTAGGCAAAATTAGACACTTCTTTGGTTCGTCTGGGGCTAGTTTCCTCTCTCTCTCTCTCTTTTTTCTTTTTCCCCTTCCCCAGCAGAGATTTGCTCATTTGTAATAGGGAAGGTTCATTGTTTTCCCATCTGATATTTCTTTGATTTCTTAAAAAGAAATCCCAGAGGCTTGTTTTCACAAAATAGTGATTGCATAATTGATGTGATTATGATGTATTTTGCCATGTCACTGTGCAGCTCAGTCGATTATTTTGAGAAGCTCTGAGCACTGTTAGCACTGCCATGTGTCACACATGCACGGCCCAGGCTTTCATCCCCCTCTACATGTGTACAAGAGCCTTTCAAACACTGTTTCCTCCAGCAGGGACTGTGTGAGACCTTCTTCAGCGCAAGGAAAAGGATGCAGACCCACAAATGGCTAACACCAATGAAATGACAAATACTGTGGGGTGAGCTGCAAAGCTTGCTCTGATTTAAATAATGACTTGCTGGTGTGAATAATCTCCCTAAAAATCAGATTTATCTGGGGGGTACATAGGTAAAACCATGGGGCCAAATTCTTGGGTCTTTCCCTGGCTGGAATTGTACAGATAAAGCAAATGCAGACCAGCCAGCTGAACTGGAAATAAAATTCTTCTGTATATAAAAAAGTGCAGCAGAACGTTAATGGTAATTATTAATTGTTACCTGAAAAGGTATCAGCTATCTGCAAGTAAGAATATTTAAGATCTCACCCAGGGAAGTCTTGTGGGAGAGAATCGTCTTCTCTTTTCTTAGCTAGAACTTCTTAATTATTTTCAGCTTCAGGCTAAGAGTAATTTCTTTCTCCTTGTGACATTTTAAAAAATTTCTCTACTGTATTCTCCTTCCTCTTCTTTTTAATTCAGGGATGAAATATTTCTCTCAGTAAAGCTTCTTGGCCAAATTTCTGAATCTTTTGTTTTTCTCAACATGTGTGCAATTTTCACGATTTTTGTCCAGCAGTGACCTCTGGAATTCCAGAATAATTTTCCCTCCCCTTCCTGGTGCCCTCATGTGACCCAGGAACACAAACATCTGAGAGACCTCTGGGCATCTTCACATCTGCTGGTATGTAAAATCAGAGCCATTGTGTGATGTATTTTTAACAGCAGGTGTTGGGCTTGGAGAAGGGTGTGTCGGGTTTTGAGGGGCTGGGCAGAATCTGCACTTAATTCTTAGTTCCCAGGCTATTTAGGAGCAGCTTAAGAACACAATCTGTTTGTACAAATTTAACATTGTAAAACCATAGTAAGGAATTGCTAATCAAGTGCAAGCCTTGGATTTAGTTTCAGCTTTGCATCATTGCTGTCCTAAGAAAACCAAAAAAACCCACCCAACCCCCCAAAAAACCCCACTGTCAAACTTCAAAGCTGTGTCCAAGATTCTAGTTTACACTTTATTTTCATGAAATACTATTGATAAATTACTTGAAGCCTGTTAATTATTGTTTAGCCACGGTTTTCAACACATACTCCTTACAGCAACAAAACAAAACAGTGTGGATGTTTTATCTTTTGCCAGTTAACACAGTTTGAACATAACATTAGCTCAGGGTCTGATTCACAACAGCACCTCTCCTGGTTGTGCTGCTGTTGATTCCCATGGCATTGCAAGAACCTTGGGGCAAAATGAAAGAAACACTTCTCTTTAATTGACTGCCACTCTCCATGTGTAAAGGAGCTCAAAGCCCCACACATGACTCTCTTTCATAGTGTACTGGTAGAAATTTAGTATCTAAATTAGACAGCATAAGCAGAGTGTTTTCCCAAAAATATCATTGAAATCCTATTTTCACAGAAATCTCTTTTTTTTTTTTATCAAATAAATCTAAAATGGTGCTTAGTGTTCAGTTATATGCCAGGTATAAATGGCATAAATGGATGATTACTTTAAATATATCTTCTCTGAGAAGGGAGTTATGGGACCTCACAAAAGCATCAAGCTGTGACTACTTTCAGGAAATCACCTGGAAATAAATAAAATGATAAAGGTTGTTTGCAAGTCCTTAGATTTTCGTTGCCCTTTTAGGCAGATAATTGAATTCAGTATGAGCTGTAATTCCTTTGTCGTATCACTAAGGAACAAATTATTTATTATTTGGGAGAAGAGACTGAGTGACCTAATGGGTCCTTTTAGTCACAGTATCTAGGATTATAAATTCTCAGGGCACCCATTACATGAGTGTATTCACACTAAAATAAAGAGGGAGATTTTAGCCTTGCTGAAATTGGTGAGATTTTTTTGATGGGGGTTTTACCAGTAACATGGCTTCACCTGTCCACTTTTCTAGGCTACATTTGAATTTTACCCCATGACCTGTGTTATCTCTGACTGGAATCAGAATAGCTATTTCCAATGAGTTATTTTCAATAATGTGCCATGTATTGGTACTTCTGAAATCTAAGGCTCTTACTGCAGATTGTCTCCACCTGCTTTGATTCCTTTCAGCTGCTGGGTGTTGGAAGTTTTTTCCTCTTTCATTCCAAAATTTAATATAGAAAGGCACTAAGGGGATGTATATGGACCTGACATCCTGGGAGGAACCCAAAATGCTCTGCTTCCTCCTAATTTTGTCCTGATGCTGCTTACGTGCCACTTATTGTGTCAGAGCCAAGCAAATAGCAGCCAAACATAACCATGCACCTGGCTCATTGCACTGGTCAGGACGCACATGCTGCCCTCTCCTTGCCCTCTTCAATCACTCTAGGCTTTATAAGGTGAGATATGGGATGCCAACAGTATCTGACTCGCTCTATCCAACAAAGTGTGCCTTGCGTAGTCAGAGGCATGGCTTTTAGATGATCGAAGCAGTTTCTTGAAGGGTGGGATGCTTGTGTATGAAGCTTGTTTTCATTTCTTCTTTTTGTTTTCCAAATTCTCCCTATTCTGCTGTTGAGGAAATGTCTCTGTTGACTGCCTAGGCATATATCAAGGTCTCATCCTTTGGGCTGCTAGACTTCATGGTGCTGCAAATGTTGTTTCCAGTCCTGTGTGCCACACTCCCAGAATGATACAGGACAACCAGGAAGGATTCATGAAGCAACTTATGAGAAGAGCTGGAGGAAATAGAACTGCTCAAGGAAGAACAAAAGCACTGGGGTTTCTCAGCCTTAATGAAAAACCCAAAAATCTAAAAGCTGACAAAAGGAGACAACTTATGCTTATAAATACCTAAAGGGTGGATGTCAAGAGAATGGGATGACTCTTTTTTCTGTAGTGCTCAATGACAGGACAAGGGGTAATGGGCATAACCTGGAACACAGGAACTTTCACTGAAACATGAAAAAAAAACTTCTTTCCTGTAGGGGTGAGAGAACCCTGGCACAGTCTGCCCAGGGAGTCTTCTTCTCTGGAGATTTTCAAAACCTGCTTGGATGTGTTCCTGTATGACTTGATCTAGGTGGACCTGCTTTAGCAGGAGATTGAACTGGATGCTCTCTAAAGGTCTCTTCCAGCCCCTACCATTCTGTAAAAATGAGTCTATGTAGAAGGCTGCTGCAAAGAAGAAAGGATATTTTTGTCCTGCATGTTTGTAGGCTTGAGCTTTAGTAGGAAAGAATTCATGAAAAGCAAGTGTAGCAAATTAGCAGAATAGGTTGCCTGAAAAAGCTATGGAAGTCTTTACGAAGAGATCAGTCGGGACTGGATGACAGTAGTGGCCCATTCTGCCTTAGATTTGTAGTATCTTCAGAGATGAACCCTATGAATACATGTTTTCAGTAACTTTTTCCATTCACTTCAGGAAAAGTTGAATCAGAAACAAAGTAGAAAAGGTCTCTGCCTCAGTGGAGGTGCTACTGATAGTGGTAGATGATGGGTTTGAGAAAGCTCTTTGTTAAAGTGTTCAAGATGAGCAACTCCCAGAGTTTGTGCAGTCAAAGCTGTCCTCTTCTTCTCTATGCAGCACTGTAGAGTACTCACTGAGGACTGGGTCCTACATCCTGTAAAGAGATACAGCAGTGGACACCTTACATAAGCATATCAGACACATACCACTATTTTGGAAATTACATTGTCTTTAACGTGCTTGTAAATACTTTCCAAACAATTCTATTCCAAGTTAGTTGTGTCCATAGCGCATTATGAAACCTGTAGTGATTGTGTAAATTTGTTTTACACTAAGACTGTCTCCATGACTGCCTGAACTGACTTGGAATGGTTCTTAAGAAAATTAATTTCAGAGATCTACTCTTGTATGGCATGATCTTTACATCTTTCACAGCACAATAAACCTAACCAATAAAGCAGAGAAGCTGCAGGATAGTTCTCCGGTCAAAATAATGGAGAAGTCACAACAGGCATACAGGGCTTTTTCATCTGCCCTGTTATGGTTTTAAGCCCCTGGAAACTTATTTCATTCCATTTAACATACAATTTGAATTAGTCTTCAGCCACTGAGGATGGTTTCAGACACTACCCAGCAACCTACATAGCTGTCCTAAAGCAACAGAGGCAACATTCTGTTTTCACACCTTTCACCATTCCCAAGAGACTGGAGGCCAACCATCTTATTCTGTCCTCTGCCAGATTTCTGCAGTTGTTAAGCATTGTCTCTCTTGCCTCCACTCTCAGCAAAACAGCCAGTGCTGGTATAGCTGCCCTCACCACTGGCAGACCTAAAATATCTCTTCTGGTTTTTAGTACAAGGCTAGGCTATGATGGTAGGGAAAGGGTCAGTTAAAAAACAGTGATTTTTAAGATAAAGTGAAAGATGGTGATACTTGCAAAGTAAGGACCAGGATTTGGTAATAGTGGATGGTCTGTGTTCCTGTGAATGATGTTACAGAAGGTCCACCGATGATCGACAACCAGGTCATGGAGACCTGACAAGTATACACACAGTAACACACAATCCCATTCTTGGACATTTCAAGCCTGCCTAATTCACTATCTGGGACCACTGAGTAATTTCCAGAAAGTCAAAAGGTCTCTGGTGGTATTGCCTACTGAAACTGAAGCTTTTTATGTAATGTGCTAAGGCTGTTGTGCTGGAAAAAAGGAACAGCAAGTCCTCTCTTGTACAGTTCATGCCCATGCTGACCCTTTCAGAGAGGATACAGTCGGAGAAAGAGGATAGTTCAAACTTCAGTTAAGCAAGTCCCCCTATAGCATTTTCATCCATGCTAACTACACTTGATTTCTCTTCTACTTTTCTCTGCACTTGGTCTGAATACCTCCTGCCTGGCCTGTTCACATGTGCATCTTCAAGAGCAGGGATACCTTCAACCAAAGAAATTGCTTGAGACTCAACGCTATAAGACAGATGGGCTCCTCTTACTTAAATGGAATGAACTTCATTTCACACATGGTGTGTGGGTGCTCTGATCACTGAGCCATGGAAATTCGCCACCATTTTTCTTACTGAGCTTTGCATGGGGCCTGATCTGGAAGGTGTGCTTTGAAAATGCATGTCAGGTCAGGCCTGGCAAGCTGAGGATAATGATTTGTTTGCAAATCCCAATGGAGTTTAGATGTGATTTAGGTGCTTGGACGCTCACACTGTTAAGACCTTGGCAAGTTCTGGAATGATATTTAGGAATTTTTCTGGCAGGAAAAAAGACACCTCCAGGCATATGCAGCGGCTCAATGTGAATGCAAATGGTGGTGCTGAGAAGTACAGTCGCAGGTAGGCAGTGCTGAGTAAACCTTTTGTGAACCTAATCCAAATCCACTACATGTAAGTAAGGATAATATCTGAAATGCTGGAACGGTGATCTTAAAGCAGCGTGGACTTGGAAAGGAGAGACCTAATGGAAGGGAAAATATCCATCTGAGGAGCTCATCCACTGAGGATTGTGTAGTCATATTTAATCCTCTGCTAAAAATCAGACCCTCTGCACTTGTAGCTTACTTTGAGTTACAGGGAAGGGGGGCAAGAACGTGACAGGCAGAATCAATCAGGTCCTGAGGGTAGGTTGCAATCTTACGCCATGTTTATGTAAAAACACATAACAAGGGCTTCTTTGCCTCCCTCCAATTCTGATGCACAGAATTGCCTTGAGTGGCAGCAGACTAATTAATCTGGTCTGTGCCTGCTCATCTTTCTTGTGGTAAGAGCATTTCTAGCAATTTAAAGTGAAAATTATTTTATTTTGGAGAAAATTGCTTTGTGTTTCAGATTTGGGGTTATCCAAAAGGATTTTGGATAGGATAAAGGCACCCTGATGCAGCGTGCTGCCCATTTGCAGGACAGAAGTGGTGCTTCCTGCTGTCCTTTAGTGCAAGGCATGCAGATGGACACACGCAGCTATGGCACTTCATGTCAACTCGGCTGTGTTCACCTCATCTCTCATGACTGCTTTGGTGCTACTTTGATAACACCTTATGGGCTGCTACAGCTTGGCTGCACTGAGAACATGTTGTGTAGCTGCTACTTGCCTTCTCATCCATCAGAGCAGTTGATCTGGGCACTCTTCTCAAAAGTCCTTTGAGCTTTGGTTCATGCAGCCAGCATCTATTTTAAGTCCTATGGTAGAATTAGACTTACTGAATGCAGGCAAAACACTTTATGTTTTTTCATTACTAAAAGCTGAGCTGTATTTGTTGCTGTCAGCAAAATACGTTTTTCTTCTTGGCCTGTCCTTTCTTTCATGTGGCACCAGCATTTTGATGTGGAAAACATCTTTTAGCATGCAAATGCTAAACCAGAAATAACCTCAACAGAATGGTTTGTTGGATGCAATGTGTTTGCACAGTGGTGTTCTGGAAGAAAACAGATTTTCCCTATGATGTAAGGATCGATTCACCTTAACCCCCAAAGTGGGTGCTATTGTTGCTGCTTTTCTCTGCACACAGTAGAAGAAACAGAGGAAGACATGAAATAGAGTTTTTTTTCCAAACAAACCCCAGACAGAGCAAAGGATGAAATGAGTCTTTTCAAGGTTTCTGTGTCATCAGATGTTATTGTTGACACTCTGACTCTAGCAATAGTTGTTACACTAATTAGAGTGATGTAGTTCTAGAAACAGGAACTGTGAAAAGGCTGTGTCTGGAAGTTACTAATAACCTTTTAATACCTGTATTTTTGCCATTCTTTATTATTATAATGAGACCGTTAATGTGCAGGGGAGAAATCACGTGTGTCCTTAATAAAGAACGAAGCAGCACAGTTGTTATCATCTTAAGTATCACATTCATTTAAAATCAAGTAGGCAACTCAAAGGTTAAGAGGTTTAATGTTCCTGAACTGTACAATTGAAGCACTACAGTCCAGGTTATTGTTACCAATTATTCAAAGTGCTTGGAGGTTTTTATGAGAAATTTCATTTTTTAGAAGAAAGTCCCTCACAACTTTAGCCAGCATTGCAGTGTGACTATTTAACAACCAGACACTTCTTCACAAAGAGCATCACAAGATGTTGTCATGACATAATTTGCTCCCAGCTATTTATATACTGTTAGATAACCATCTTCAAACAATCTTCAATCTCTCTTAAGTTTTCATGCAATATATATTTGCAGTGAGAATCAGAAAATTTAAGAAGCTCTGTAGTGATAGAGTAATGTGATACTCCACATAAATTCCTCCCAACATGAGGAATATGCCATTTATTTGCAGCTTTTCTAAGCACAAGAAACAGAGAGGCTTTGCTAAAACACATAGTGTACCAATAAGCCTATTGAACTGTGTAATAAAAACCAGTGAGCATGGAATGAATATTATAGTGAAGAAATATGGAAGGAAACCAGCTTACTGGAGTATAGAGAGGAAGTTTTAAGAGGAAATATAGATAGTTTAGGAATGTTTTAAATGCAAAGTGGAACTCCAGATCTTAAACACAGGCAACCATAAAAAATGATTTATATTGATGCAGAGGATTACAGCATAGAACCCACAATTAACCTTTAAAAATAGTGTCCATATAGTAAACAGAGGAGGTGGGCTACATGTTAAAAAATATGCATATGACCCTGAATTATCATAAAATCATAGAATGGTAGGGGCTGGAAGGGACCTTTAGAGATCACCTAGTCCAGCCCCTTGGGTTCCCAAGGAACTCAATAACTTTCATAGAAGCACTGCAAAACTTAAGAAATACACTAACAGAAAGGTGAGTATTTCCTTTCAGGCCAAGATTTGGACTTTTTTGACTGTTTTTCACATCTTTAATCCCTCCAGGATATTCTAGAAGCAGCAAAACTGCTGGGTGTTTTGTATTACTTTTCTTCCACTTGATCAGTCACAGCTGTGTTCACTCCCTTTGGTCCTTTAATAGGGGCTTACATGTACTACTAGATGGGTGTTCCCAGACAGGTTCTTAAATTCATAACCTTCTGCTTTAGTAGCTAGTTTACAGCCTGGTGCCTACAAATCAAGACCTTTCAATTATGACTGTTTAGTCCGCAAATATGATTTATAGAAGTTACAGCTTAGAGCAACATCAGTCTGTGTCAGCTATATCTCAGTTATCTGAGTGTCTTTCTAAATTCTAACAAAGCCCAACTGGAGAGTGAATTTATTAATATTTAGGGATCCTCCCCCAGCACAGAAGGATCACTAAGCCAAGCTGCACAGACGTCTTTTTTTTGCCTTTATTGATAGGCACATAATTCCTGTTTTATTTTAGAATTCGGAAGTTTCTTTAACTTTTTCTGTTATATGTATACGTGTGTTTAAGCAGTCTTTGCAAAGCAGGACTCAACAGTCCTTCAAGATCTTTTCAAAACCTTGTAAAAGAAGTCATCAGTACCTCTTTGCACATTGTGCCCCACGTGAAGAATAAACAAGCTTTGTGACAGGATTTTCTATTCAACAAATCAAGGCTTTTGGTGACCTGAGATACGAATTTAGCTCTACAGTACAGTTTCCTCATTTTTCAACAGTGTGTCGGTTCTCTGAGTCAGCAGCTGAAGCCTCCTGGCTATTACACAAAGAAGGGCACTATCTGACAATGGCTGAGATGCAGCTCCTTCAGGATGAACAAAATAAAGCACAAAGAAGAAAATGTAGCAGAGTTGAGAGGTGAAATGACAGATGTCACCTTTATGAAAACTTTCTCTGATAAGCAGATGTTCCAGAGATTAAATCATATAGAAATCCCTTAAACTCCTGATCTGTGTGCAGAAGTAATGGGATAGCTTCCCAGGCTCTGACTGTCTCTTGCAAAAATCTCCTTCAAGGCCCTGCCTTGGCCTTGTTGAGGGTGAGGACTGGAGATGCTGGTGTCCAGCAGAACCGTGCTGAGTAGTTCTTTGGAGTTGATGCAAAAACATCTCTTCTGCTGCCTTTGCAGTAAACATGCATACTTGTCATGAGTTCTTCACCTGGTTCTCACAATTCAGCTGAAACAGCTACATTTTACATTCTTCTTTTCACGGATATCAGTGATGACATCTTAGAGGATACAGCCTACAGTCTCATCATTTGTGTCAGCTGAAATGAAGAAAACGTACAGGGTGTCAGTGTCAACTGACAGAATATATTATTCCCTGGACGGATTCACTCTGGTGGCAATCAGGAATTAGTACTGAAGTATTCAGAGCTAAGACTGCTCTGTAACCAAGCCGAGTGGGAACAGGGCCAAGAGGAACAGTTTCTGTTCTACTGGTGCCTTTTTCAGGTTATAATTCTGAGTACACACTGTCATATTTTCCTCCACATCATATTTTTATACCATCTGATAGTACTTGACTGATGTGTCTCAAAGTGCTGTGTTGAGATTCACAAAAAAAAGAAAAGCAAACCAGAGAGATAATAGAATTGAGTAGATGGCACTGTTAACGTGGGACCTGAGTGCTTTCACCCATCACCAGAACAGGCACCCACAGATGGCTGTTCACCATTTTTATTTAAAGTATCTAATCAAACCAATACTATTAATATGTAAAAAAAAAATATCCCATACACAAGTAACAATGCTGTAAGGAAAACATATTTTTTCCATGATATTTTAAAAAAATAGCTCACTGCATCTATCAGTGCTATTTTAGCAGAGCTATGTTGTTAGCACTGGAACTAAGCCATGTTTTCATAGTCAAATGAAAGCCTTTTCTAAGGTCATGCCCACCCAGTGCAAAACCCACTAGGTTACCCTTGAAAAGGCTAAACGGAATTCACACTTCTCAGTCAGTCGTTTTGTTTGGATCAGTATGAGTATTCACAATGCAATTTTTTACATCTTGGAAAGAAAGTAGGCGAGTATCTAAGAGCAATCATATTACATGTCACATTGTGATTTCTGACTTTCACTTCCAGTATATAACATACCATACAATGAAACTAACGTTTGTTTCCATACTTTGGCTTTTCAGTCACATCTTTCAGGCTTAACAGTTTTTTAAAATAATCCACTTAAAAGTAATAGAAGTCAAGATCTCTTTTTCATACTAAGACCTACCAATGCTTATGTAACATTATGCATTATTAAAGTGTTATGGAGCCTTTAAAGAAGGAATAGCAAAATGTCAGTGCATGAATCCTTCAGACTTCACAAGGTGTTTGGGTTTTAGCATCTGGCTTAGGTAAATCTAGATTAAAACACGGTCAATAATTCATCAAATCAAACTTTCATTTACCATCATGAGTGGATATTAACCTAATTTATAGATAACCCATGAAGATGTACTTCTAGGAGGTGCTGCTCTACCCCTCAGCCTCTAGCTGTCATCAGTCTCTATGCAGGAGGCAACTTTCATGCCATCTTAATGAGTAGCCACCAGTATCCTCCATTATTTCATCTACACTTTTTCTGAGCCATGAATACCTCAGACCTCTGTGACAGCCTGGACAATGCATTCTCCAGGATAACCACACAGATAAAGAAAAAAGCAGAGAACTGACAGCAGGCTGATATGTTCACGTGGTCTTGCAGAATTGTCTAGCTTGACTTCAGTAATAATTTTGTCATCTCTGTGCAGGGCATTCTCATAAGAAATCTATGGAGAAATACCAGAACGTAGGTGCCAAACTGACTGGGTGTTATACCCAGGGAAGTATTCAGTGTTTCAATGCTAAAATCAAAAGATCAAATACAAAACCCACTCTTTCTAGGTTCTGTCTTAAACACACTGGATTTTTTTCACCTTTAGTGAGATGGGTGACGAAATTGAAAGTATGCTTACTTTTTACAGCCACAGGTTATATGACACTGCAGAGATTGTTGGTGGATAGGAGGATAGGGTTGAATTAAAATTGGACAACTGAAGAAATAGGCTTTAAAAAAGGGGAAAAATTTAGTACAAACATGTGCAAAATGCTAAATTTAGGTAGAAATAGTCAAGCAAAAGCACAAGATGGAGAAAAACTGGTTGGGGAACAATTGTTCAGAAAAGGAGACAAGCATTATAATGACTGTATGAGTCAACATTGTCACGCTGTGTCAAAGAAGTCAGACTTTGTGTCAGGTGTCTGGAGTATGCTCCTGTAAGGGAGCACAGCTTGCTGGGCGTCTGCAGGCATCCTGCTCTATGAAGCATTAGTCCAGCTTCAGCTGCAAGGATGCATTTTGGTTTGACTACTGCACATCAACGAAAGAGAGGACCTCTCAGAGACATGCCAGAGGCAAACCGTTTGAATTGTCCTTTGAGGAAGGACTGAAGAAATATCAAAAGAGTTGGGCTAGGGTCTCAGAATGAGAACCACCTTCAAGTATGTAAAAGGCCATTGCCGAGAAGAGAAACATCTGACCTCTGTTTCTATTGTGTCAAGAAGCAGCAACACACTTCAATCATATCCAGAAAGACTAAGTCCTTTAGGAAAAACCTTCCTAACACTACACATAGTGAAGCACTGAGGTTCACTGGCTGGCAATGCAGTGAAGCACCCATTGCTATAAATCTTAGGAACCAACTGGAAAAAAGTGTCTCAAGGACAGCAGGTATATGTTGAGTTGGCCTTTCAACTCTCTTCCATCCTTTCCTTTGATTAGCTTGGACGTACATCATGTCTATGGGAATTTACTGTTGTAGAGTCTTTGTAAGACAGTTTCTCAGACTAACCTGGGAAACTAGCTCCACCAAACAGGCAACAGGATTATTCCCAGTATGTCTGACAGGGATGAAAATCATCTCTGAGGGACAGGATTCTTGCCATTCAGATGAGCTCCTGGTGTGCTTCATTCTTCAGGCTTAGCCCACTACTTTAATCAAAGGCCAACTTTTTTAAGGGCTTTTGCAGTATCATAAATTTGCAAAAAAAAACACCCTATTTTCTGTTTATTTTTGAACGCTGTAATTCATACATCCTTGTACCACAGTCCATAGACTCAAATCACATTGCATATATCAATGTCATCTTCAGATGAAAATTTTTATCATTTAATGACTCAAAACAGTGTGAGAGCAATTGTGCTTGTTCACATCAGTGAATGCCAGGGAAGGGGAGGGGATGTAATTTGTACTGTCTCCATTACATAAACATCTCAGATATCATGGCTGGGAAGTATGGAATTTATACAGATAAATGGTAATGAGCCACCAGTAAAAGATGAAAACGTAAGTCCATCATCCCTGGCACTGTGGATTAAGTGCCAACAGCACATTAAGTCTGACCCAGGAAGGGAAAGGTGGGGTCTGCCTTCTCAAGAGGGCTTACCGTTTAAAAATAATCTTGCCATCTAAAATGGATCTTTCCAGCTATATATGCCGTTTTTCATTCTTGTGCACACACAGATCAAGGGAAGGCCATGAGTCCATGGCTCAAAAAGCAGTTTTTAAAGACTTATTAATCTCCTTTTCACTTTGGAAAGTGCTAAGATCTGGTCTCCTCTACTTTGCCTTCTTTTATTTATTAACCCAAAGCCTGCTTCTTTAGAAAAGGGAGAAATTGCTTTGAAGTTAATTTTAGATGTAGGACCACAAAAAAGCTTTCAAAGGGTCACAGCACTGTCTGGAGATCAAGTTCTCCTGACATTCCCTAATACTGGGGATGAGGCAAATGTCTTTCTTCTTGATGTGAGATATTAAACTTACTCAGGTTTTATGGGTTAAGAATTGTTTCCTACAAAATTAAATTTTGGGAAGACTCTTTTTCTCTGTTGTTCTCAGCATTCTACACCCAAATCCTACAAGGGTGCCTCTGAACTTGCATTCACCGTAAGTGTGACTTTGGATACAATCAAGAGCCATTTCTTTCTCTGAGGCAAAGGAGACACTTCAAGTAGGAAAAAAGCTGAAAGCAAAACCATGAGGCAGACATGCAGACATGAGAGCCCTCACAGACATCAGAGCAGGCATGCCCTGGCCCTGGAAGAAGGGTGGGTGAGGGAAAATGGAGTCTCTTGCCTGGCCAATGCTGCACAAAAACATGGAGGATTTATCCTTCAGAATTGATGAAGACAGCATCTGAAGCCAAAGTTTTTTTGGTATAGAAAGGTGAAAATACGTTGTATTAATATTTTATTCTTGCATACACTTACTGCACTATGATCAAAATAGGCCAGTCTATGGCTAGTATATGCCAGTGTGCCATGGCAATTCTTCAAACAGATAGTTCTGCTTCCAATGACCACAAAACTCCAAACTGTGAAAGCAGGGATTGTTTTTTCCATATATTGTTATTTCTTAAGCCCTACCTCAGTTAGTATGTAAGCATGGCTATGTAAGTGTATACATGATGTAACATTCTAAAAGTGAGTTAATTACAAAAATATTGATGTCTTTTCATTCCAGAGTACACATGCCCCTGCAGAACCAGACACCTAAAATCACTAGTTGCTTCTGTAAAGCATGATCACCATTACTTAAGAAAAATTATTGAGGTTTTTACATTTAAAAATTCAAACTCTCTGCTTCTTGAAGGGTTTTTCACCATTTCAACTTCTGTCTTTTTGGGACATCCTCAGTATGCTCATTTGAGATGCTGCCAAGCATTAACCTGAGTCATCTTTCTTATCACAGTTTAGAAACAAAAGTGATTCATCTTATGTGACAGATCTGAAAGCCTAACTGAAGAACAGACTCAAACATTGATCTTTGTTAAAGTACAAGTTTTAAAAACAAAACTTAAACACACTTAAAATGAAAAAGCAATCCTTAAACTCCCATAGTCTTCTGGCATGTCTCTGAATTCAATGAACAGACAGAAAATGCTGACACTCAGAGCAGCAGCTTGCCAGAACTGAAGCATGTCCAGTCCTAACTGTGCCCAGAGTCCCCTGCTTGCCTTCCCTTTGGAGCATCAGTCTGGATATATCCCTTCTGCCTTCAAGTCACCTATTCCAACTAACCTGGTACAGTGGAGGGAAGGCAGGTTTCTGGCCTTTCTCTCTCTTAAAAAGACGCAAAACCCTTCAAACCTCTCTTAAATGATATTCATAAGTTTAAAAAAAAAAAAAAAACTTGTTCATGTTTTCCCACAGAACAAGTAGCTTTTAAAAAGCAAGATTAACCACGTGCCTCATTCTCTCACAGCTCCCCACTTACTCCCAGTCAGCAATTCCCCTCTGGGTTCACACATGCTCGCCCACAGCCACACAATGGCCTCTCCTCCAAAGGTATGGTTCAGAATATTTTTCCCTAAATGTGTAATTTATAGAAGGCTTTTGGATTCCTTGTTCAGTCTCCCACAAGGCTAAAAGGATATTTAGCTGTACAGGAAGGATGAGGTGGAAAAGGACATCCAGTTTAGCTTAGGTTGTTGGAGACAGGGAAGCTCTTGCTGCGTTCTCAATGCAAAGAGTCTCTCACATGGAGTGACCTTCCTCCTGAGGCGGCCCAGGCACGCTATCAATGATTCAATCAAAAAAAAAGTAGCACCATTTAAATGCAACCAGTGACCAAGAGTGGCAGGACTTTGGCAAAGTGGGAGATCTGACCCCTACTTGCAGTGAGAAATGCCACGTGGTGTGTCAGTGTCCACACAGAGAGGGGCTGTGGTTTCCGAGGCTTCAGATGGACACACGAAGTTGGTGTGACTTACACTGGGAAAGACTCATGTGTTGTGATTTTGTTGCTTTCAGTATGAAAACCCGTGTTATGGTGGTTCTGTATTTGCATTTAAAGGCATATTAAATGATTGCATTTTAAAGATCTCTCAAATAAACTGTAGAGCAAACCTTTGAGCATGCTGGTAACGCATGCTTTAGGTTACTTTATCTCTGGGAATGGGCCAAAGGGGTTTCTGTCTGTTTGCATGTACCTGTGTCATTAGCCTACAAATTCAGATGCAAATAAAAATAACTAGGCAATGAATGTAAATAATCAGGGCCACAATACAGACCACTCTCAAAATATGATTCCTGTACACTGAAAAGATGCAGAACTGTAAAATGTCAGAGAAATCTCAACCTTCATTTCAATCACTGAGAAGAGCTGTGGGGAAACACAGATACTCCCACCATAGATATTTTAATATCTGTTGTAAAAGGGAGGCAAAGTAGAAAAGCAAGAGCAATCTCCATGCACAAGGAAGTTCTTAGGACAGCAAAACCAATGGCAGTCTAGATAGAAGTTGAGAAGAGGGGCTACAGTTTGTAGAGCGTTCTGTTTTGGAATCAGAGTGCTGCCATGGAGGACTCAGCAGGGCAAATGACAGCTCCATCCCTCGCACCTCCTGTCCCAGGGTGACCACTCAAGAGCTCAGGAAAACGCAAGCTCAGGACCTCGGCTGCTAGAGAAGATTTTTATATTTCATCTATCTGCACTGCACTGGTGAGAGTCTGGAGACACACTCCAAATATTTGGCCTCCTCTCCAGACTTCTGCCCTTCAGAGACAACTGCAACCCATGGGCCAGGCTTCAGGGTTTGTACTTCAGGAAGTGCCTTCAACACTCCTTCCAGCAAACCATACCCTGTGTCTGCAAAGTAGTCTTCAGGAGCCTCCACACAACATTCTTTTCCTTCCCTGCAATATTGCATGGTTGTAGCCACAGATGACTCTGCAGTGGCAGGGGGAGGCTTGTGTAAACAGGTCCTCAGCCTTCTTGCTCTTGTGTCACCCAGCATAAACCAGGGCACACTGCAGCAGTGTAGGTTCCAGTTGCCAGCAGCAGCCCCTGCTACTATTGCTGGAGTCATACTGGCATTAGAAATAATGGAAAAATTCAAGGAGAAAGCCCGGAGGCCAGTCTCCCCAGATACTTTCTACAGATGCTTTCCCAGAATGAGATAGTGGTTTCACAATATTCAATGGTCTGTTTCTTGTCTGTGTTGATTCTGAGGTCAGAGGTGCTGTAAGCAGCCACTACTGGCACACCTGGGCAAGGACTCATGCTGCCAGGAGATCTGAGGGAATGGAAACACATGGAAATATAAAATCACAGAATCATAGAATCATAGAACGGTAGGGGTTGAAAGGGACCTTTAGAGATCATCTAGTCCAACTCTCTGTTAAAGCAGGTCCACCTTGATCATATCACACAGAAACACGTCCAGATAGGTTTTGAAAACCTTCAGAGAGGGAAACTCCGTATCCTCCCTGGGCAGCCTGTGCCAGGGCTCCCTTCTCACAGGAAAGAAGTTTTTCCTTATGTTTATAGAATCATTGATCATAGAATGGTATGGTTGGAAGGGACCTTTACTGATCACCTAGTCCATGCCCCCTGCAGAAGTAGGTCACATAGGAACATGTCCAGGTAGGTCTTGAAGGCCTCCGAAGAAGGAGACTCCACAACCCCTCTGGGCAGCCTGTTCCACTGCTCCATCACCCTCACAGTAAAATAGTTTTATGGTTAAATGGAACTTTTTGTGTTCCAGCTTCATCCCATTACCCCTTGTCCTACCATAGAAAAAAGAGATGCCCCAACCTCCTGACACTCACCATTTAGATATTTGTAAATATTAATAAGATCCCCTCTTAGTCTTCTCTTTTCTAGACTAAACAGCTCCAATTCCCGCAGCCTTTCCTCATATGAAAGATGTTCCAGTCCCCTGATCATCTTGGTGGCCCTGTACTGGACTCTCTCCAGAAGTTCTGTCCCTCTTGAGCTGAGAAGCCCAGAACTGGACACAGGACTCCAGATGAGGCCTCACCAGGGCAGAGTAGAGGGGGAGAAGAACCTCCCTTGACCTGCTGGCCACACTCTTCTTGATGCATCCCAGGATGCCATTGGCCTTCTTGGCCATGAGGGCACATTGATGGCTCATGTTCAGTTTATTATCAATCAGGACTGCAAAGTCTCTCTCTGCAGAGCTGCTCTCCAGCAAATCGACCTGTACTGGTGCATGGGCTTGTTCCTTCCCATGTTTCCATATTCCAGCTTATGTCCATTATGAGACCTATGATTGTAATAGTTATTAACACAGCTTTTGAAGCTGACAACACCCACTACAAGTCAAAAAATAAACTATAAATGTGTGGAAACTACAACATTTTCTGAGTACATTTGATGTAAACCCTTATTAAGTTTTATAGCAAAGGATAAACTTCACAGAAACCTCAAATACCTTTTTTTAACTGTTCCTATCCTTACCACTTCTCCACAGAGTAGGTTGGAGCCCATGAGATAAAGGACACCCCATATCTTCCCTAGCTGCTTCTCATTACACTATTTTCATCCCCTTCACCCTTTTTTTGCACCAGGAGATGCTACTTTTTTGGATCCCAACAGGAGAGGCACAAACACTTTCAAGACAAGTAACTGTTTGTTAGTATGGGCACAGGTAAGGTGACAGGGAGTTATAAAACCTGATGCCCTATCTGATGATGGAAAGCCCCTGATGATGCAATGGGCTCTGGTGGGAGTGTGCAGCTACATATTCTCATGTATTTTGGCAGTGCCTATCTCATGCTAGAGATTCATTTGTCTCTCATAGGAAGAGAAGGTGAATCCCTGAACAAGCTGGTTTTCTACATATCCCATGTTTCCACAGTAGACTGTTTCCTGATATCAGGAATGACAGGGACATGAGCCACAGCCCTGTGTCACACTGAGTGGCAGAGGACACGGTGAGCCCATCAGATCCCATGGGAGGGTGGGGCTGTGCACTGCCCATGGGCTATTCAAGGAGCGCTTTAGCCCTAGAGAGTATGATGGGAGTGGTGCTGAAATCCTTTTGCATCATTTGGTCTGTATCAGCTTGTCTGCATATCATTTTTCTGCAGGAGAAGAATAAATTGATGGGGTCACTGTGGTGGTTTAACCCTGGCTGGGTGCCAGGTGCTGCCCACCAAGTCATAATATCACTCCCCCTCCTAAACTGGACAGGGGAGAGAGAAATATAACAAGAGGTTTGTGAGACAAGATAAGGACAGGGAGATCACTCAGCAATTAGTGTCACGGGCAAAACAGGCTCATCTTGGGGAGAAAAGGGTTTGATTTATTAATGAACAATCAGAACAGGAAGGTGAGAAATAAAACTAAATCTTAAAACACCTGCCCCCACCCCTCCCTCTTCCCAGGACTCTCCTTCCTTCCCACCCAGCAGCGCAGGGAATGAGGGATGGGGGGTGCAGTCAGTTCATTACAGATGGACTTTGCCACTGCTTCTTTTCAGGGGGAGGCCTCCTCACACTTCCCACTGCTACAGTGTGGAGTCCCTCCCATGGAAAACAGTCCCTCACGAAGTTCTCCAGTGTGGGTCCTCCCATGGGCTACAGCTCCTCATGGGGGCAGCTCCTCACACCCTGCCCCAACGTGGGTCACCCACCAGGAGAACAGTGCTTCAAGTACCAACTGCTCCAGCCTGAGTCCCTCACAGGTTCACAAGTCCTAACAGCAAACCTGCTCTGGCTTGGGGTCCTCTCTTCCCACAGCCTCCCAGGTCCTGCCAGGAACTTGCTCCAGCGTGGGCTTCCCACAGTCACAGCCTCCTTCAGGCATGCACCTGCTCCAGTGTGGGGTCCTCTGTACTCTGGCTTGACATCTATGTGACCAGGATTTTCTTCAATGCTCTCTGAGGCAGGAAAAACATTTCTTTCAATTTGTATAAAGTTTAAAGTAGTGGTAGAAATTATTTTTAATAATACAAATACTATCCTGTATGGGAGCAGAGTGTTCATCATGCAGTTGAGGACAGTAAATCCTATTTTCTACAGGGATGAACAGGTTTTGCAGGCTGAACATGCTTGAAGGCAGCTATACTCTACACACCCAATTTTTTACAAAACACAACAAGGCAGGTTCATGTCTGGTGTAATCTCTTTGCCTCCAGAACATTTCTGTCTTGGTAAATTGGTCTTAGAAGAAAGCAGCATGCAGCAAATTTCCACACGGCAGCCAGTTTTTCTTCTCTCTCCCCTAGACCACATCAGCTTACTGGGCTTGGTCCTTTTCTACAGATGGGCAGGAGGCTCTACAAGGTCAACTTTCACCAGCCCAGGCAAGAAAAATAATATAAATCTTCCTTTGGTGGAGAATTGGTGATAAAAACAAAAACGGGCAAGACACAGAGGTACAGTGTCCTGTTAACAGGCCCTATATGGAAGTGGGTTTGGCTGGAATCTCACCAAATAGTCCTTTCCCTGTGGCTTGGAGCTCCCATGCCTTTCCACTCGTGCAAACGATCTCTCATGCATCACAGGATGCTGCGAGCCAAACCTGGAGCCTCACACTACTTTAATGTGGTGGCCTCAGGTTTGGATTCAGTTTTGGATTTGGAGCATTCGTTATGAGTTCATCCACATGAAAACATAGCCAAGTTCACTGCTGCTTCCCTGTGTCATGGTAGCCCTTGTCCATGGCTGTGCATCAACCTCATTCCTGTTACATCCATGCCTTGCCACAGGAAACGAGCTGATCCAGTTAAAATTCTCCCCTCTCCCTGTCAACATGGAGAAATAAGAACAGAAACTGCTGCCTCTGTGTTGCTTAATGCATCAGGCATTTTGAAAGGGCTTTTGGGTGAACATGGAGCCAACATGTCTGTCTCCAGCACTCTCTGTTTTTGCCAAAGAGACAAGAGGTGAAAAAACCAAATATATATATATATAGCCTCTTCATTGTTCTCTTATTTCAGTGGGTTGCTGGATGTGTGTGCATGCATCTAGCAGAGTTTCTGCCATAAAGCACCTTCCTGTTTTGGAGGGGAATAGTTTCTTTTCTGTGTGCACAATTGACTCAGAGACTTGTTTATCCTGCAGAAAGAGTTGCAGGATCAACTTCAAATACTTTGATATTTAGCCATTCAAAAGCACATGCCAACGTGGGAGTTTGGGAAGGATCAGTGTGTCCTTCTTTCTTGCTTTTTATGCACCTAGAAGCTGAGTATGATTGACAGACTGCAACTTCAATCCTGGAAATAGTCTCTTGAGGCTTAATCCAAAGAGCAACAAAGGCTCTGTGAAACCTGGTCCTCCTCTACTGAAAAATCAAGCAGCCAGCTGCAGGCATGAAATTCACAGTGTCAAGTTAGACTCTAATGATCAAATCTATAGCTGCGAAAAGCTTCAGAGCAATCAGCTGGAGCTGCCAAAGACAGAAACATATGTAGTGCCCTTGTCCCAGGCAGCCAGAAGGTGCATCTCTCAGGTGGCAGCTCACCCTCCTCTATTATTGTCCGATTCAGGAATGAGGCACCATGAGTTGGCCAGTGTACATAACTCTCTTTTTGATGACAAACAAGTAGGAAGAAATGCTGATAGCAACAGCCTAGTGCTCATTCAGGAAGATAAAAACCTGGACATTGAAGCTTGCTCAACCTGAAAAGATTCGGATTCACAGCTCTGACCTTGTGTAAGCTCTCTGAGGCATCTAAAGCAGGGCACTTGGATACTAATTAAGCTAGATAACAGACTGCATAGTGTGCTAACTTGGATATTATCCCTAACCTCCAGTTTGTAACTCAAAAGTACTTAGGCATACTTTCTGCCCACATTCAGAAATTACAGATCAAAGCTGTGGTCCTCAGACTGACCAGCACCAAATCATATCTCTGCAGAAAGGATGCTGATAAATGAAGCAGTAATGGGTAAGGGATACAAAGGCAGAGGCTGCATTTCTTTCACACAGACAAAAAGTTGATAAAAACATTTGTCTGTAAATCTCCACATTGGCATTTCTGATACAAATAACTTACTGTAATTACAGGTAAAATACCTCTTCTTGGAAGCAAAGGGGAAAAAAAACAAATCTGAAAAACAGCTGTTGCCTGTTGTGACCTAAGATGAGTGTGTTTGCTACAAAATTTCTTCTCTAAATTCTCTAGATTTTTTCTCTTCCAGTAAAGACATCCACACTTGAACACACACCTGGCATGAAACATCCCTGCAAAAGCATTGCCTTTGTAGAGGAGCAAGAGCAGATACAATTCTCTTTTAAGACTCTGAGAAGAAAAGCACTGTGTACCAATCATATAACTGTAATTTTTACTTATTTACACATTATTCATTTCAGCAATATCCTCAGCTTGACTTTCAGTATCACAAAGTGTCTAACATTCCATCCTTAGGAATTGTCTTTCTATTCTTCAAGACACTGAAGAAAAATGTTTCTCCAGATGCCAAACCCATGCAAAATACAGAACTGATCCTATCTCAAAATTATTTTCATTTCAAAGACAGTGATCAGTATAACGTGAAAAGAGAGGGAATCCTCAAATTTTATTGTAATTTACATTAGTTATTTACATTATACCTAGTTAAAAGGTTAATGGTATATCTGTCTAGAAGGAGGCAGGTATGCTGCAGCATCTTCTAATTCATGAGTAGACTGGAGTTTGTATCCCTCTGTAACCCCCCCATAGCTGAGGCATGACAAAGACTGAGTGTTACAAGCCTAAGGCTGCACTCCTGTCCTGCCAAGATCCAGTTTAAAGGAAATCAGACTGACTTTAGCTAAAGTTCAGTTATATCAGTTGATGGTTAACCTACCTAATTTTAGAATATGAAATATTTTAAATGAGCTAGCATTGATAGAAAACTGTTGTGTAATTTTAAACTCTGGCCTGAGTTGCATCATTCCCTTGAAGTCAATGCAATGTGGTGCAGGACAGCACATCTGGGTTTGAACACAGCAATAGTTAGAAGTTTGTCCTGGTAAGAGGCTGTCTTCCTCTTGTACATTCACCTTCAAAATATCAACATTTTCGGGAAAGTGACAAAAAGGCATCTGATTTAAGAAGATATGGACTAATTAGAATGGGTAATAGTTTTTCATTGGGACTGCTGGATGAAAAGTGCAGATCTGTCAACATTGAAACTTTCCAGGAATGTCCCATTTCACCAACATATTTTCACACACAAAAATGAGGAAGAATTCCCTGAAAATGAATTTTTTTTTGGTAACATTTTCAAAATTAAGGATTTGGTGCTTCTTTTACAAAACTTTCTTTTTCCTGATGCCTTTCGACTTTCTTTGAAATAAAATTGAAAACATTTTTTTCAATCTCAGTTTCAAAATAAAACAGTTAATTTGAGGATCAAACATAATATTTTAAGTGGTCAGAAAGGCTTTTTATTCTTTGGAGCTGCTGATGAATCAGAAAAATTATTTCTTTCCACAACTCTGATATATGCTCTGTTGAAGCTGCTTTGATATTTTATATTTATTACCTTAATCTTATTTGTGCCCTAGCATTACCAGCTATAATGGCTCCATCTTTGCCTGATGTTAGAAGTTCAAATGATGCGGACCTGAACAGTGCTGGGATGGAAGCCCACTCAGGGATCACAAATATTGTTGACATAAACCAAGTCGTTATGATGGGACTGCTGGCCTGGTACGCAAAAAGAGAATAATCATCCTTGTCACTGATGATAAGAAAACATGGGCAAAAATGGAGTATATAATAACACTGAATCTTAATTATAGGAGAATCTGAATGTATGAGAAAAATCAATTTGAAATTGAGAGATCTTACAGCATTCAGGTTTGAATCTATTTAAAATTACATCTGGGAGCTGATGAACAAGGTGTCGTATTGTCAATGACTAATGAAAGTAGTCTTGAGCCAGAACTGAATTTAGGTATTTGCTGTTAGCAAATAACGTATGTTAGTGCTTTGAACACACTGGCTTGTGACTACAGGAAAGCTACCCGTCATCTGTATATTATGAGTACATCTCTTTTTTTAATGCAAACACTAGGGAATGTTGGTTTTTGTGTGGCTGGCTTTCAGTACATTAATAAAAATACTCTTTTTTTTTGGACAAGAAAAGGAAGCTTTTGCCACTGGAAACCCAAAATGATCACATTAGGACCACTCTGTCTGGCTTCTCTGTGGGCTTCTAGCTTTGAGCTAGTAGCAAGTCAAGTTTGAACTGAGAAGTTTATACAGGTTTATACTGGAGATTTTGTTTCTCTATTTGGCTTTAAAATAGCAGTCACTATCAAAGTAACTAGGTGTCTTATTGCTTAGGGAAGTATTATCTCACATTTTCCAAGAGAAGACAGAGGAACTTGAGGAGAGAGCAACTTCACAAAGTCCAATGTTAGAAAGGGAACAAAGGTCTTTGGACCTCCAGTGCGCTCTGACCACCCCAAGCCTGTTCTTCCTGGAAAGGGCTGTTGCAGGCATCAAATATGGCAATTTGCCTTTTTCTCTTGTTTTCTGTCTTTGGGCAGGACAAGAGCAGGGAAATCCACAAGAGTGACCAACTAAGGTTTGGTGATGAACCAATGCAATTCTAGATTTAGATCCTGAATTTGCCCTCATTAAGCTTCACAATTTGGATTCAAGCATTTATTTCAGGGCTATTTATACTTAAAACAAAATGCAAACATATACCAACCAAGCCTTTGAGTTGTATCCCTTCTTCTTTGTGGTTTAGTAAGCTTTCCGTGACAAATACATCAGATACAGTGATCACTGATAAGAGTGTGTTTTAACAATTCCACATGGAAAATAGCTTATGTTGAGCTATTGAGAAGTGCAGTGCCTAACATCAGCAGGACATAATTTTGGAAACAGGTTTTAATTCAAACCACAAGGACAGCATGACCCTGTGTTTCAAGTGGTGGGATCAGGTCCTCAAACCAGAACTTCAAAGTCAGATATCTACAAGCTAGTTCATACAGGCAGCTGAACAAATGATCTCAGAGCAAACATCCACAAGGGATGGAGAGGATAAGAAAGAATGAGTTTATTCTTACTTGGCTTGGTTTCACTGCTCACATGACCATAGCAACCTACTCCCCATCTCTTCATAGGAGATAAGTTTACACTAAAGTTCTACCAAAATGCTCTGGTGTGCCATGAGGAGCTTATGAGAGGCTCAGGTCATTCTGGACAAAGGGCCATATTTCAATGCAGATTCATCCCACATCTCCACATTGCTTCATCCAAGCATGGAAACATCCCATATCACTCTGTCCATGCATAAGATTTCAGGACTGTACAGCATGTGTGTAAATGACCAAACATATCAGGGAAGAATAGCTGGTGGGACATCTAGGTCATCTTCTGGCAGTGCAAGAGTTTTTTTCCTGATATGTTGTCCCCATAGCATACACAGCTCTGATGAGGCACTCTGAGCAAAGGAAGGGAGGCAGATGAAAGACACCTGACTTGGAAATCTTGTCATATTCTTCCCCATTGCTGTGAATACTGCCTGTTTCAAGTTATCTGGTAAAGACTTTCGTCATCATGGCTAATGACCTGACAGAAGAAAAGGAAAAAGATATATAAAATGGAGCTGCATTCAAGGGTAGGGGGTCATGCCCTGCCCCTCTGATTTCTTTGCAGGCAAACTTCAATGTCTCTCCTTTGTGAAGAAGCTCTTTGAAAATTCACATTAAAAATCTGCCATTTTTCTTATAGTACTGTTTACACAGTGGTCATCTGGAAATAGTCTAAAGCTTTATTTTGGGGAAAAAAAAAACAAGCTTCATTTTAAAATCTGTCTTTAGATCAAGAAGACAATCAGTACCATCAGCAGAAAAGCAATTTAATTAAACAGCTTGTAGCTGTTTAAAAACAAAGCTCTGCTCTGTGCTTTTCCTGGACAAAGCCAGATCATACACACAGCAGTCTATATATCTGGCACAGCTTTCCCATATAAAGCATTCAAAGTCCTTACAGAGGATACAGCTACTAGTCCCTTTTACAGCACTAAACACTGAGACACAAAGGGACTCATCCAAGATGAAAATGAACCTCAACTCTTCTGTGAGCCAGGACCATCCTTCTTTGCCTCATCTGCAAGAAGGGGGAAGATGAGGAAACAGTCATTCCCTTTGCCACATCCAAGAGTTAAATTCTGCTGACTCTGATCTCTGGGAATTAAGACTCATTTGTTCACATCCATGTGAAGTCACAGCTTATCTTCTGCAGGGCTGCATGGCCTGTGGTTCTTTTGGAACAACTTGCTTGCACTGTGGCTTTGTTACTCACTTTTTTTGTTGTTGTTTTTAATCTGTTTCATTTATCTTCTTCCTCTCAAATTTTGCAGCAATAATTGAGCCCTTTTGTCTCTGAGAAGGAGAAATTCAATGCCTGATAATTACCTTGGGTATGATTTAATGAAATTGAAGGAGCACAGTAACATCCATAATACAACTCTTCTAGATCGTTAAGCCCTAGTTCTACATATTTCTGAGAGTTAATATTCAGACATAAATGGAAACAGGTTAAAAGGATTCAGTGAATTTTTAACAAACATGCCCTTTGTATATATGAATTCTGAGTCATCTCTAGTGGACATGGTGTTTTGGTTATCTTGCTATGAATACCAAAATTACCTCCTTGTTAGCAGGACTTTTCATTGCTACTATTGCTGTAGCTCAGTGGAAAGAGCATTGACTTAGGTACAACGAGATTTAGTTTCTCATCACATCACTGCTACTGTCCTGCCACTTGTCCTAGGACAAACTCCTGCATCTATTTACTCCTCTGTTTCCTTTTCCATCTCATTCTGTCTTCTGTATCTAAAGGTGAAGTTCTTTGAAATAGAGAACTCCTTACATATTCAGCATTAAGTACAAGAAAGCCTGATCTCAGCTGTTGTCTTAACACAGTAACAACAAATGCCAACTATTCAGAGTTAAAAGAAAAAAGTTCCATCCAAATTAAAGAACACACTTCAAACTGAGCATATGCTGTAGGAAGTTCAAACCAGCTTTATCAGCTACAGTTTCAGCAGTCTTAGTTTACCTGGTGCAGGAGATGGCACATTCGGTATCAGCTTCTCCTGCATATGAAATATGGAGGCCTTTAATAAACAAGCACTAAACAAAAGCCAATGTAGCTGATCCCATGCCTTTTCAGTTTTACCTTTATTCCAGTCATCCTGCTTTCATCTTGTCACTTTCCACTCACAGCACATTTTTCCACTGCAAATGAAAAATGAAAACTCAAAAGGAGAGAATTTATCATGGAGGAAGACCGAGAGGTGATCAAGGGTTACCTGGAGTGAAGGTATACGAGTTCTACAGTTTTACTGAGAGAGAGTGATCAACAAAAATTAAAAGAACTGGGGGCAGAGAAGAAGAGAGACAGTGCTTTATTTATTAAGTGCCATCAATGTTTAAGGTATAAGGCTGGAATTCCTGAACCAAGAAATTCATAGTTTAAGTATTAAATTGTACCTTTAAGTGGGAAAAGGCCACTTTTCACTTTTCTAGAATCTTGGCCACTGAGGCCAAGAAACCACTTACTGAGATTTCTCAAAACATTTTCCAGCAACACTGGCGTCTACCTTCTTCCCACCATTCCAGTGGAAAAGGAAGGTATCTCCATAAATCACATCTCCCTTAGAGGGCAGTGTCACTCACATGGATCTCCTGTGCTCCCTTCATGACTACTGATTCACCACCAGAGCTGTCTCTGCACTCTCAGGAAAGAATCAACAGCAAGAAGAACATAGTGGAGCAAGATAATGCCAACCTAGCAAAGGAATGAAATCATAAAACCATATTCCACTCATGAAAAGGACCACAGTTGGTGGGTAGAAGACAATGTGAACATAAAGACTATTAAGGAATTCCCATCATCTATAGTTAAGCTGTATTATGCCCAGTTGGATCTGTTATTTTCATGAACATCTTTTCATCAGAAGATACTCAGTTTTCTGCAATGTTGACACTTTGAAGACTGCTACTTTTGATTTGTTTGGGAGTTTCTTTAATGTTTGCATGCCTGTAGCTGAAGAAGTTTGGTCACTGCTGACTGGACCTCAAGTATCTATGTACTAATGTACTATGTATCTTGACATTTATGAGAAAAGAAACAATGAATGGAGAAAGATTTGTGGGTAACCGTCTCACTAAGGATGTAGAAATGTGACATCTAAAACCCTTTGAAGAATTTCCAACGTTATTCTTGAGTGTGGAGTCCATGTGAGTCACATAGCTTTAGCATCTCCCTGTCTGTCTCTCCTCAGCACCTTAGCAAGCTCTTTGGTATTTTGCTAGTGTTGGTCATGAAAAACTGGTTTTTGTCATCGTCTAAAAGCAGTATCATGCATTGCAAAAACAGGAAGAAAAGAAAAATACAACCCCATAAGCTGAGAAAGCTGTAGAAAGGTACTGAACCATTCCAACAGAGCTCTTGGAAGCCCATTCTGTGGCCACAGAAAGCAGATAAAATCTCACTGAGGACAATCATATTTGGCCTAATATGAACCCTACATTTAGAGTAAGCTTCAGAAAGAAATATGTCGTCTTGCAAGCACAGAAAGGTATTAAGACATCCACCCTAGAAAGGGTCATTAAGCTAAAAAGGCTGCTGATATTAGGTGTTTGGTTTCTCTACCCTTATTTTTCATACCAGGAAATGTAAGACTTTTCGTTGCCTTTTCAGAAAATACCAAGGTTATAATGTCTACCATGCCACAGTATGAAACAAAAAGAAAATAAGAATTCGCTTCTGGTTTACAGCTGTTTGCCCAATGGTTGTATATGCACCAATGAAGTATTAGAATGGTCCAGAGAGACTTATTTGCCAAACCACATGCACATCATGTTCCAGAAATAAACAAGGGCCAAAAGAAGAAAAGTCAGCCCTGATGGAACTATGTTAAAAAAGCATCCTTACCTTGGCTTCAAGCCATGTAGGCTATTGCCAGTCTTGCAATACCATAAAATGGTTGTCTTCTACTCCCAAACAATGGTATCAAATGTACATATGCTAGGTATTTTTATTTGTCTCTGCAAGCCCCAATGGTTCAAATCTACAATCTTCTCCCTACCATCACAAGGGCCTAGTGTGTTTCTTTTTATAATTAAGTGGCTCTAAGCACAAAGTCTTAAAAAAATACCCTTTAGAGGATCACTTTGAAACAATGAAAGATTGTAATGCTGTAGTCAGAGACCTGACAGAGAAAAGTGTAAGAGCAGATCCATGTGAAGGCTAAAGGTGAGAGTGGCTGAGCAGGGCTGGGGACAGCCTCGGCTAAACCAGGGCAAGTGGGGTCTGTCCCAGGAGCCCAGGGAAGAGAGCAGCAAACACACAAACCTTCAGCCTTGGCATTTGGCTGCAGCTCTGCTGTGCTTGATCTGCAATTCCTCCAGGAAATCCCACTGAGATTTTTGGCCAGGATTTTGGAACAACTGGAGAGGAAACATCATCAAGCCCTCTGCCTGTTTGGAGAGCACTTTAAAAGTTTATGCTATGCTGACTGAACACTTCTGCAGTGCAAACACCATCCATTACACTTCTAGCTTACAGGCATAGCAGTTAAGGTTTGCAGAAGGGCTGCCAGCAAAAGACGGTCTGGTGAGCTGGGGTACAAGGCAGCTCTTCTTGGCAAGAGCTTCTGCAGATTTTATTCTTTCACTCTGCAGCTGCGAGTTGCAGTAGTTCCCCAATGAGTAGATAGAATCTGTTGTTTTCTCTCAAGAGAGTCACTAATCTTTTCAGCTACATAAATACACTTCTATTATTGTCTGAGTAAATTGCCTTAGAAAACTGTTTCTTCAGGGAAAAAAAAAAAAAAGCTGAGATTTCTTAAAAGGAAAATGTCAGTATATTTTTCATAATTATTCCAGTACTTTTTCCTGCCATTGTTTATGGTAAAATCTCAGTAGTTAGGAACTAGCATATAAACTTATATTATCATATCTGCTTAAGAATCTGAGTTTACTCAATCTCCTCACCTAGACTTCATCCCCAAATTATCACCTGCCTACATTCGTTTGTTGGTACGACATTTCTTTTGGACTGCAAAGAGTTCTGAAAATAAAAAATTCTACAACTCCACTGTCAGCATCGCAGTCCAGTGCTTACATCCAGCCCTTCCCAGAAATATTCCAGTTCAACAAGATATTTATCCAAATGCTTAATTCTGCACACAACAGTCTGCACTCGCTCTTCCCCCTCCTGCATTAAGATGAAGGCTTTGCTCTGAGAGTTGTAGAAGTGAGGCAATGTTTAACAGATCCAGATATCAAATGGTTCAAACACCCTGAAAATGAGAGTGCCTAAGCAGAGTGCAGTGCACAAACCATGTCCAAAAGTGTATCTTATTTACATTATTAATTTTACCACCTGGACTTACTTACACTTGAGGGGTATTTAATGAATGCAATGGACAGATGCACTTTGGCTCTACTCTCAACAGTAATGTCTATTTGCTATCAGAAGGCTAGTAACATCCTAACAGCATTTTGCATGGAAAATTCCTACCTCTAGCTGCAGCTTTGAAAATCATAGCTGGAACAGACTATGGAAGATACTTATTTTATTTCCATAAAAATTTATTAATCTGGTCCTGAAATTACCTGTCCAAGCAGCAATTTTACATACCAGATCCCATTTGCATCTGCTGGGACACAAACTTGCGTACAATTCCTAACAAGCTCATATATTTGGCAAATTGCAACTGGATGTGAATATTTTGACCACTTTGTGTACCTAGTTGTACTGTGGGCCCTGAAGATTTTATCACAAGTCTTGTGTGAATTTGTCCCATCAAAATCCCAGCTCCTGGCAGAAGCAGTCTGACAAAGTATCAGCTTTCCTTTGTTTATTTTTTGAAGCTTGGATCTTCCTGGTTATAGAGCAAAGCTCAGCCATATGATCTTCTAGGGGCTTAAAAAACAGATAAAGTCCCTGTGTCCTAGATCTAAAAATCTCTTTATTTTAAAGACAAGCTTATTATTCCAGGGATCGCAATGCTGGTTTTTACATAATTTGGACTATGATACCAGCTGAGGGTTTCCCTGCACCATTAGAGGTATATCTCTCCTGGCTTCCAGTGGCAGCAGGTTTCGCCTGATGTTAGCGATTTATTCATCACAGAGTTTGTCAAAAATGTGTTTCAGCTGCCAGTGCTGGCAAGAGGCAAGGGGACATGAAGCAGGTGTTACGTTTTAACAGTGAGGACTGTGCCTAATTACTATATAATCTAACATTTTATAGTTTTAAATTTCACATAAAGCTGTCACAAAGCCATTAAGTAAATAACAGCACGAGCAGCGGTGCTTGGGCAGGCAGCAGCTGCTGTTGCAACAGCAGCCTCTGACTAGAAGCTACTGTGCAGAGCCCTGCTTTCCTGCAGCTACAGAGAGCTGTCAGCTTCTATAAGGAAACCACTATTGCCCTGCTAAATTAATAGAAGGAAAATGTTAAAAAATAAAAGCCATGTTTGCGTTCCTCCAGCAACATTTCATTGCAGTTTAGGAGGTGTCTGAGCCTCAGTGGATGCTGCATGAACACCTCAGGTTTATCCCCAGGCTTCGCTGGACACCCTAAGTGTAGCTGAAGGAGCCCAACAGCTTTTCTTTGCAAATGCTGCACCACAGTGCTTGCAGCCTCCAGCAGCTGCTGACCTGCCATGTCCATGGGGCTTTTGCCCCATCAGAAACATGGGGATTTTCAAGGGGAACACAGTTTCCCAGATGGTGCAGCACCCAAATAGACATCAGCACAGAGGTATTGCAGGGAGATCATGACCCTCTCATGCTTCTTCCATATGGTCTCAGCTCCTCCTGGGTGTTCCCTTCCACTCCCAGAAGAAAACTTCTGCCATGATGACAAGGTTTTCTTTCTCCTGGGCCCATTACTGCACCTTTTTAGTCAGAATTTAAGATAGTAAGGTGACTCCAAGGTGTGTGGTGCTCACGAGTGGAGGAGGCCCCTAGCCCCTCCATGGAAAGGGCATGGGAGGCAGGACAAGCAAAAGCAGCACAAGACTGAGCCCTCCTGACATTGTTCCAAAAAAAATACTTGCAGAGAAACCAGGAATTATATATAAGTAAAGTTGTCTTTTGATATTACCATGTAAATTCTACTGCTGGCAAAGAGATTTTTGCCCAGGCTAATTTGGAGACATTTCCCTTCACCACATTGGCACCGCCGTGTCATTTTTGATAGAAGTCTCATTCATCGGGAGAGTCAGAGCAACCCGCTCGCCTCTCACTCCTGCAAACAGGGCTGTTTGTTGAGTCTCTTGAAAGACTGTGTGAACAGATAAACATGCTACACATGAAGTACATTAGGTGGAGGTGAAATACAGATGATTATATTTAAGGGCTTACAATAGTCGTTAAGAGCTTCTAACCACAGGCCCTGGCAGGGCTGGTCCTCAGCTTGCAGTGCATGTCTTGGCTACATCTTCGACCGACTTTCTGTTTCTCATCCTTGAAACAGGGCCAATCGTGTCAGTCTGATGGCAATGACAAGAAAAAACAGGAACAAAAAATCAACTCTGTTAATAGGATTATAAGATTTGAGGAATATAGTGTTGTTGCAGATCATTTATTTTGAAAGCTGATTTCATTTTAGTGAAAGCAAGCTCAGCCCTGCACACTGGGGGTTTGCAGCCATTATGCCAAACACAATCATTGCTGGTTTGAAAGATGTGATTGCTTTTTAATGTGGAAGTTTCTCAAGGTTACAAAAGAGGAAAAAATTAAACTCCTTTCTTATAACAAAGTCACTCTGGGATATGCACTACAATGCCCTGACAATGTCCAGATACTCTGATCCCATAACACATCAGAAAGGTGGATGAGTGTGATTTACACCATTTCGCAATTGAGATTTTTTTTTTTTTCACACAGCTGAAAAAGCTGAAGAGTTTTGACCAAAAATAAAAATAGCACTTTGTAAATGCATTTGAAATTGCACAAACACAGCCCAGGGGTCAAGGAAGTAGAGGGTGGATGAGCAAAGAGTCCAGAGAGACAAATGAGGGGATAACGCAATGTCCCCCTCTGTGCCTGATAGCTCTGGGCCCGCAGCAGCAGCCCACTTGCTGTATTGAAAACTAAGCTCCTCCTCAGCATAGCAGACAATCTTTATGCTTGTTAGACATCAGAATAAAAAACGATAATCAGCATCCCTGGCCATTTCAATAGCAACTTCCCAAAGGACAAATATATTCTAGAATAATGGCTAAGCCTCATTTTCCTGAGTGTTAGAAGACATTCTGTCACCATCTCAGAAGAACCATTGTTGTGACAAAAGCCTCATGGCACAGCCCAGATGCGGCTGAGCAGGGAAACAGGCACTAGCAGGAACATCCTAGTCAGAGGAATTCATCATGAGGAACTAAAAGGAATGAATTTTTTCCAGTGTGCTCTTAAAAGAGTGATGAGGAAGGGAATGACACTGCCCCTTTCTGATGTAGAGGGAACAGTATGGATTCATGATCTCTCTTTTGTAGTTAAGACTCAGCTTTTGATCTACAGCATGGGGGGATCTCTCCCCACAGGAAGGGGTGAGGGAGGGGGGAGATCGGGGTGGGGGAGACACAAAGGATGGAGCTGAAGCACTGCCTCATAGCTGGGGATTGAAATGACATGTGTGCTGCGGAACCTTTTTCCTTCCAAAGCAATTTGCTATCATTATATTGCCCGTGCATTTCCAATACATGTCAGCCTGTTCTCTTTTAACTTGGTGGGAGGGGAAGATGCTTTTATTGCAGAGCTCCTTACAGAAGCTTGCCAGACATCGCTATTATTACATCTGCCGGGCACAGCACAGAATGATGCCTGTTCATTAAAGGAATGGGGTTATGGTAAAGAAAATTCATTCAGCCTCTGTTAGAGAATGCTTGAGTAGACTTGGAGGTTTTAATGTACAGAAATATTCCAAATTTTAAAAGCGAGATGGTGTCTAAGCCTGTAACTTCAGCTCAGTTTCTAGCTGACATTATCAAAATCATTTAGCTCTGTTTGCCTGCTTCCTGACAGTGGTGAAAATCCAAGAAACTGCTAGAACAATGTTTATTAAAGATTTCATAAAATTGTGAATGACAACATTCCCATTAACTGTTTCTATCGGGATTCCTCTTCTGCTTTAACTTGCATGCTTCTCTAACTGTTGGGGGATAGTGTGTGGTTATATATCTGCATGTGTGAGAGGAGAGACAGGGCAAGGTTTGAAACACAAATTCAGATTTCACTTCTTCACTCAAATGATCTCTTGTTTGTGTGCCAAGGGGTGGACCTGATAATTGCTCTGTGTGACAGCATGCCTGGTCTGATACACTCTTAGGCTTAACACTGATAGGCAGCCCACAGAGGTTAATTTAGTCTCTGTTTCTGCATTTACAGCTATTAGTACAAAGAAAACTGTGCAGAACAGAACAATATCATTTTGTTCCCTCACCTATTTTACCCTGGTGTTAGTTCAAACCCAAACTGCCTGAGAACAATTGAGCCCTTCCTCCAAACTTTTCGTTTTATTCTTGCATTCTATTCTTGCATGGGAGATTGGTAGCTGGAAAGGCCTTTTTTTTGTGGGAGAACAGCTAAAGACAGCTACTTCTGACTGTTTAGCTTTTGAGTCAGGATTCCTAATGGTACATAGAAGCCCTGAAAATTCTTTGGTTTCTTCCACAGAATCATGAAGATGTCACCTCCTCTAAAGGTGGCAAAGACCACAGGAGAGGAGAGCAGAAGTCCTATGTACTTGGACCCATGACCAACAAGCTCCAGAAAATCAGAGACTTAAAAATGCAGATACTTTAAACCATCCTGCAACACATGGTGAAGGAGCTTCAGAAAGAAGCACCAACAAATAGCGTGCTGATGATTTATATCTTTACTTTCTCAGAGCCACTGACGGGGCACTGGAAAAGGAAGGTGATGTGGTTTTGTGGTGGTCATGCTGCAATGGCTCTCTCTGTAATGACAGTCTCATAGGGTGCTTTAAAAGGACTTGTGCAGCTGGGCCAAGAGGTGGGCTTGGGATATGAGAGAACCAGAATTCACCCTGTGGTTCATTGTGGTCTCCAGCAGGAGTATTGGACTGTGAGGAGTCTCTCTCTTGCTCAGTCTCTTCTTTTGCACAGAAGCCTCACTAACAAAATCAAAAAGCACAGCTTGAAATAAGCCCACTGCACACAGGTTTTCTCTTAGCATGACGGGCTATTGCAGCCTTAATGGTAGGCTGCTAGACTAGAAGCAGTCTTTCATTGAGTTTGTCTTACTGAGAGGAAAAACTGCTTTGTGTAATAACTTTATGGTAAATGTTGGCAAAAGACTTGCACTGCATACTGAAAGAGAGACATTTCTGACCACAGCTCATGAACCACATTTATTTACTCTGGCATTTGTCCATTATTTGTTCATAGGCTTTCTGTCTCCGCTAAATGTGTTCCAATTTTGGAAGCTAAATCATTGCCAGTAGTTTCCAGGACATTCTGCTAGGCTAAGCAAAATTGCCTTAAGCAATTGTCAGAAACCACTGGAGTAGTATTTTAAATCCAGAGTATTTGAAGAAAGTAAAAGATGCCATGCATCCTATCTATCTGGATCCTCTGTGTTGTAAAAAGTTAGGAAACAGAAGCAGAGAGCTTCAAGAATGACTGTCTGTTTTCAGTCATTGAATCCAATTTTAAAATGAGAATAGTAATTTTTTAAATGTATGCATTTATCAGCAGCTCTCCAGATAGAAACCATGCTCAGACTTCAGCATGGCAAATCCTAGTTATTCCCTTCTTAAAAAAATTAATTGCAAAATACAGAAGGAAAGCCATGACTGTTAAAACTGACACTTAATTGCTATCAGATGGCCTTACAAAAATGTATATTTCTAGCTTAGGCAGGATAAAAATATGGCAATTGCTTTTCTGAACCAGCACCCTGACCTACCTGCTCATTGTCCTGTATCTGTTCACAGTAACTTGATGTATTATGTGCCCTGACCACGGCCTAATGAAGATTGCAGAATAATCCCTAAGACAGTGAGCGACAGGCTTGAAGTATGAGTTCCTATATTTTTCTCTAATGTTATTTTACTTGGCATTAATTATTTTAATTACAGATAGCTTTATTATCCAAAACAAAGTTCAGTTCTTCTTCTGATTGTTGAATTCCTGGCCTACATGCTATCCTCTGGCAAAGTGGTCAAGAGCCAGCATGAGCAGGATACTTGCCTGCTGCTGCTGTGGAATTATCTGCCTTTCATTTTCATCTAGCGTCCAGTTTTTTCTGTGCATTAGAGGATATACTGATTCTTTTCTCTGTCCCTTTCTTTTTGTCTCTACTTCAAAGAGAAACAAATCCCAGCTTTCCAATTTCGCCACCAATGAGTCATTTTGGAGTTCATTTCCAAACATCTTCTCTTTCTGCAGACAGAACAACAGTCCCATATATGAAGTGCCAGGTAAAGTGGTGTTAGTTATTTACATAACAGCATTCTGCTGTCCTGTTCCTCATCCATCTCATTAAATTGCATCCAGGCTTTTAATCTGCAGCTTCACATTGATAGAATAACCTCAGTTAACTGCCAACTAGGGTTCCACAATAAATCAGTGCTTAAATTTAGGGGGAAAAAAAGAAAACGAAAAAAAGAAAAAGAAAAAGAAAAAGAAAAAGAAAAAGAAAAAGAAAAAGAAAAAGAAAAAGAAAAAGAAAAAGAAAGAAAAAGAAAAAGGACATGACCTTTCAATATGTATATTTAGATATTTTATAAACAATGACATTCAGCTGTCATTTTATTACCCATTAGTCTGTTTGTAACCATGTTAACCTCCTCAAAATACTCTTTTCACACAGTAATAAAAAAATACCGTGTCTTCTCATTATTTTTAATCACCCTGCTCACTTGTATAGTAAGCAGAATAGTAACAGTAGAATCGTAGTAACAGTATAGTAAGTAATGACACTGATCCTAATAAATGGAGCTTCTCGATGGCAAACCTTTGACAAAAGCTAGCCACTTAATCCCTATGTGAGTAATTGTTTATTCACTAGATATAAAGAGTAATTTACTTCCTATGTTCCAGCTGGTGTTGATTGATGGAAATATTAATCTTAACTTGCACGTTGATTTGGTATCATTCCTGAGCTTCATGTGTGTATTTTGTTAGAGTCTTACTGGAAATCTATCAGGAAATATGTCAGGTTTTCCTCTGTCCACCCCTCTGTGGGCATGGGCAAAGACTCAGAGAGATTAGGGAGGTATGGTTTGGCAAAAATCTGCAGCAAACTTTATCTGCTCACATATTCTTGTTACTATTTGATTTTTATTTACCATTTGACAGATTTAATGGGTAAAGATAAGAGTCCCACTGGTCCATGAATCCCATTTGGGATTGTCCCTGCATTTTTAAATTCAGGTAGTTCAAGCACATCCTAATACTCTAAATGTTATGTCTTCTGCCTCCAAGAATTTTTCCTCTTCCTATCATTAATAAGGAAATCTAAATGTTATCTGATCCTTTGCAGTGGTAGATTTATACTTCATGGTAATTAATTTGCTTTTAATTTGCCCATTCTCTTCTGTGACATCTTTGTTTCATATTCTGTACCATTGCTGCTACTAGAAAAGAGGAGCCAGAGAATAGATAACTTTCCAAAAGCTTACTTACTCTGTACTTACTTACTCTTACTTACTTATTCTTACTCTTTTTGAGACACTCAGCTATTTGGGCCTGTAAAAAGCTATCTTGACTTCCTAATTTTCCTCTTGCTTGTTCCCTGCACCATTATGATGCACTTGTGCATTAGAGTATATTTTCTAACAAAAAAAACAAAACAAAACAAAACAAAAAAAAACAAAAAAACAAAAAAAAAAACCTACAGTGGAAAAGTAATGGCATCTGGAAAAATCAAACCATGTGAAATACTACATTCTTTGTGGGCTAGAGGAAGCAATGGAAGGCCTTTGGATGTTATGTTTTACAATACCTCTGGAGGCCCTGCTTTTGGACAAGCTGAAATTAACTGGTAATAACACACAATTAAAAGCGTATGTGTGTGTCTGTGAAGGTGTGTGTGCCTTTGCTCTAATTCCACTCCTTCTGTGCATTTTAACTTTCAAGCTTAGATAGCAGTGAAGAGAAGATAGACAGGTACACATGACCGCCACATCAAAATCTTGGCGGGGCAGGGGAAACTTTTGACACCTTCTTGTTTCAATGCCCCCTGTCTGTTTTTAATTTCACTAAATCACTCCCGTCTGCAGATTGTATATTTTCAGTGGCCTCTCCCAGCAATGCAGAGGTAGAGCATTAGTGTGCCAAATCCCAGCTCAAACATGCTCAAGCATGGAGCTGCAATTTTGCAGGAGGCAAGAGGGAAATCACCTTTCAGGACCAGCCATTCACTGAATGTAACTCAGGTCTAAAAGTGACACCACGACTCTTTATAGTCATCTTACAAGGAAAGGGGACAGCCTGAGGAACAAATTGGTTAACAGACTTTTTACACCACTGCTTTAAAATATCGAAGGCTGTGTTTTTGAAAGGTCTCTCATTAATGAGGGAATGCTGTATTGTAGTTGCTGCTCAGGACAACAAGGACTTCCTTGGCTCAAGTTGGAGGTTTGCTGAGTTTTAAGAGGCAAGAGGGATCTGGTTCTGAGTATCACCAGCAAAAAGGATGACCTAGAAGGGCAATCTGAGGAGGATGTCAACGGACAGCTGTAGGCACAGCGGAGCCTGAGTTCCTGTCCCCTGCAACTGAGTCTAAAGAAGGTTTTGCTCCTGGTTTTGTTGAAAGAAAAGATCAGACTCAATGCAGAAATCTTGTGCAAAACTCCTAAGTTGCTTCACATCCAGAAAACTGAGCAACAAGACATTAAATAGGGAAAAAAGAAGAACTCCTCAGTCAACTGCTCCTAGGCTGAACATCGCTGTTGTAGGGCTTAACCTAGATAGCAATAGGGTGCTTTGAGAAATCACATCATGCTACTGTGTGACCCTGAGGATACAATGAATGACTTACACAATAGGCTAGTGAGAGTATGAAAAGATAAGATACCTGAGCCGATTCCACTAGAGCTTCATTACATGAAAGCAAACTGTTTTTCAGATCTGAAGGGAGCTTTTTCCCTCCCTTGCCCTCACTGAGTTCTCTGTGAATTGAGCATTACAGTGGCTTTGACTGTAACCATTATAATAATTTTCCAGTGCTAATGTTGTGGTTTTAATGAAAGGAAACAGCAAATGGGTATCAACTCATATACACAAATCTGCACTTCATTTGCACAAAATAGCTTCTGGATCACTTTCTTCCGTATTTTTGGTCAACACCACTCTTTTTGAGAAATGATCAATGTCTACAACTGTTTGCTCTTCCACAGATAAAGCAGATGCTATTCATTACTGTGTTTACCATGCATATATTGCTACTTTCCCCAAAGCAGCCACAGTGGGTCATGTGTTTATTTTTCTTTAAATCCTTTTTTTCCTAAATTGCTCCACTTTTGCTTTCATAGACTCATAGAATGCTAGGGTTGGAAAGGACCTCTAGAGATCATCAAGTCCAACCCCCCTGCAGAAGCAGGTTCACCTAGATCAGATCGCACAGGATCATGTCCAGGTGGGTCTTGAAAACCTCCAAGGAAGTAGACTCCACTACCCCCCTGGGCAGCCTGTTCCAGTACTTCATTACCCTTACAGTAAAATAGCTTTTTCTTATATTTAAATGGAACTTTTTTGTGTTCTAGATGGAACTTTTTGTATTCCAGGATATGATGAATGATTAATTCTGTAGTAACAGCATTATTGAATTGAGTTAGTGGCAGCTTCCAAAATCATTGAGACAACCAACAAATAAATATGAACCACTTCTTTAGAGTTAGATACAGTGGAGCAGTTTGATGGTGTTGAGATAAGGTAAGGTGATGCTGACCTGTGTACTTTCAAACTATGAGACAGACTTACAGTTGCAAGTGTAAATCGTAGCAGCTCTGATAACAATGCAGACGTTTTGAACTACCTTGACTTAAGTAATATAACTGCAATGAAAACAATGCTAAGGCAAACTCAGAACTAGTGTGGACATTTGGAAGGAATTCTTTTCTCTAAGAAGATATATGATCATAAAGAAAATAATTATTTGTGGGTTTACTATTTGGGTTTATTTAAAGAATGGAGATTTAGAGTCAGATGCAGAAAGATAGGTGTTTGGCACCTCTCTGGGATTAGAGCCAACAGCATGAGCAACAGCTCACCAGGAAAGGAGAGAAATTACAGATTTCTGAAGTAACCTTTTGCAGTCACCACTGAAATATCTGTCTGGTTTCTGAGTAGAGTTAGCCTACTGTTTGCAGTGATACTAGAGAATGTAATATGGTAAAATTCCAGTTAATCAGGAGTCTGCATGAAACAGGAAAGCAGGATTAAATTCATTTTCCTACGTTCATGTGCAGGAAGTTCTCTACTGGCTTCCTAACAAAGACCATCAGGTTTCTACATGGCCCTGTCCTTTGTGTTTCATCACAGTGTGCTGGTGGTGAGCAGAGCTGGCAGGGTAAGGCAACTGCCTGTACCACTGAGGCTTTAAAACCCCTTCATGCAGAAGTAAAGGACTGAAAAGGCTATGGGATGATGAGGAATATGTCCTAGCATCTCCAGCTCTCCGGACTTGCAATCTGAAGGGCAGAACCTCTGCAGGTATGGCACTGTGTATTGTTTGACAGCAGTAGTAGTCACAGCCAGAGCTGCTTCCCAGCACACTGCAGACCTTTCTCCCTCATTAATTCTTTCTGTGGCTGTGTTTAGCATATCTGTAGATATCAAGAGACTTGGATTAATTAGTTCAGCATACTCCTGAAAAGAAAGGGCTTCTTTATTGTGTGATGCAGTGCTATATACTTTCACAGCTTTAAAATCTCTTTTTTATTATTATTTTTCAACAGCTTGTTCAGTATTAAACTTGGGTAGGATAAAAGTTTCCCTGCAGAGTGAAAATGTTCACAGTTTCAAGGTCCTTGCTGCTCTTCTACTTTGGGATGCTACCAAGGCCTTTCAAATAGGGCCTGCTCAAAGCAGTCACCAGGGATTAAGGCTCTCACTGGAGTTGTTGGAGAAGTGAGTAAAAATTATTTCTATCTAGAAAAAAGAATAAAACCTGCTGTAGTTCAGGATCAGATCAGTACAGGTGTGCGGAGGGAGGTGAGGTGCATTTACTCATTTAGCTGTCTGAAGTTGTTTCAGTTTGTACAAGTAATGACATGTCAACCTGGGAAGAGACCCAGACTCCCATATGTTCTTCCCAGCATGGTAATCAAATTCTTGGACTACCAGCTCAGATCATTTCACTCTCTTGCCTAATAACTGCCTCATTATCTATGCAAACTGGAGCATCTCCAACAAGAGAAACTCCCATTTCGAAGCAGTCAGCAGCCCAGAATGCACCTAGCCTGTGCAACTCTGAATTTTGTGTCCCTGGATCAACACAGACACTATAGGTCTGCATGTGATCTGCTTTGGATCTGAATATCTTACCCAAGAACTTCTGGCTGCCCTGAAGGAGCAAACAAAGGTCTCTTACTTTGACCAGAACCTCATTGAAACATGCATATCTTCCCATTGAAAGTTCTGGTTTTGTCAAATCAGGATTTGAGGACGTATCTCAGAAAACACCTAGCCATTTGTATTTCTGTCATCTTTGCCTGTAGACTTCAGTAGGTTTCTCCACCAGCAAATCTTTGTTTTTCTAATTTTTTTGTTAAATTGATTCAAGGAAAAACACTGGAGACCACTTCATCAGATTTTCCACGGCATCAGCTGTGTCTTTTTTTCCTGTGCTTTCGGTCAACTTTTAGCTCTGTTCACCCACGTACAACTCTAGAGATAAGTTCCCTCTCTTCATCCCCCACTACCGGTAGGAAACAAATCGCTGAAATCCTTGTCAGGTGTTATACATACGTTGCACGTCATTAGCTGAGCAGAGGTACCTGAGGTCTTATGGAGAGCAACTGGGGGTCCCTTCCATCTGGTTAGGTGAACCCTGGATGTGCATAGAGGGTGAGACGAACGGCTCTGCCTCCTCAAAAACCACAAAACTCAGATGATAATCAATCAATTCTGCCTTTATTTCCTCCCCTCACATGGTGAAGCCTGCATTTGGAAGTCTCCCTTCAGTTTGCATCAAGAAAAGGACAGGAGATGTTACAGCAGGCAGCATTCAAACCCATTTCCCTTTCTCCCTGTCAGGCTCACTGCTATCTGATGCTCCAGACAAAGATTTTTTTTTTTGTCCTCAGAATGAAGCTTCCCACTGCTAGCCTTGGGAGATGCAGAATACCCCAGCTGGCCAACAGCTCTTTATGGATATTTCTAGTGCTCAGGGGGAGAAGAGGGGAAAAAAACAACAAACTACAGCAAGTTTATGGTAATTGCTTTAATGAGGCAAAGCCGTTTAGAATGCAAATGCTCAACAATACACAAAGAAACAAACAAAAAAAAAGTGTTTTATACAGGCTGTTTTATAAGAAGGTAATAAAAAAAAATTGTATGACACAGTCCGTTGCATAAACAGGCTCACCATGGAAGGGGTTTGTGTGAGAGCAGAACTATGAATACTTAATTGCTTCCATTATTCTTATTTTCAGTACAAAATACTGCAATCAAAACTTAATCTGCAGCTTGATTTTTAAATAAAAAGGTTATATTCTGTTTCCATTGTTGTAAATACAATAAAAGTCTTTCTGTTAAACGCTATTTCATTTCTTACTTCTCGTAAGGAGGTACAACAGTGATTAACATCTATATCCCTGGCCAATTCAAAACTTTTTTCAAAGGTAGGATCATTATTTCTCTTCATATGGAAGGTAGAAGACCAAAATGTTCAAAAGTTCTTCATTAATGATGTGACTAGAAATCATGGAAACCTTTGATGTGATCTTTCTGTGGCTGCCAATCCTCTTGAAGCCAAGCCTCCAAAGCAATGCAGAATTCAGATCTATTTTCATCCACACATTTCTTCTTACACATCCAGGGAGTACAAAGGAATAAGGTAAGGAAACATGAATTTAGAGACCTTGATATGTTGCAAAGCACAAAACTGAAAAAATGCCACCCATTTTCTCATACCTCTCAAGACAGTAAAAGGCTCCTATGCATTTGAATAGAATCTATTGTATCTGGAAGGTTGCATTCTACATCTAGTGATTGTTTTTTTTTAAAATATGAACTTTTACACTTGTGCTTTAGTGGGATCTAGACCAGAGTAATTTCCAAATTTTTAGATGTAAGTACTCCTTTCTTCTCCTCTGACTTTTTGCTTTTGGAATGATATCTGTCAAAGATCTGTTGTGCACATAAATTCAGTGATAAAGCTGAAAATATTTAGGGAACAAGATTGTCTTATATAAGCAAATTAATATCAGGATGAAAAGAAAAATTAATTATAGACACTTTACAGGCTGAGCACATTGCTGTCAACTAACATCATAGAGTAATACCAGAAAGACCAGAGTCACTCTCACTGCAAATAGACATCTAAGCAGTGATGATTTATTATTTCAAACTAATGGCAAAGCATGACTTTAAACTTGATACTTGTTTCTGAATATGCACCTTAATTTACATATTTCTTTATAAGAATGTTTTGCTATAATAGACAGTAAGAATTAGCACTTTTTCAGTTCACTAAGCCCATAATAATTTATAGCCTTGAAATCATCTGACTGTTGAACTGTTATGTTAACAGTTAGGCTACAGAGTATCTGCCAAATAGGAAATGTCATTTTCATTTTGACCTTTCTCATCATTACTAATAGCATAATGCTGTCAGGAATCAAGTAGGTACCATTAAATGCTTCCTGTCCACAATTTCATCACCAAATTTTAATACATTGCAGCACTAATACCCAAAACCAGTTCACATGAAACAAAAATAGAAGTTACTAAGGCAGAAGCTCTAATTCCCTCTCTCCCAGGGAAAATAATTTTAATACCTTCCATCTCACTACAGTAGAACTACTGCCTAGGAATAAAAAATGACACGTAACTAAGTTGATAAATATGATTTGCATGAGTGTATGTCCCTGGCTTGCAGGAAGAGTAAAGGTCTTCTTATAGCCAAATTCTGATCAGCTCATAAGTCTTTTGGCAAGATAAGCCTCTCCAAACACTGATTTTCAGGGTTTTCAGGAGGTCAAATACTCCATTACTTTTCAACAATTAAAGGCAAGAGGACTTATTGAGGAGAAACATGTGTATATGTATGTGGATATATATATATATATAAAAGAAGGAATTTTACACATTTATGAGGAAGAATAATGTACTAAAACATAACCAAATAATATATATGAAGAATGCATGTATATTAGGATGAAAGCCTACATATATTTTAAGAATATATGTGTGTATGTGTGTGTGTTTTTATGCAAATCTGCTGGCCAAAGAAGCTTTGATGCTTTAAAGTAAATACCTTGATGTCCCAAATAGCCTCTTTAAGCCAGGAAAATTATGGTTGCTAATCAATTGCCAAACAAATATTGTAAGTGTACCATGGTCCCATTGGTTTCAGTTCCCCTAGCAAACAACTCAAAAATGGTATGCAAGGCCAAAATATTCCTTGCAGAGTAAATGTGTACCTAAGTTTGGATCACATATGTTGCAGAAAGATCTAGCACACTAATCTGAAATTTTCCATAGGAATCCAGACCATGCTTTCCTCAGTGTCAAATTCTTCAAGGTTCAAAAAGCAAGTCTGCAATCAGTAATCCGAATATGCCAAGACATCTAAAATATGCTACAAAAGTGGAATTGAAAAGACAAGTAATTCAGACTGGTGAGGTAGATGGCTGTCTGGAAGCATGCTGAATGCGATTTGTTAACAGCAGCCATCAAGATCAAGAACTCTTGCAGGAGCAGATTGAATTGCTTCTAAAGTTACTCCTGAGCTAACATCTGCTTACAAGGATGTGTGAAGAACAGTCAGGAACCAGTAGTGTGGCACTATAAATAAAAACTAATCACAGAGGTTTGGTAAGGCACCACTATATGATTATCTGACTGATCCTAAATGCATTGGCTCTAAGGCCCTAAAGTAGAGCTTTGCAAATATATGTTTGTTGTCATAAGGAGTTGTCATTTTTTCCTCCTCAATCATTTGGCAGAGATCCCTCAGTGTAGAAATCAGGTTATGGTGAAGGTAGTCCTAGATGAAGGTCATCCCAGACAAACCACACACTGCTCCTTTGACACTGTCCTTGTTGGGTTTCCCTTTCTCTAAGAGTAAGCTCTCTGTCTTTGGAGCTCAGTTGAGTTCCTCCACTAGTCTGCCAGTATCTGCAGGATATCCACCTAAGTTACTTTACAACACTTTGTTATTACCTGGCGGAAGTCTCCATCTCTCCAGGCCAGTGGGCATCTTCATAGTGATGCTTACCAGTGGCAGGTCCTCTGCCACTGCAGCATGATCACATGCTGCAGAGACAGCACTGAAAAAAATGCGACTGCCACTTGCAAGTGTACTGATTGGGATACTGACCACAGGCAGCAGCCTGGAATGATGCTGTGTTTGTATTAAAATCCTCAAAATAGCAAGAAACAAAATAGAGACACTACTGCACTGAGTTTGGGGGGGGTTTTGCATTGTATATTATGTGCATTAGGTAGAAGATGAATATCAGTTTCTGGATCCTGATTTGGCCCTATGTGATGAAGTACATTAGTGGCTGTATCTCAATCATGTGTAATAACTCTCACTCAAAGAGTCAGCATACTGATAAAATCCATAAAAAGGGCTGTACAAAGCACAGTGATTCAAGTTTTTGAAAGGTGTAAATAGGCACAGTAGCTATGGTCAATCCTAATTTCCAATAGCTCTGCCACTCTACCTCCATTTTTATCATAATTGTATGGGTGAAGTTGCTTACTGAAGAAAAAAAGGCTACTTCCTTAGAAGAAAGTTTGCCCAAGAGCAGTTTACATCATATGCTATCGGGAAGCTATTCTGTGAAACATCGTAATAATTGCTTTTCCTGGACTGAGACACTTATTAGTAGCAGCTAAAGTTAACAGATTGGAAGACTGCCTGAAGATGATGGATGGATTTTCAAAGCTAAAGTGTATCAATTCACTCCAGAGCTTAGCAGTTGTTTGATCTACTGGATGTCCAAGGCAGCTGCAATCAAAAATGGATTTGTTATCGCACAGAATTAAGATTTTTGTCCACAACTGAAAATCCTTCTAGGCTAAACAACCATTTTTCCTAGACTTTGTCCTAATTGACCTATTGTGGTTTTTTTATGAAATCACATATTTGACAGTGTCTACTTCAGTTGTGTAACTAGAGAGGAAGGAGCTGCTAGAGATACACATGTAAAAAAAGTCCCAAACCAAAACAATTTCCCTCTATTTTCCCAGCAAATCAGATCTGATGCAGATGAAGATGTCCTGCACTCAGAGATATTGTAATGATTCCTCGCTTTCTCTGCAGAACGTGGAGGCCAGAATACCTGTAATAGCTTCATCAATGTCATGAATATGGGCTTTTGCCTTGTCAACATTTAACTCCTCTCAGCACCTTTTGCAGTTACCTAACACTGTTATGCTAATTACATATTAGTTATACTGCATTTAGCCATATTTATGTTATACATGCTGTTAGTATCAATATATATTAGCTACAGGACTGAGTTTTTCGGCATTGCTAAATTAGTCTTGTATTTAATGTCTTTCAGACTCTAGGTACGAATATTCTACAGTAGTTATACTGAAAACAACTTATTTGAATGCCAACTACAGAATACTGTTATGAGCAGATTTTCTCAGGGCCGATTTACTTTTGTGTATCCACAAGTTTTGGTAATAAATACATCTATTTTGGGGCTCTAGGTACATTAAACATACTGAATAGTCAAAGCTTGCAGAAGCTATTTTCCCTGACATTGCATTATAGTCAAATTGGATACATACATCTCATTCAATTATGTAACTTCAAGAATACCAACAACATAGGTTCCTGATTTCAATAGTACATATGCTGGTTTTAGCACTTACAATGGATCAGCTTTTATCATGAGACACTAAACTCATCATACTTCGAAATTCAGAGACACAATTTAAAATGTAATATTGTCTTTGTTTGTATGTGTCACTAAGGGCTTTTCTTTTAACACTTTGTGGATGTATATTATAATATCTTGTTTTCATCAAAGTGAAAAAAGGAAAGTAACTCCCAATTAATACATGCAGTTAAGCATTTACACAATCAGATCCTCTGTTGCTATCAGCTTAGTCAAACAGGCATTCAACCAGTAACAAAATGTGCACAATAGTCAAATAAACTATTTGCTGTTAAATCCTGATGCAGGGAAAGTGTCAGGGATACTGTGAAGTCTCTTCAACAGGATTTTTTTAATGGTATTCATTCTATGCAGAAGGCATTCAGCTACTGGAGTAGTACAGAAGGAATGAGGAGAAAGAAAGCGTTAAATTAATATCCACAGAAAGTGACATACTATTATGATTTTAGAATTGTGTAATAGAAATAAAGCCCATATCAAATGGATGACACATTTCAAAAACTAGGCATCAGCTGGGATTTCACATTGAATGAATGTTCCCAATGTTCCTTTGGGTTCTCTACAAGGCCTAATATTTTTTAGCACTTTCACCAATGATCATGTAAACATATCCCTCAACACAGTTTGTGAATGTTGACTTTGGCAGGGTAGTATGCAATGATGAAGGCCAGACAGCCAGACAGAAATCAAGAGTGGTGGAGGAAACAAACACAAAATTATTAAAAAGACACTTGCTTGCAGTAAATAAAAATTAAAAACAAAATTAAAGGATTCCGTCTCTTTCACTTATCAGAAAGAAGATGGGAAGAGGTGAGTTGTACACACAAGTAATTCACAGAGGTGGAAATACCAAGTAAGAAACCATTCTTCCATCTAGCAGGAGAATCATGGATTGGAAACTTAATGCAAATAGACTGAAAGTAAGGTGCTTAATAATAATAAATACATTTATCTGTCGGAAAAAACTTTCCAGGTACACACCACTTACATGTTATGATCTCTTAAGGCCAAGAGGAAGACATGCTTTAGCCAAAACAAGAGGTTCTTGTTTAATATAAGAATAACTACAGACAGGGTAAAGACAAATAAGACAAACTGATCATATTCTGTGAATATGAAAGTATGCAAATGTACCAGAGACAACATTTCCTTATCTGTCTGTGGTATGTCTCATTAAGACAATTGATCATTAAGAACTAGGAGATCGTTTATCATTGTTTGGTCTTATCTTAAGGGATATTATGAAAGACAAAGTTTATCAAACATTTAGAAAGTCTGCAATGCAACTTGTCTTGTAATACTACAGGTTGCTGGCAAGAACAGCCCTTGTGAGATATAAACCTAAGGTAAAATACAGAGAAGGAATGAAACTCATCTTAGTTTGGCAAATATTAATAGATTAATCATGAAAATACTGTAACCATATATGCTTTGAACTATGTGGTGACATTAAGGTGTGCCCCTATTATTTTTAAAATTGGAACCACAATGGGTTTATGAAACTCAGGTCCTGTTTAACAAACCTGATCTCCTTCTATGACAGGGTGACCTACCTGCTGGATGAAGGAAAGGCTGTGGATGTTGTCTGCCTTGACTTAAGTAAGGCATTTGACACTGTTTCCTGCAGCATTCTCCTAGGGAAATTGGTTGTTCCTGGCTTGGATGGGTATACGCTTTCCTGGGTGAAAAACTGGTTAGATGGTCAAGTCCGAAAAGTTGTGGTCAATGGAGTTAAATCTAGCTGGCAGCCAGTCACGAGTGGTGTCCCCCAGGGCTCAGTACTGGGGCCTCTCCTGTTTAACATCTTTATTATTGATCTTGATGAGGGGATAGAGTGCACCCTGAGTAAGTTTGCGGATGACACCAAGCTGGATGGAAGTGTTGACCTGCTTGAGGGTAGGGAAGCTTCATAGAGAGATCTAGATAGGTTGGATGGCTGGGCCAAGGCCAATGCCATGAGTTTCAGTAAGGTCAAGTGCTGAGTCCTGCACTTTGGCCACAACAACCCCCAGTAGGAATACAGGCTTGGGGAGGAGTCAATGGAAAGCTGCCAGGCAGAGAGTGTTGATTGACAGCAGCTGAACATGAGCCAGCAGTGTGCCCAGGTGGCCAAGAAGGTCAAGGGCATCCTGGCCTGTATTAGGAACAGTGTTGTCAGCAGGAGGAGGGACGTGATCATTCCCCTGTACTCCTCTTTGGTGAGGCTACACCTCCAATACTGTGTTCAGTTTTGGGCCTCTGTCTACAAAAAGGACACTGAGGTGCTGGAGAGGATCCAGAGGTGAGCTACCAAGCTAGTAAATGATTTGGAGCACATCTCATATGAGGAATGGCTGAGGGATCTGGGGCTGTTTAGTTTGGAGAAAAGACGGCTCAGGGGAGACCTTATCACTCTTTACAACTAGCTGATAGGAAGCTGTAGTGAGGCACAGGTTCATCTGTTCTCCCTGTTCACAAGCAATAGAACAAGAGGAAGCAGCCTCAAGTTGTGCCAGAGGAGGTTTAGTCTGGATATGAGGAGGAATTTCTTTACTGAAAGGTTTGTCAGGCATTGGAACAGGCCATCTACTAAGGTGCTAGAGTCACCGTTCCTGGAGATGTTTAAGAGATGAGTGGATGTTGCACTTAGGGAAATGGTCTAGTGGTTGATAGGACTGGGACAAAGGCTAGACTCAATAATTTTAAAGGTCTCTTCCAGCTGAAATGATTATATGGTTCTAATATATCTTCAGACACTTTCTTCTTCTACCAAGGAACAATAACTAATAATTGTTAGCATCTTCCTCCCTCTTCCCTTTTGTAGCATATTATATCTCCCAGAAACTTGCTGAGCCAGTTACATTACCAAAACCAGAGAGTAAATCCATTCAAAACAATGTGACTAAAAGCAGAATCTGTCTATTTGCTTCTGCATGGTCAGAACAAAAGGTTCCATTACTGCTTTTACAGTTAAATTGCATTTTATAATGACCTCTGAAATTTGGGAGAAAGTCAGATTACAATGTTGACTTATCATCAAACACTCTATTGTTTAGATGTAGGATCACTGTGATGTCCAGTCTGAAAACTTTATTTTTTCTTTTCATGTTAGAAAGATTACTGAAGTAATCCACAAAAAGCTCAGGCCTCATGAAAGAGGTCTGAAGAACAAACACTGTTAAAGATTGGTCAGACACGATTATGTGGCTAACAATTACATATGATAACAATTTAAATTAGCTGATTCCAACCACATGGCATCTTAATACAGTGGATCTCCAAGTAAATACCATGTCACATAATGAGTTTTGATTGATGTTGTCAGCAGCCTTTTGAATGTTACAGATATCTTCCCATTATTAGAAATCAGTGGAGACTAACTGACCTCATCCTAAACTGAAACTCTTTGCATATACCTAAATGCTCTGGTTGTAGCTTCTCAGCAACCTCAAATTCTTCTTTTATTAGATGATTAGATAAATGCATACATGCTGCCCAGCTCCTTACTTCCAGTTGTAAATAACTGAGCTAATATATGCATTAGTGGTTTGAGTGAAAACCATAGACATTTTCTTTCAGTTACCTGCCAGCACAGCTCTGGGAAGATATATCTGACTACAAGCCAGCTAAAGATCTCCAAACAATCACTGAAGTCTATGTGTTGATTGTCATAGAGGACCTAACCAGAGACCATAAAGGAGCTGCCAAGAAGCTGTCACTGAGCAGCGTGAGCCTACTCAACTGACAACTCTAATTTGCATTAAGAAAAAGCAGGGAGGAGTTAATGATTGCTAAACCAACAAATCATCCTCCTATTGGAGGAGCCCCAGAGGACATTCTATCTCCAGTGGTGATATAACCAGTAAGCAAACACATTGTCACTTTGCCTAACACAGACATACAAAAAACAATGGGGATTGGACCAGGAATTTGGAGTGTTTTTATGGTGCCAGTCTCCACACATGTTATTGGCTTAGCCTCTTACTCTTTATTTTCCTCTAGAGCAGCATGAAGGCACAAACAAAAAACTACTTTTCAGATCTGTGATCCAAGTTTTATTGTTTCCTTCTATATACTGTTAAGTAGGAAGAGAAATGTAACATCTTAAAAAAGAAATGAGGAATAATGTCATACATGTGTTAGAAGGATAGTTTTTGCTACCATTGTGGTTTTAAAAAAATAAACAAAAAAATCTGTTTTCTACTTTGGCATCTAAATGATTATTGCAACATTACAGCTGGAAAAACAGTTGTCTCTTCTAACTATGGCTGCCATGAACACAGTTCTCCCACTGTAGGCTGTGGAGTCAGGAGAACATTGAGAATGAAGGTTCAGTTAGGACATTGCAACAGTTTTGCCAGTATTGTTAAAGGTGGGCAAAAATCTTATGTGTTATTCACATCAGTTTCACTGGTCTGACAGAGTATGTTATCCATATAAGATCTTGCCTATGTTATAAACACATGGGGTTTTATACCCCATGCTTTGTATTTTTTCTGATACTTTATAACAGATCAAGAAAAACATGAGGCAATAAAACTCATACAGACAAAGCAGATCAGCATTTATTCTTGATACCTCAGTTATGAACCTGTTTATGACCTGAGTTAACCGTTCTATAATGTATGCCACAGCTTATCCAAATAGCCTTTCCCGTAAGAAATGGTCTTTGATTTCACAACAGATATCATCTTACTGTGAAGGGAATATATCGTTTTTCAAATAACAATAAGAGAAGAACTACCTAGAGGGTCCATGTTAAATTAGAATCATATATTGCTTCTCTGCAAGAAAAGTTACATTTGTTATATTTATGCACCAAAACTGGCTAGCTTCACAGGACAGCAGGTTCTCCAGGAGTGAGGCACCAGCTCATTGCAGTACATCACACAGGATGAAAACTCTCCATATCCATACAGCTCTAAACTCTTAGCACCAAGTGGACAATCATATTCCTTGTCCTGAACTGTAGATAACTCTCTCCAGAAAATCACTAATGTCATTCAAGTAACATAATACTTAGACTTTACAGAGATGAAATCTCAGTGTTGTGCAAGAAAACACTGGACAACATATCCAAGTCATTAAAGAGCCATCAGTAGAGCAATCAACAGAGTGTTTTGTAAACAAGTGAAATCATACAAAAACATATGTAGTCATGCATCCACAAAGATGTAGCCATAGCCATGTTCTCTGAAGAACTGGATGAACGGTATGGCAGAGCTAGCTCAGTTGACACGTTTTCCATCCCTGGATAAGGGACCTGGGACTGTTCAACCTAGAGCAAAGGAGACTGAGAGATGATCTCATTAACACTTACAAGTATTTAAAATATGTATGCCAAGAGACAACATTGTTCTGTAGCATCCCGTGACAGGACAAGGTGTAATGGACAACTTAAACACATGGAAAAACTTCTTTAATGTGAGGGTGAGGGAGCCCTGGCACAGGCTGCCCAGGAAGGGTGTGGGGTCTCCTTCTCTGGAGGTTTTCAAAACTTACCTGGACATGTTCCTGTGTGACCTGATGTAGATGGACATGCTCGAGCAGGGAGGTTGGACTAGATAATCTCTAAACCTCCCTTCCAACCCCAACTATTCTATTGTTCCATTCATTCTTTCATATTCATAGACTACTTCATAAGTAAAGTGCTTGTGAGGATAAAGCATGAGCAGAGGTGATTAGCATGGGAGCAGGGCCTCTGGTTTTCTTTCTGCAGAATAATACAAGGGGATGTTGATCTTTAGGGAGATCTCTACCACAGTGCAAACAGTAATGGTGATAACACAACAATAATAATAGGTACAGACAGCAACACTGAACCATGAACATATTATTTACACATAAATATTCAGTTGTCTACTATAAGAACATAGGTCATAGAACCTTTAGCTTTATTTCCCTCCTACACAGTCAAAAGTAGGCAGGAAAATTATTGAAATATATTTATTAGCTGATAAAGAGTATCTGTTCAAGTTGGCATATTGTGAATTTTAGGAGCTGAGCTCCTAATGTATTTCTGAGAATTTATATAATATTAGAAGCTGTGGAAGAATCTACAAAAACTGCAGAGGCTATCTTTCAAAATGGGACAGGAGCAGTTGTGACAGACACCCCTGTAGTGTTTTGAAAAACTTGGCATGTACCTACAAATCAATTGGGGTCTCAATTTTTATGTTTATTTTTTTAGAATAAAGGAGAAATGCCCAAACTATGGCCTCTGAGACAGTTTCCAACAGCCAGAATAACTTAGAGAAACAATACTCAGATTTGGCTGTCACATCCTTCACTGAGGCCCTCAGTCACAGGGAGGAAATTAATTGCAAGCTGCTAAATTGGCAATAAGATGCCCAGAAGCTGGGTCTTAGTACCATTATTTGACCAAGGCCCTGTGCTCCTACACCAGTACAAGCTAAGAATTGCATCCATCCTCATTCAGGCATGTCCCAGCCACATGAGAAATAGGTGATGTGAACAGCCTGCCAACAAAAGTATGAGTGAATCTCAGCCTTGAGAAGACGCTACTTGAATCCTGTCATCTATTGCTAAAATTATCATTTTCTGAAGGAAGGACTTGTAATTTGGGTTTCTAATGGTCATGCCTCTCATAAAGCCAGAGTACATGAATTCTTTCTTTAAAATGACACAATCTTCCAGACCAAAAGGCTGAAATTGACAAAAGGTATGAGGAGTATATATTTATGGAGTAAACACAACCGTTATTTGTTGCCAGATCTAATGTACCAGAACTTGGCTATGGACATAGGTAGCAACAGTCTACATTTTTCCTGAAGTCTTTCTGTCACAACAATTCAGCCATTACAGTGAAAGCATATCTGTGTTTCAGATGTATGCAGAAAAAGAGCATCCTTGCCTAGAGAAATCAACACAACAAGAATAGAGGGGCAAAAAAGAGGTCCAGAGAGTAAAACATTCAGAAGGTCATTAACAGTGACATTTTCTGCAGATATTACAGGAAGGGAATACGCAGATTGGAAGTGGAGAAGGTAGTGGCTTGGTGAAATGATTCAGAGATGCTGAATAATAGCAGTGCAGCTACATGGAAGAAGCCAATTGTCCCTGTTATCTTCTGAGCAAAAGGAATCAACTGAAGTCCAGAGTCACTGGAAAGTGATTGGCTAGTGCTTTAGAGAGGGATTGAAAACAGGGAGGTAGGGCTGCCTGCATAGTTTTGCTTGGCATAGTTTCATCGTTCACAAAAATAAGGGCAGAAAGCAATATTCCAAAACTCCTCCCTGGAAGTTATTAATTATTTTTCTCCCTTGGATTACAACACAAACATCATCAATCTCTTTGGTTATGTTGGCATGGAGTCCTGTCCAGGCTTTCCATGCACTGCTTGTAAAGAGCTGTGCCATTCTGTGCATGTTGAAAGTCTCTCCCCTTGGAAATGCATCTGAGCTGGTGCCTTGAAGTGACATTTGAAACCTGCCCATGCTGCTTAGCTTTTTTTCCCCTTCTTGTTGTCAGGTTCATCATGCTGAGTCATTTCTGCAGCTAGATCATAATGATTATCCTGAAATGTCAGCAGCTGCTCTTTTCATCCCCATGTGGTGCCAGATTTGGGATGAGGTTTCCCTAGTGCATAAACAATGACTATAATTGTGGTTTTTGACAACCAAGGTATCACAGGGATGTTATTCTGTTGTAAAAAAAAAAAAAAAAAAAAAAAGCATTTACACATTTGTAGTGAAAGGTTGGGTCATATTGACCCATATATTTCTTTATATTTCTCCCCAAATAAATTCTATGACATAAGTCAATCCCTGTCAGCATGGCTGTTGGACATTGCATGCTGTTTGACAGAGGAAATAGCTAAAAGCTTTAGCTGTGAGAGCATTATTTGCCTAATTCAAGAGATTACTGTTTGACAGGAAAAAAAAATGGGTTTAACTTCTGTTCTCTTAATCTAGATGGAATTTCCTAGCAGTCTCAGACAGCTCGGTCTTCAGCTGCCTAAAGTCATCAGTTCTCTTAAAAAAATCAACTAAAAAAGGTTGATATCAAAGAGAAAATAAAGCAAGACAAAACAAACTAGTAGGAATTAACAAAAGTAATTAAAAAAAATAAACCAAAACTATATCACTTCTTTCATTTATAGATGTGCATCAAAAGTATCTCTACAATCTAGTACTGTGGAGAAACAAGAGTGGAACTGTGTCAGTGAGGGAAGAATCTAGCTCCAAAACCTCCATTCTGTATTTTAATGACAAATAAAGCAAGACAGAGATAAATGAAAGATAAGCAAGTAGAAAATCCTCTACTTGCTTGAAAAAAGGGCAAACGAAGAATGAACATGATGTGTTGACTTTGAAGACTAGGAGAAGAATCACTGAAGCTGATGGAAGTAACCACCACCCTTCATTTGAGATAACAGAGCTAAGTAAGTTCTTTTATGAGGTAATACAGGTTTTGCGAGACAAGGCAAAAGTACACTCTAAATCTTGAGTAATGTGGGCGGATGGTACTGATTGGTTTTGCTTTGGGTAAGGGTGTATTTGTATGTATGCATGTACAAGAAAATACACTAGCTGAAACACAAAGAGAAATTAAACACAGCAGCTAAAACAAAGCTATATAGGCACAAATGCCTAGGGGAGAGCTTATCAGAGGTATTGAACCAAAAAAAAAAAAAAGTGCTATAAGCACAGATACTGTCTTTGGTGGTTTAATTGCATCGGCAGTCAGAAAAAGAGAAGTTTACATTTTCTTTGTAAATATATAGAACCACATCCAAGAAAGGCCTGACTCCATCAATGGTTTAGCTTTGTAACCAAAACAAGCTCTGATTTGTGTCTCTCTGTCAAAGGACAACAGACTAAATGGAAGACTACAGACAAACCTACACTGTCCTGAGAAAGCTAAGGATCTTGTAATGAATTAAATCTTGCCGCAATTAATTAAATTAATTACATTGCAATGAATCAAAAGCCACAAGTGCAGAAATTATTGCAAACACAAAATGCTTTAACAGACAACCCTGACACTATCAGCTTCCACTAAAATAAACTCTCCTGAAGTTTAACCCAACTCTCAGAAATCAGCACAATAAGACATTTATGCTCTGCAGGGCAAGAGGCTTAGATTCACTGAGACCAAAGTGGGAAGTGAGCTCTAGAGTGATATCATTCTGTGAGAACAAAGTCTCTCCAGGCTCAATACATAGATGCTTAAGCCCCAACCTCAAAACTGGCTTAGACAGCTACGCCCTAATTGGATGTCTAAGGTTCTATCCCCTCCTTTCCCTGAAACAATCAATGAGACTGGATTTTGTGTACAAATTGTACATAAAATGTCAAATGAGGTCTACCTATTTTGCTGGTGTCAGCCCTACCTGCACAAGTCTTTCTGTTGAAGCTGCCAGATTAGATGAAAACTAGTTGGAGAGATATGTACACAGATGACCTCCGCGGTAAACTGAAGCATATTTGTTCTGCCCATGGCATCAAAAAATATACGTTACCCTCCTGATAAGCAGTTAATTTGGTTTCTAAGGCTAAAACCATGCTGCACTCCCACAGCTGTGACTGAACAGCAAAATCAGTCTGACTGGAAGTTATTCTGAACCTTCATAAACTGGGCACAGGAGAAAATCTGTGGGATTCCAAACATCCAGTCACAGTTGGATTTTTTTTACACATCTTTACTTTCCCTATGAAATTGTTCTCTGGGCATCTTGCTCCATTCACTCAGTCTCACCTGACAAATAAAGCTCACATGGTTTCTCTCCATGAAGGAGCACTACTTGTCATTCAGTATTCCTCTCTCATAAAAATCTGTGTGTGGTGTGAAAAAAAAAATAGCGTACTCGTGTTGTTTAGTAGATTAGACTTTAGCACCATGGTTGTCCAAATGAGTAATAAGAAAGGAGAGCATATTCATCCGTCCGCCACTCTGTAATGGGTAATAGTTGGTTGGTTTATTGTTCCTCTAGCATAATGTGCAAAGATGATTTCTAATAAGGCAGAATCAAGGGTAAATAGCTCTTGCTATAATACTTTGCCTTCAGATATCTTAAGAGGTAATCTGTGGTGGGTAGGCTTGTTATAAATCAGAGGCTATGTGTTTGCATTGGGAAGTCACTATTATGTTAAATGTTGTATGCTTACAAGTGCAGCATTTGGAAATAAGTAGTTTCACCTCAGAGAAGAAGTTTCCCTGAGGTACAAATCTTCAACAGTGAAATTTCATATGTGTACTTTGACAAACGCATGCCCAGTGGACATATGCCAAATTATGCCTTTGAAGCCCTGGAAACTTGGCTGTGGGAACCTAGAACCTTGAAGAGTTTCTCAAGGGAGAGGAAGCAGAGCCAGATGGACTCATTTTCTATAGACGGAAATTTAATTGCTAGTAGTAGGTACTACATTAGAAGATAAATCCTTTCAAAGATCTGGAACATGTTGGTGGAAAGCCCTTATTAGAGAATTTGGGTGGCAGCCTGACTGTGACCCTTCTGGATCCCTCTCTTTGCACATTATTTTTAGCTCCCATAGTAATGGCAAAAGGTTATCATAATTATATGAACCAACACATAGTGCCATCACTCAGCACCTAAGAATAAACTGTAAATACTTTGCTTTTGAGTGCAAACCAGCTGAGCAAAGAATAATGTCTCTAGAGCTAGTGCATATAAATTCAGCAGACTTCCAGACATGAAAATGAACCTATGTAGTATAATTGATGTACAGCCTCTTCTGTAAGAAGCAGTTTATTTTCACAAGCCAGTGGTGTCTGGGCTCTATTTTCCTCATTCTCTGAGACATAACCTTGCAGGCCCTGAGGACCAGACTCCTCTTTGTGGTAGCAGATACCTGTCTTCTTCTTTATGAGCTCTTTTTTTACTTCATCACGCTTCACTGCTCTCAACTAGGTCCTATGTCATCTTTAACTCACACAGACAAATACATGTGTTATTTTATCTAACCACCAAAAAAAAAAAGAAAATTGGACTAAAACATTGCCCTAAGAATAGGAAATGTGTGTGTGTGTGTATGTAGGGTGACATAGCTCACATGTTACTGTACTTATTAAGATAATGTTTCTCTACCAAAATAATTACTTTATTAAAAAAGTATTTAATAATAAAAAGTCCTACTGAGGGAAATTGTCTAGTGAAAAAAAACTCAAGATACACTTCTATCACTGCTCTGAGGTCAGAGCTAATTGGCAGACAACAAAGCTTACAAACCCAGAGGCTGATTGCTGCCTTCTGCCTTTCTCCACGGACAGACAAGCACACCTCTCTCTCTATTACCCTTGTGATTTCTTTTTACTTGTAAGCAGACCTCATATAAGATCAATCGATCATTATGCTGGACTCTGTACCAACACAGAGCAAGAGCATCTCCACTATACAGTTTACAATCTAGACAGAGAAGGCAGAAGAGGAAGATAAAGGTTCCACCTTTTTTACATGGGGAACAAGTGCTTTGATTCACAGGGAAATGTATGTGCTTTGCTGATTTGGATCTAATAGCTCAGATTCACAACCACATTAAAATATCTTCAAGCTTAATCTGCTGTCTCCATGAACATCCTCTTACTGGACAGAAAGGACGAACTAGACCTGTTTCACTACAGGTTTAAATCAGCACTGACATTGTATGCCCAGTGTTGCTCCCAAAAATCTATTCCTGCAGAATGACCTGCACTTGGGAACTGGTGCAGACTAAAAACTATCCAGAAAACAAGCAAAACAAACAAAGACAATTCCTGTATTTTAAAATAGATCAGTTGCCTTCCCAGGGATACAATCTCACAGAAGCAGACTTGGTTGCACTGGCTTAATCTGCTCACTTTGGATCACATCAGCCCGTGTTTGCCCTGGGTAAGAGTGCACACAAGGACAGTCACTGCTGTTCAACTGAGACACAATAGCTTGTTAAATTGCCACAAACTGATCATAAGTCTGAGTCCCAAATGACTAGCCCGAGGTCACCCAGCAGTTTGAGACACACCCAGAAACTGAAAAACATCTCCAGAGAATCCAGCCTAGTGTTGAATACAATAGTACTTTTCCTCTCTAATTGTGACCAATTGTCACTGTCTTCTGGTGGGTGTAACCAGGAGAAAATGGTCATGGGAATAAACCTGGACTGTCCAGTGAGCCCTTCCAGTTTCAGTTGAGGCATATGGGCAAGGCTTCACCAGGAAAACTCCATGGTTCTACCAGGACTTGTCTCTTCAAAAACAACAAATTATGAGATACTGTTGAGTAACTAAAAAAAAAAAGTTCTTGTCTATGTGTAGGTGTTGCTGACGGACAACAGATTTTGGGGCACTGGGCATCAGCTGCATAAATAAAAAGCCTTTTTGACCCTAGAAAAGCTTCTCCGACTCAATGCCTTCCTTTCCTGAGCATCAGTTTTGGAGTGCTATGGTTAGTGCTATGCAGTTCATTACCATTATATCAATCAAAAAAGCAACTAACACAGGAGATGTAAAAATTAAATAGCAGGGCAGAGGGACCCAGTGTTGGAGAAACGCTGCTTTCCACAAGCCATGTAAACCTTAATTAAGAGGAAAAGAGCTCTATTCTCTGACTGTGTTTAATTCACTCTCCCTTGCTTCTCTTCTCATTAACCATACTCCTTTTTCCACTCTAGTTTGCAGTAGCAAATACAGGGCCTGATGAAAGCCCACTCAAATCAATGGCAACCCTCCCATCGACTTCAATGGTCTTTGTAACAAGCAAAGAGAGAAGAGAATAGGTGATTATTTTTCCTTTCCAAATGACAAGCCCCCCCCAGTAAAACAATCCATATAGCAGTCATAAGTGCTTTATATTGTGCAGTGCATGGGCATAATTACTCCAACCCTCTAAACCGCTAGCAGCAGTTGGTCTCACTAATGCTTGGGAAATAATTTTAAAGAGACTTCATATCTACAAAATGGGATTTTTAAGATTGCAATACCCAGATCTCAGCAGTTGTTACCAGCATATCTGTGCTGACTTCAGAAAGGATAGTCAATTCACACATATAGAAGAACTGGCCCAAACCAGCACTTGTTGCACAGTCAAAAATATTTTTAGATCTGTGAGCTATTCTCTCAAAGCCACAAACGCAGGGTTAACCGGTTGCACTTCAAACGGTATTCTAGGCATAGTCTTGATTAATGAGTCACCTGGGTCTCTGAATTCAAGTAGACCATCTTTCTGGGTCTCTACATCTCCATCTATATTTTCTACTCTACAATGGAGCTGAAAAGATTCTTCCACCTCTTGCTCTTGATTCATTGATGTAGAATCATAGAATGGTAGGGATTGGAAGGGATCTTTAGAGATCATCCAGTTCAACTGCCCTGCTAAAGCAGGTCTATCTATATCAGGTCACACAGCAATGCATCCAGGCAGGTCTTGAAGACCTCCAGAGAAGGAGACTCCACAACTTCCCTGGGCAGCCTGTGCCAGGGCTCCATCACCCTCACAGTGAAATAGTTTTTTCTTATGTTTAAATGTAACTTTTTGTGTTCCAGCTTCTTTCCATTACCCCTTGTCCTATCACTAGATATGATAGAAAAAAGGAATCCCTAACCTCCTGACATCCAACATTTAGATATTTGTAAATGCCCTTGTAGAAGGCTCTCAGGCTGATCAAACAGGATTTCCCCTTGGTGAATCCATGTTGATTCCTCATGATAACCATGTTTTCTTTCAGATGTTTTGTAACAACATTGAGGATGAGTTGTTACATCACCTTTCCAGGGATGGAGATGAGGCTGACTGGCCTGTAGTTGGCTGGGTTGTCCTTCTTTCCCTTTTTGAAGACTGGAGTGACATTGGACTTTCTTCAGTCCTCAGGCATCTCACCTGACCTCCATGATTGTCCAAAACTGATGGAGAGTGGCTTAGCAATCACATCAGCCAGCTCCCTCAGTATCCCTCTTGAATGCATCCCATCAGGTCCCCATCAGGTAAGGACTTTACTGTGAAGAGTAAAAATCTCAGGTATATTTTTAAAGTTCTTTTCCCTCATCACTGCCTGCAATTTTTTCTGCATAACAAAGGGCTACGATATGAGGAGTAGGGTGGAATCCATCACTAATTTAGTGTACTAGCCTGCTCTGGATATCTAAAACAACTTTGTTCGGAAAAGCTGCCTACTCTTTGGCAAGACTTGGACAAAAATGATCTAACTGGCTATATGTGAAGGCATTTATTCAAAACAGTTTATAGAATGCCTTCTAATCCTTCCACTAAAATATGATTTGTAGCTGTTCTTCAGAACGTCTGCCTGATTAAACATCCTTAGAAAAAAATATGCATGGGATTGTAACAAAGAAAAATAAAAGGTTTCTTTTAATCAGTAATTAAGTAGCAATTAAGCATAATTATTACAATTTGTATCTAATTTATATTATTGGTAGAATGCACAGATGCAATTTATCCTCCGATAGGCAACAGCCATTTTGCTTAGGCAAAGCCACCTCACACTTTCCTTCCCATTTGCAACAGGAAAGGGCACCATGATCAGGGAGCAAATAGGTTTTTGCCAAGGGGTGGAAACATTCAGCTGTGAGGTAGGAACTGCTCAGTCATCTAGAAGCCTGTGAAAATATCCCTACAGCCAACATAAGGTTTTCCTACTGTCTTTAGCAGAGAAATCTTCCCTTGAAGTTGAGTGGTAAAAATCTTCAGGTTTTTAACCTCAAGTGAGAGGAGCTCTCATTTTTAGGCAGCTTGTACAGTAACTGTTCAATGTAGCAAGTGACACTTGCAAAATGTACCCATAGGCTTTCTTTCTATAAACTATGATTAAAAATTGGTCAAGATATTTTCATGTGATGATTAAGGAGAGCTCTTCATTAACAGGCCAGGAAAATTTACTTAGTTTACAGAGTAACCCAGAGAGAAATTAAAGCTTTTGTTACAAACTCTAGGTTAATTTTCTTTAACTCCACGGTTTTTAAATACTTAGGAAACACAGGTATCATCATGGACTGCCTGGAAGCAGCTCATCTGACTACTGTCTCCCATGAATACTTTCAAGTTAAACTGTTACGACATTTTCTTTGTGGTCTGACCTTGCTTAAGGTCCATCTGAAATATTCATGATGTGGTTGTAAAAAAAATCAGTCTTTACATACAGCTGATTACCACAGAAAGTTACATGATGAGTGGCTATAAAAGCATCTTAGAAAGTTATCTGGAATCATTCAGTATAAAACAGATATGTTTACATACTAGAAGCTTTACCATTTGTGGAATAACAGCAAATTGATACAACAGGCTTCCTGCAAAGTTAACCTTATGAATCTAGCTCAAGAAGTAAAACCTGTACATTTGATGGATCCAGAACGTCCTTCAAGCTCACAAGACTGAATGCACATGTCCTGCCTTTACCCAGATGCCGGACTAGGTGGAGTTATCTTCCAAGTATTCCTGCTGCTTGGGGAAGAAGATGCTTAAAGGCAGCTGTAAATATGCTCAGAAGGAGCTGCAATAAACCAGTGTACCAGTATCAGATCCGACCAGCCTAAATCTAGAATTGCTTGAGATTTGGAAAGGAAATGAACATGTTGAGATATTAAAATCTAGCTTGCTCAAGCCAGCATTACTTTGGAGAATTAAGCAGGACTGGAGTTTTCTAAATGAAAAAAGCCTCACATAGTTTGTGGGATCTCTAAACTAAAGATTTAATGGATTCCTTACTCCTTGCGGGAACAATGTAACTCTTTTTCAAGAATTACGGAGTGTACCTGATGGAACATACCACTAAAACCTATCCATTTAAAAGTGGTGATAATAAGGAGATAGATGCATATTCATATGTTTATATCTTTAATTTCCCAACATCTAATATCTTAAATGAACGTAATCAGAAAAGAGGCATTCTAATGTTCCTGTAGGGAATAGCAGGGGACAGAGATCAAGTGATAACCAGGCCATCCTCAAGAGATTTTGGCTGTGTTTAAACCCCAATTGGAGAGAACAGATTTTTTTAGGTACTGTGTCTGCCACAATTCAAACAGCAGACACAATTCTGCTCTCAGGGCACAAACTATGGACAACCTTCATTAAAAACAAACAAACAAACAAACAAAAAAAACCCAAAAAACCAAAAAACAAAAAACCCCACACCAAACCACTGTATAAAAATCTCAGGCTTGCTTGTTTATATAAATATCTTTCCCATAAATGTTGAGGCTAAAAATCAGCAGGACTTTGAAGCTGGTCACTCAAAAGGTTGAAAGTGTCAGATATGAGGCTACGTATAAAACCTCAATTCCGTTCCTTACATGAACTCATGTAAACATGCTTTAGTGACAAGACCACATACACTTTTTCCACCCGACAAAGGCAGCATGAGCTTGACTTATTACAGGAGCAAAGTGTAATATCACATGCTGTGCTGAACAGTCATGGCAAAAGACAGAATTGTCAGGTCTGCATGGTAAGAAACAGGTTGAGTGACCCAGCTGTACCCTGGGCAGTGTGGGTGGGAGGCTGTGAAATGCCCTGCTTCTGTGTCAACAGGTTCCTCTGCTCCACTGCCAGTAACCTCCTGCACAGATGTGTGAGGATAAAAGGAGAAAGGGAGGTGGTGGGCTAGGATGGCAGTAGCATGGCATGCTATGTGCCACCAAGGGAATTGCTGACAAAAGGGCAGGCTGCAGCCAAGGTTGCTCCCTAGCCTATAACCTCTTTTGTTTTCTGTGGCAATCTGGTTCACATTACAAGTACGGTACTGACAAAGTTGACTTTTAGTTGTTCCGGCATTTGCTGGCAGTTTCATAGCTTTTGTCACCTTTCCCTAAATATTTCTTTGTTCAACTTTGTTCCTTTGAAACTTTATACTCAGTTATCTTTCCTTTTCTAGCCCTCTCGACAGTGTACTCACTATCTTGAGTAAAGCATGGACTTGACCAGACCTAAAATTTTCTTAACCCAAAAGACCCCAAAATAATTGTTATGACTATAATCATCTGCTTCCTGAAAATAACACCAGAACCTTCAGAAGGGCAGGAGGATGACATATTTGGGTTGACTTCCACAATCACTTCAATGTGCAGGCACTGGCTTCCCTGAGCCCAAGTGAGGTCACTGCTGGCTTTTGTCTCCCAGATAACAGCTGGAGACTGGGACCGAGCAGCCTTAATCTCGCCTCTCAAGTCATTATTTATCCCTTTCCATTGCCAGTGAGATACCTGGCAAGGGCTGCCCGTACTCCGAGGGAGCTCCCCTGCAAAGTGCTCATTTCTCTGGCGGAGCCTGCCAGATTGGGGAGGGGGTCACTCGATTTCTGCTGGAATGGCTCATCAGACACCAAAGCAGGGCACAGGCTGCGGGCACGACAAAACTCTGAGGGGACAGGGGAGGCTTCATGATCAGCAGGTGGGCTACCGAGACCTCAGCAGGGCTTCAGCCGGCAGCGGCCAACCTCCGCGGGCCGAGGAACAGGGCCGGCCGGGCCGCAAGAGACCCGGGCGGCCTGGGGCGGGACGGGGCGCCAGGGCTGGAGAAAGCGGCAGCGCGGGCATCGGGCCAGGCCGCAGGAGCCCTCCAGGGGCGCCGCTCCCGCCCGCTCCCCGGCAACCGGGCGGCGGAGCGCTAAGGCCCGCTCCGCGCCGGCGGCCCGGCTGCCTCCGCTGCGCGGCGGGGGAGGGAGGCCGCGGGGACCGCCCGGCTCCGCACGCTTCTCCTTCCCTGGCGTGCAGTCTCGTCCCGTCCCGTCCCACCCGCTGCTGCAACAGTCCCCCGAGAGGGGCTTCGACCGGGAGCAGGCCATGGATGGGATGCGGCCCGGGAGGGCGCAGTCCCCGGGGCCGGCGCCCCCATGGCTACGGGCCGTGCCCGGGGCCGTCCGCCCCGGCCGTGGGCAGCAGGTCCCGCGCCCTCCCTGCCGGCGGGGGAAGCTGGGCACGGGCGGACCCGCGGATCGCCGCGTTTAGCCTAATCTAATCGCGGCCGTGATTACAGTTTAGTATTATTTGCGCCCCGGTCTTTTCGGAGATTTAAAAATCAATGATACAGCAGCATGCCTGACTGCTTGGACGCTTACGGAAAAGCTGTTAGGCAGGGCCAATAAATCAATCTCCCTTTTTCTGTCCCAATTGGTTCTTTTCCGCCTCCAGAATTTTCTTCCTTGCAGAAGGGAACCACATCTAACAAAGTGCCACTTTGAATTACATCATGCTTGAAGACAACGTGCTAATTATAGATTAATAAGAGGTAAAACTCGGTTGAAATGACATAGTGAAAAAAATCTAAGCTGTTCCAATATATAGTTCCGTACTATAGTATGCCATCAAGTATACTTTAGTCGCTTAAAATCTTATGTTTAAGAGGACGCTGCATAATCTTCTAAACCTCATGACTCACTAGTACCAGCTTTTACTAAGAGAAGTGGAGTTAGGATCCATTTATTTTGTGGTAACCGGGCTCACATACCTTTGAGAGTTTTTGCAGCCTCAGTCAAGGTATGTCTATTATTTCTAGCCTGACACAGCAGCAGCCCACAGAGGGAACAAATAAATTGTTTAACAGGCTTCACACGTTTGGATTTGAACTGAGGAGCTGAGCAGAGACTTCACGAGTGAAGGAACGCATCATTACTTGTCTTTATATTCATTCCAATGTATAAATAATGTTTCTGTCTTTATGTTATTCAATGCTTAATTTAAAAATAATGATTAAAAATTAGCCCTTTGGCTACGTGCTGGATTATAGCCAGTTTTGTTACTACTTCTCCTTGGGACTCCGGAAATATCTAAACGGACTGGGAGGGAAAAGGAAGATTTCCTACTCAGTGAGTTACGATGGAGGGACAGTGCGATGGCTTAAGCGTTTCAGATTTTAATTGTTCCGAAACGACCAGAATCAACACATAGATATTGGGAGAGACCACACTTGCTGAGAGGTGACGGACGGTGAGTGTCTTTGGCGTCCTCTCTGCCGGGCGCACAGAGGTTCAAGCGGCACTGCCTGCCTGAGTCTGTCTGGTACACGCAGGCACACGTAGGGAAATCGGAGGTGGCTACATAACTGCACACACGTGTATCTCTCCAATGTTTCTGTGTTCCGTGGCTGGAACAGCAGCAAAACATTAGTTCCCTGATTCAGACCACTTCCTAGATATCGCAAACTGATCAAACAAAATCCTTATGTGGGAGGTGGATAGTTCCCTCATACATATACACACACGCATACCCTCCACAAAGAAAATAAAAGGGAAACAAAAAAAAAAAAAAAAAAAAAAAAAACAAAGAAGAAGAAAGAGAACGGAGAGGAAAGAGGAACTCGATTTATTCTCATTTGTTTATCTCTAGATTTTTTTTTTCCCTTTCTGCAAATTCATTTGAATAGCTTTCAAGCTGCAAATGGAAATGCGGCTCCTGCCCTCTATTTCAGCAGCAGCGTCCTGGCAACAGAGCAATTTTCTATCATCAAGGATAAATGGCATCGAACAGAACATTCTGATAAAAAAGAAAAAAAGCTTTAGCCCAAGAAGCCCATGATTGCTGCCCTTCCTGTCTATCATCCCTTTACAAAATCCTCTCCTCCAAACCTGAGCTCCATGCTGTCAGAGCTAATAATGTCTTCTAAAGAAAAGGGGAAGAAACAGCATTCATGCACAATGTTCCCATTTATTACATAGAGTACTTATTTTAAAATTGCAAATAGGTTTGTTTGGTTCACTAAAAATTAAAACCAAGATGTAGGAAGTTACACGATGCAACAATTATTCGTGTCACAGCAGATCATCGAACCCTCATCTTGTTTTTCTATTGGTTAGTGTGTGTGTGTGTGTGTGTGTGTGTGTATGTGTGTAACGCGGGAAATATCCCTTGTTGTGAAAATAAAAGCCATTGCAGGTAAGTCAGTGTCTTGTTGTTTTAGAGAAAGGATGGGGGGAGGGGAGTCATTCCTCATATAAAGTAAGAAGCGATGGTGCCGGTACCGTCCTTGCGGCTCCGCGGGCGTTAAGCCCCAGGGCTCACCAGGAGCCAGTCAGGGGCGCCTGCTCTGAGGTGGCGGGGTCTGACGGTGCACCCTGCAGCTCAGCGGCCTCTCGGCTCCCGCCCCCCCACCCCAGTGGCACCCCGACAACGCACCCCACCGCTGCCGCGCTCCCGCTGCTATGAGCGCCGCGGAGCTGCCGCTGTCCGGCTGGCGGAGGACCCTCGGTAATAAATAATCTGCAGGAGTAGCCTGCCCGAACGGACCTTTAACGTTTAGACATGATTTTGGGGAGCGGGGAATCACAGTGCACGGGGCTGTGGCGAGAATCCCCCGCCTGCCACGTCCGAAAACCGCGACGGCCAGGCAGCAGGAGACGGACACACCGTAACGCCGGTGGGAAGCGGGGACGGCGGGAGTCGCCACAGCCCTTGCCCCCCGCCCCTCGCTCTACCTGACGGGCTGGGATAAGGAGGACGGAGCGAGGGCCTCCGCCGGACGCCCGCACGCCGGCACTCGCGCCGGTCGGAACAGCCCGACGGGAGGGGGGCTAAAAATAACCCCTCGGGCGGGACGACTTCACTGGGCGCTTCACCGTTCCGGGGCTTTTATTAGCGTGGAAGGAGACGCAACTCCTCGGCGGGCCGGCCGCTGCCCGGGGGACCTAGCGGGCGGCGGAGGGCCCCGTCACGGGAGGGGGAAGCGTGGCGCATCCCGAGGCGGGGGCAGCGCGGGGAGCGCCGAGGAGCTTCGCCGCCGCCGCTGAGGCGCGCCGCCGCGCGCATGCCCCGCGCCACCGTCACGTGCGGCGCGGGCGGCGGTAACGGCCCTGAGGAGAGGCGGAGGGCCTCCGCCGGGCCCCCCGCCCGCAACGCGCCCCGAAGGAAGCGGGCTAAGGCGGAAGCTGAGCCTCCCGCGGAAGGCCGTCGGAATAGTCCCGGCCACTTGCCCGGCTGCGCTGCCGCAAGCGGAGGGCGGGGAAGCGGCCTCGAGGCGCCCGGTGGCCGCCCTTCCCGGCGGGTACCCAGCCGGAGTCCCTGCCTTCGGAGGCCCGCCGGCGAGCACCCTATGCGGCTACCCTTGCCCTAGCAGTGCGCCTAGGGACAGGGACACTCCGCCCCTGCCGCTGCGCCAGTACCTCTGCTTCCCTCGTGGGAGCTTGCTCAGGCGCTGGTGGTGGTCTGCTCGCCGGGCACGGCCAAGCAGCCCTCAAAGGAAAGAAAAGAAAAAACCCGAGTTACCCATTTAAAAACCAAGGTCGGATCTCGGTGCCGCGGGCTTGATTTTCCTCTTTTCCCCATTCTCACGCAGATGGGCATGAGATACACCGACTCTTGCTTTGCGCGGTGGAGGAGGCAGCACAAGCCCTCCCGACCCGATTTAGTGAGAATCCTTGGCAGTTTAAATCACTGTCCTCAAAACTTGAATTAAACTTACTTTATGCACGGGCCACAGGCCACCTGATGGGGAAAAAAAAACAAAACAAAACACAACGAAAACGCAAAGCATGTGTTATTTTCGTAAATTTTACGTCCATATCTATGGATATAAAACTAAGCAGACCCCTCAAAAGTTTGTTTTAAACGTGAAGTCCATGAAAAGGCTTCTTGCTCTCTTCCGGCTGAGGGCTGCAGGCAGGCCATTTGTTTTATTTTAATTTTCCAAAGGAATGGAGAAAGTCGTCCGATTAGCAGTGGTATTATTATAATCGCCGTTCTTAAACCTTGAAAGACCCTTGTAAACAATCGGCTCCTTCTCACAGCCCGATTTCCACCACCCCTGAGCAATGACTGGAAGATTAATGAGGTTTGGTGCTTTTTTTTTTTTTTTTTTTTTTTTGGCAACACCTGTCTTTTTAAGCTGTCGACACAACCAATTAATACTTTTAATTACCACTACAAGGAAACTAACCAGAACCTTTCCGATTTGATTTGGCCGCTGAATTTTATCCCCTCTGAAACGAAGCAGCCCCGACAAGAGGTAGGGCGGATGGGGAAGTGCTGTTTTTGCAGTGAGGTGTTTTATTGCCCCGGGCTGGGTTATTTGTTTGCGTGGGGAAAATTATTTTCGGTATATTCCGCGCCTTTGTAAGTGTTTTGCCAACCCTTTCGAGAAGAAGAAAAGAAAAGAGGTTGCTGACAGGACCCCGGAGCGCACGTGTCTCCCGACTCCCCGAACAGCAGCTTCTCGCACCGGCGGCCCGGGGGCGGCGAGGAAAGGCTGAAGGGAGCAGCCTCTTAGACAAAAGTTACCGGCGGAAAGACCACTTGCATCGAATTCAGGGCAGTTTGTACGAGTTCTTTCCACAAAAAAAAAGTGAGTACCGGCAGACGGAGCCGGGAAGGAGCGGGTATAAGCGACACCCGAGCCCCACAGACCGCCGGACAGGGAGTTGGTCTGTTCCCTGCCTGCATCCCCATTTCCTCGGGGTTTCCTGCTCTTCGTGTGAATAACAAAACAGTCGAGCAAGAGATGGGACAAGAACTTGAACAGAAAGTGCATTTTTCGTTCAAAAGGCACGGATACGATCTAGAGTTCACGGCCGCCAGTAGAACATGCTGGCAAGGGTCATCCCCTCTCTCCCCACAGATGCACTACAATCGTAAGCAGTGTGGGTCTGCCTGCCTACCGTGCTTGAAAATGGGGCTGCTAAGGGACTCCTTACTTTCTCTTTGGGATGGGGATCGCAAAGGACGTGATCAAACCTTGCCCCCACGCACGTGTTTCCCAAGGAGAGGCGAAGTGGGCGGCAGTGTGTGGGAATGAAGTGGGAGCACCCAGCATCTCAGTGGGATGCTTAACCCTGTCCCAGCCTCGGGAGAGGGGTTTCCCTCCCCCACCCTCAGCTGCGGCATATGCGTTGCTGGGAGTTCCCTCGCTGACAATTCGGGAACTGAGACGCAGAGAACGTCGGTCTTTTCGGCTCAACAGATATCTCTCCGCACGGTAAAGCCCCCCGTGCTGTTCCCAGTTCTGTTTCCTTTGTGTTATCTTCCGTGCTGCCCAGGCCTCGCAGAATCGTGCCGTAAAGGCGATGTCCCACATTAAAACAATATGAACTGGCGGACGGATCCTGAATATGAATGAGGTATGTGGTCGTATGACTGCTTTGAAGCCGTACTACTCCGAATATGGCTTTAATTAAATGTCTTCCGGCTCTAAAAGATTACATATTGTGCAAAATATATCCTAGCATGAAATTTACTTCCACGATACGAAATTAGGTTTCTTATAAATGTCTTCATTTTAAAAAGAAAATTGCTTCTCCTCTCTCTGGTTTCTGTTTTGTTGAACAGAGAGCCCCACGAGTTGGGATAACATATTTACAGAGACACGTGGAAGAAAACCTGCCAGAAGTGGAGTAGGGTGAGGGCTGTTCCTTCAAATGCAGACAATTCACAAAACAGGCAAGTTAATCCAGATCTGATTTGTTTCAGATCTAGCTGTCAGAACCCCGAGATACCCCTCTCGTCCCACGCTGCAGCTCCCTCATGTGCTCCTACCGCCTCCCTGGCCCCATTCCGTCCTCCCGCGAAGGATGCGCAGCGGGGAGACGTTTCAGGTGCAGAAAGGTGACGATCTCCACTCACCAAAAATAAAAACAATTCTTGACTGGGTGGAAGTGGATGATAGCGGCGTGGCGAGACCGAGGCCACTTAGTCGGGCAAAGCAGTTTCACTCTGCCAGTGAAGCTACACTCGTTGTCAGGAGCTTTCCTACTCCGGACGGTGGGTGGAGGCGGAATTCGCATTGCTGGAGGCGATGCTCTGTCCGTCTGGTTCTTTTTACGCCTTCAGACGCGGGACCTTGCCTAGTTTCTATAGGGAGATCAGATAATGAATCCCTGTGGATTACCTCTCTAAATTAACTTTTAGATTTGTTTTTATAGTCCGTTGAGACCTTGACAAAAAAAGGCTGCAGCTAGATACAGTTACGAGATAAGCATATAAAGCACTCTCATTGCACGGGAAGGAGTGAAAAACTCTCCTGGCAATCTACTCCAGACAACGAGGCTGTCTGAAGAAACAAGGAAAGCTGAGATATTTACTTATTTTCCTATTAAATAAACCTAAATAACCGCATTGACTTTGCGCAGTGTTTACTACATTTCTATTCAATGCTTGGGTAAATGCATCCCTAAAGGTAGAGTAAATAATTGCACTGATCGCACCAAGGGAAATGTGTAGGCATTTGGAGTGCGCTAAAAATAAACGAAGGCGAAACAGACTGAAGAGAGAGGACATCGCGCTCCTTCGCCGCAAGGAAAGCTTCCGCTTTCCCTTGCCGGATTCCAAGGAGCCGTGGTGACACGTTCCCCGCGGGTGTCGCCGTGACAGGACCCATGTAGCCGTGAGGCGCGGCTGGGCTCGGCGTGGCGTTTGGCTTGAGGAGAGACTGGCCACTACTGCAGGAGAAATTGCAGTCTGACTTAAAAGAGCCTCGTGCTTCCATTCTCCTCTCTAAGATGAGCACTTAAGAGCGGTGGTATTGCTTGTTTGTGTTTTTTGGTGTGGATTTGTTTGTTGTTTTGTTGGTTTTTTTTTTAATTTTTAATCTTCTGCCAGAAAAAGGGGTTTATTTTAAATTGTTGTTTTTTCTTTCATTTTAAAAGAAAACAAAACAACAAAAGTCTCCGCTAAAACCAACATCTCTATTTCAGCAGCACCCGAGCAGGCGAGGACGTCTGCCAAAGGAAAGCCTTACAGGTGGAGGTCTGCAGACCTTGCAGCTGCATTCGGGGAGGTTCCCTCTGACCCACGGAAGGGAAGCTCCCCCCATGCCTCTCCCACGTCAGGCTCCCAGCAGAGGGGTGAGGAGGGCAAATCCCCCCGCTCAGGCTCTGTACAAGGATGCCGCATGCCAGGGCCAGGGCCGTGCGGATAGAGTGGTAGAGTGCCCTGTCCCCGGGGCACCGGTTGAGGCGGCGTGGACTGGCACCTAGCCAGGTACGGGGGGAGGCGGGCAGGCAGGTCCTCCACGGGAGATCCGTCTCCCCTCCGGGAACCATTCGCCTGAAGCCTAATTCCATTTTAAAGGAAGTATCTAACACACACATCCCTCTCCCCACCCCACCTCCACCCGCCCCATGCACACCCCCCATCAGGGAAAACAACTAACGACAACAACTTGACAAAACATTAACCAAACAAAAAGCCCCAAGCTTCTGCAGAGCCACACATTGAATGAATCTGTCTGTAAGGTTTTAATTACAGCGAAGGCTTCGCTACAAATCTGTACAAGAGACGGTGGCTGGTTCCCTCTGGTTCTTTCCCCTTCTGACTCCTATTATTTTGACCCACGCTGCAATATAGAAAGCGGCGTGTGTGATCCATCTGCGTGGTTGGGACGGGGTTTACCCCCCCACACTCTGCCTCCCTGCCACTTCCTTCACACTCGCAGTATGGAAAGCCATTGACGCCTGCCTGTCTGTTATAACATTAGTGGGTTGAAATCCAGAGGAGTCTCTGCTCCGCTCTCGGTCTCGCACTGGCAGCGCTCAGATTCCCTAGTCTCCCCTTAAAATGGCTCGCTTCCAGCTTGAGGAGATGACCTCTTTTTTGCGGGAGCTTTTGCTCACCACTCAGCTGCTGCTGAGACGATGACAATATAACATGCTGTCTGAAAGAGAGGAGGGTGTGTGTTTTGGGGTAAACAGCCTGGAGAGACCGAGGGGGGAAAATGCTATCGGCAGATGCAAGGGAAGATATTTTGTTCTCTCCTCTCTGGAAGCTGTAAATAACGCGGACAAAGCCGCGCTGCCAGGGCAGGACGGAGACTGCCGACCCGAGCCGTGCCGTGCGGGCAGTTGCGTTGCACATCCGCGTCATGCGGCCGCGGACACCTGCGGAGCACCACGACCACGCGTGGCGGGGGCGGGGAGTGGAGGGAGCACGTTTGGCGGCCACCGGAGCGGCGCCCCAGACCAGTCCTGTGCCTCTGTGGAGATAGTCCCTCCGCAAAAAGACATCTGGAGCGGATCGCCGACAGCGGGAATGCTCTCCGGCTTTCCACTTCTCTCGAGGTTTTCCCCACACCACTCCGCAGGAGACACATCCCATCCTCCTCTCTCGAGCGCTTTTCGATTGTCTTGTGGATTCCGTTCTTTTGCTAAAAAAGAAGGGGATGCCTCATTCACCTTTGCTAACTTCCCGCACCCCTCCCTCCCCAAACTCTTCGTACATGGCTATCCGCGCGAAAACTACCCGCACTAGCATCATTCCTGAAATACACTTCTATCGTACCTCCCCAGCCACCCAGGCCTGGGTGGGACAGAAAACACTTTCCTGGACTCTAGTGTGTATTGAACATGGAGGGATATATACTCCCTGAGAGCAGCCCTCAGCCTCTGCGCACTCCTGCTGGCAGCAATACCCCAACGACAGCATCCTGGTGGAGCCTCGCCTGAGAAACGCCATCAGCTATCTATCACCCCCTACTTCCCCCTTCAAACAAACCAACAAACAAGCTAAACAAGCCGAACGAGAGACTCCGCTCGCAGAGCCCACACATCCACATCCCAGAACAAGACTTCCCGGCAAGGAGGGGATGAGAAAACGGAACGGGAATGTTTGTTTCCCCCTGTATTATTGAAAGCATGAATGAATGGATGAATGAATGGAACAGAAGGTGCTCGGAGGCATATAGGAAGCCTCTGGCCGCTTACATTAACTTCCTATTATATCCTAAAAATAGAACCCCATTTCCTGTTGTTCGTCAACTCCTTCTAACTGTCGTGTCTGTTGTGTGTGTTGTGTGACATCTTTTGACTCACAAATGTGACTTTAAGCTACGCACACGCGCTTTGATGTTTCGAAAGTACTACCTGCAGTTACTAAAGTGTCGCGGTTCAAAGCGACGCGGAGGACCGGCAGCACGAGATCACCCAGTGCTGGGGCACAGGGAGCCCGGTGTGCGGTGCCATGCTCCCCACCCATCACTACAGCAGCAGAGCGACGGGTGAGGGGGAAGAGCTGCGCTGCATCCGCGGCTCTCAGCCAGCCTGGGGGAGGAGAGGGGACGGCCCTAATTCCACTCGGGATGCAAAGGCCTCCCTACCGTCCAGGCTAGCGAGGGTCATCTGGGGAGCGCATTCCCAGACGCGTAAAGGGAGGAGAAGCCAGGTCGGTGATGCAGGGGCTGAACGCGGTGTTGCCCGCGGTCCGGAGCGGACGGGGCACGGAGCAACGCGCCGGGCGCACCCCTGATGCCCTCGAACAGGGCTGCAGCCTCCGAAGAAGGGAAGAAGCCAGGCAAGGACGTCACGGGCCGTGAGCTCTTCCTGCCTTTCATGGGCAGGGACAGGCGCTGCCGCCCCAGGGCAGTCTGCAGTTGCCCCCTAACTTGCACTTTGCCCCAACCGGTCCAAGCTGGTCCTCCCGGCGCCGCGCTGCTCCTGAGGAGCAAAGTCGAGGCCAGGCAGCTCACCCGTGGGCTCCCATCCTCGCAGCTCCGCAACCCACTCGTGATTGCTGCCCGCTAGCTTTCGGAAGCACTTCAGTGTGAGAGGACTAGAAGCTGCCGGGAGTCTCCGTCGTCGTAGTCCCTTCCCGTGTTCTGTGTCGTGTGTCTCGTCGTGTGTGTCGTGTGTCCCCCCCCGGCTTTTCATGAGTCATCCACTCTGGAAATGAGAACCAGATCTCATTTGTGCGCCCAGATCTTTTGATTCATGTCTAATTCCTTCAGAAGGAGGCCAGTAAGAGAGCTTGACTGCACACAAGGTGGAGCTGAGGACGATTGATGCCCGGCAGTGTGGTCTCCCAGCGGGCAGAGACCTCTCGCCTGCTCTGGCACTCCCTACCAGAGCACGGGCCTGGAGCCTTCCTGCTCCTCAGAGATGAAACATCCGTGCAGCTACCGCCTCTATAAAGGCATGGCTCGGGTCTCTATCGCCCTCACATCATGCTCCACTTTACCCTCCACTCCCCGGTGCAGGTAACGGGAGGGGGTGCAGGGCAGCGAGCAGATGGCTGAGCCGTGCCAAGCCGTGCCGTGCGGTGCCAAACCGTGTCGTGCCGAGGACCCCGGCCCCGCCACCCTCCGTGTCCCGATTCCACCATGCCCCTCCCCGCAGGCGCGGATCCTTCGTGCCAGAGGCCGCGGGGAAAAGGGGGATGGCCCTGGGTGAGTGGCGGGGGGGCGGGGGTGGGGGAGGGGAGGAAAAAAATA
>WBNH01012149.1:0-21259 GCA_013401255.1 Urocolius indicus | reverse complement strand
TTTTTTTTTCTGTTTCAAGTGCTTTCATTTCCTGTTATACCATCTGCTAATTTCTTACTCAAAAGCTCAACTGCCCGGAATGTATTTGAGTTGATTAATTTTAACATATGTTGACTGTTTTAAGTGTATAAATTGAGTGTTCTTATTTATTTTTAATAGTTACTTGGTTTATAGGTTTGTATAGATGTCATTAAAATAAACTCAGAAAAAAGTAGTGAACTCATCTTTTAAAGAAGATAATGCAGACATCAGGTCTTTTCATGTAGTCAGTGAAGAGACTCGGTCTGCTGTACTGCATTTCTTCAGATATGGCTTGGTTACACCATGTAAATTAGGTATCTCTCAGATGTTCTAAGAGAAAATTATCAGGTGAACTTATTTATTTATTTATTTATTTATTTTATAGGGAACTGTGTTCCTGGAATCATAGAATGATAGGGGTTGGAAGGGACCTCTAGAGATCATCTAGTTCAACCCCCTTGCGGAAGCAGGTTCATCTAGATCAGGTTGCATAGGAAAAACTTGTAACAGTCTACTTTAGTTAACAGGAAGGTTTGGTGTTTGTTTGTTTTTCTGTTGTGACCTTTTATATTTGTTGGAGCTGTTTGTCTTTAAAAGAGGTTATCCACAATATGATTATAGCAGATGAGACCAGTTATTGATATCTTTGTATTCATCTTTTTTAGGGGGATGGTCATGGCTACTGTGTAACCATTAGTAAAAATAGTAACTTTGTACCATCTGTGAGTAATCTGATTTGCGGTTTATACTCTTTTTGTGTTTTAGAAACCAGTTTAGTTTATCATGCTGTAGACAGAGATTGGACACTTATTTTTACAAAAGCCCCAGACTCTGAGGTGATTTCCAGATCCTTTCTTCTTTTTTTTTTTTTTCATTTTCTGTTGCACTCAGTGGAGAGGAAGGTGAAACTTCCACCCACATTTTTATTACAACTATGGAAAACCTATGGAGTGGGATTTTTGAAAGGTATTTTGATATAATTCAGTTCTCTTTTAAGCTGTAGTATTAGTGTAACTTCACTAGGAACAGAATGAGACTCCTTTGAAGGCTATTTTCTTTTAAAATTCCAGTCTAAATGTACAGTATTGGATTCCTGCCTTCACAGCAGGAACCTGATAACGTGCGTGACCTCTAACATAAACTTTTCTGTAAATTAGAGAATGAATTGTGGTTCAATTCATTGATTTGTTTTTTCTTTTTTTTTTTTTTATTCTTGCTCCAAGGCAAAGCGGAAAAAGCAAGCAGCTCCAGAAAAGCCTGTAAAGAAACAAAAGACTGGTGAAAGTTCAAAAGGTGCAGCTTCTTCTAAGCAAAGCAGTAACAGAGATGAGAATATGTTTCAGGTAAAATTGATGACTGTTTGAGCCTGGTTACAGTAACGTGTCACATCGTATTTAGTATAAATTTGATCTGAATGTCTTGACAGCACAGTGCTTGGTCTATTGAAACCCTGACTGAAGGTTAATCCAACACTAACATGCAGATGAGATACTCAGAAAAAACATTGTCTGTCTTCAGCACCGTAAAAAAGTAAAAATAAATAAGAATTGAATTGTAGCAATTGATCTAACACTCCCGTTTTTGCCTCTGGTAACTTGGGCTAGTCACTTTGTCAGTAAATATAGCACTTACGATGAGTATGCTGTAAATATGAGAATAGGACTGTCTGTACATGGACATGTTTTTTAATCAAGGCTCTTGAAAGAAAGATTCTTGGAAGCTAAAGTATGGACTCGTCATTCCTATTTAACTAGGTCAAGGACAGCTTGGCATCCAGTATTGTAAGGCAGTGTCTTGGAGTAAGGTTTGCATATTCCTTCTTTTAATGATGCAGTTTTTCTAACTGAACATCTGGGAAGATTGTAATTTTTGACATTGTACCTGTTTTATAGGAGAGATTAATGTATGTTTTTTCAGCAGCCAGATACATTTGTGATTTCAGAGTATTGCAGTTCCTGGGCTTAGAGGCAGTAACAGGGTGTGCTGAAAGCTGTGCAAGAATATATGTAGCTCAGAATCTCCTGTTTTAGGGGTGTGGATCAAGACATTAAGTACCTGACTGTCTGTCTGTAGTGGAACTTAAATTATAAGACTTTGATTCTAAAGTTTGTGAAAAGTTATGAGAGGTGCCTATGGTCCCAACACCGAATAAGGCCAAAGAAATGGTTTTGGGCTGTAGCTATGCCAAGTAATTTGACAAAAAAAAACCAAAACCCAAACCCAATTTAAAAGAAAAGCTGCTTAACTGATATCCTAATACAGGGTGGTTATTTTTAATATATCAGTTCTCACTTCCCCACTTAACATGTGCTTGAGAGGGAGGGAGAGCTTCAATTGAAGGCAATGGCTGAACTTCCTCATTGAAGGAAGAGTATAGTATTTCTCGTTCATCTGGGGTATACTTTCAACCTCGTAGGAAAAATGAGATGATGTCTCCTATACTTGGAGGTGAACTGCCATTAGAACTCAAAGTAACTATATATAAGCTTTATGCTATGTTTATAATAAGTTCAGAAGTTCAGCCTTGGAGAAGGCTGTTAAAATTTTTGGTGTTCACTAACACAAAGGAAACCAAACCTTTTTGAAATAAAAGCAGAAGTATTTGCATGTTCTGACTTCTTTCAAACTCTCTGACCTCAGATAATAAAAAGGTACTAAGAACAGCGAGTAGAGGATTCCTTTTAGTCTGGTAAAAGCAGTGTTTTCCCATTGTTAGGTGTAATGCAGAAAAATTTGAGTATCACCTTGACCTAAAACATCAGTGTTACTGAGTATCTGCCTGCCTTTTAGTTAATGAGCAGCAAACTTTTCTTTTTAGATTGCTCATTGTGTTACAAGAAGCATTGTAATTTTTTTCATGCTGCATCTGCTTATGAACCTTAACTAAGACGTAGCTGTTTCAGTGTAGAATTTGGTGCTGTAGGTATGAGAGTAGTACCCTTCTCTTTCCCTCTTCCCAGAAGAGTGTGTCGGAAGATCTAGTTGTGTGTTAACCTTTCAGTTATGGTTTTGTTTGTTTTAGGACTACTTGTAGTACTAGAAACTTCGTTCTGCTTTCCCATGACAGTAAAATAATCTCTGAAGTGCAAGTAACTTTGCAGTATAGCTTGCAAGTGTGGCTTCAATTGATGGAAATTAGACTGTTAAGGCATTCATAGGATGGCCCCATGGTGTCTATATTGTGTGTGGGAGTTGCAGCAAGTGATGTGAAAGAGGTTGTTGTTCTCAGGCTGCATTCTTAAAGTTTACAACTTGCCTTTAATAAAGAGCTCATTGTGACTGCTGTACTCAGAAGATTCAGCATTTTCATAAAGATCTACATTTTATTATTTTTGTTTGAGACTGTTGTTGGTGTAATGGTATACTTCAGCCTGAATATGAAGAATAGTAAAAATTTAAGCAGAAGGGAATTAATTCAGCATAAGAGACCAACTTCGCGTTTTTAGCTTTTATAGCTAGCCTAGAGTACTTTGGAATCTATTAGAGGATTTGGGTGCAGTTGGGGTATAAAAACTTATCTTAATCACGTTTGTGATGTCTTACTATGGGCCCTAAGGACAAGCTTTATTAATGTTAATGTGGGAGAGTTTAGTGCTGATACATTAGATTCCGGTCTGTGGCTTCACGCCAGTGTGAGCTCTGCATCATGTGCTTTGGTTAGTTTGACAGATCCTGTCATCTACCTATGCCTGCTTTGGATAAGGTTTGTTAATACTGTCAGGATGCAGTATTAATGAGTACCGAGATTGGAACCACATTGCGTGATCAGGCGTTTCACTGGAATTGTTAATTCAAAAGTATTCAAAACTCTTCCATCTGTATGTTGTGTCTCCCCTCCCTGCACTGCTCCCCTTTATTTTTTTGTTACTATAAAGTTTGGATTTTTCTTTTTTGACTGAAGAGAAACAAGTTTTTTTGGTTTCCCAGTGTAATGTCTTTATCTGTCGCAGGCTTCTGAAAGTAGATCAGTATATGTTTGTGATGTTCTGGAAAGGTGTTTGGTTTATAGCACAGTAATTATGAAACTTAGATGGCCATTGATGCAACTCTGTTGCAGATCTCACTGTGTACAGGATTCTTTGTTGTGCTCTTTCTAATGCTGTACATATAGTTATCAGCTAAGAAAGAAGGATGCTTTTTTCCTGTCTCTACTTGCACAGTGTGTATACCATTTCAACAAGACACACTGGAAATGGGGGAAAAATGGTGAAGAAAACGCTGAAACTCTTACAGGAAGTCAGTTGCACGGGCATGAAAGGAACTGAAACACAGTTCAATGCATTTCATTCTGAGGAATGGAAACCTGGAAATAATGCTTTTAGTGTCTTCCCATTTATGTAATTCAATATAATAGCATGATGTAAGGAGCTATAATATTTAGTAAAAGGCATGCGACCTTTTCTGTGAAGGTTGAACTTCAGTAACTACACTGCTGTGAATCAATACAACCTTTGAAATGCTACTGTGGTTGTACAGATACAAAGATGTATTAGATCAGAGAAATTATTCTAGACTGCCAGTGCAAAAAGAAGGGTTCATAAATCAACCTGTGAAAGAGTTGCAGACTGAACATCAAGAAACATCAATTTACTCAGTTAAATCTAGATTTTGGTTGAGTTTATTAGCCTTAGATGTTAATCAAAACTGTACTTTAGAGGCTTGTTTAAGGCATATAGCAGTGGCAGCTTTTGCATAGAGTTCAAGTAAACAAAGTTTAGCGTGGACATCCAACTGCCATCTAGATGTGATCTAACTGTCTCCATTTAAGGTACGTTTGATGACTGAATAAATGTGAGCTTTGCATTATGGCTCCTTGCCTTACATGTAGCCTTAGTGTTAAAATCCTGAGCCCTTTTACTGCAGTTGTAGTCTGCTATGTTGTATCAGATTTTATTTCTTAGAGCAAATCTGAAATTATTTGGCAGTGCACTGCTGTTCTTTAATGGCCCTTGGAAGAGAAGGTGTGGTACTTGAAGCTGTTCTTAGAGTTAACCTTAAAAGTCACTGAAGTGTTAAAGCGTAAAACTAAGAAATGTTGTTCATGTAAGCGATTTAGGATGTTCTTTGCCAGCAGTGCTGACAGAGTTGGGCATGGTACCAAATTTGGTCTGAAAGAAACAAGCTACCATGAGATCATGCCTTATTTTTTACTGTTAAATTTGTAGTATGTATTTCATAAATCAATCAAAAATGCGATCTTATAGACTGTAATATTTTGTTCATTTGTAAGGATACCTTACTGAATTGGGTGAACTGCTTCAGGCTTATGGTATCTAAAGATGTCCAAACTGTTTAAAAATAATTTTACAGTTACTTAGCATGATCTACATGAGAAGAAGAATTACTTTAAGTGAACATATAGCACTTTTACATGTATTTTGTGAAATAACAGCTTATGACTTAAACATGTCTGGATAATTTTAGTTGATGGGAGAATTCCTCAGCCTTTGTATTCATACTTGATGCTAGTAAGACACGTCTGAAGCTTTGTTGAGTTGTATCAAAATGCAAGATGCATAAACTAAGAAAGTTCACAAGTTAACTAAATGCTTTAACTGGTCAGAATATTCTATTTTAAAATTGTTTACTTTAGAATGTGTTCTTTATTTGTAAGTGTAACCAGAAGGTACATACAGAATTCTAAGAATTTCTTTACATGAATTGTATTTGTGCCTTATGTCAGATTTTCAAGTTCATACTATACTTGAAATATATGTGCAATAGTTTTGTATCAAATTTTGAAAGATCTTTAATGAGCCTGAATGTATAACGTAACAAATAGTTGTTGATGTGATTGCTCTCCACAAAAGTGACCTCATAATGAAGTTAAGCCACTGTAGTACAGGAAGCAGGGAATTCCAAAGTACATTCATATTGTACTCGGTGCTGGTAAATTTAAAGGATTTGAATGTTTTTTTGAACACTTGGAACCATGAGGTAAACTTTTAAATACAGTTCAATGAAATACCATGAGGACTTGGGAGTGGGCGTGGGACAATCAGTGGGCTGACTGTCATTTCAGTCTGTATTCACTGTGTTTAAAAAAAGGAAAAAAACTACCCAGGCAAAAACCCCTCAAAAAACCCATGGTTATCTCATCTGAATGTTTAATTTCGTTTCTGTACATATGGACTGGACTAAAATCTAGATTTAAGAGTTTGCTGTTTGCTGACAACTGCTTCAAAAAAAATGTTACAATAGAGGCAACATTTTATTTCAGAAAATAATAAATTGGTGGCTTTTGTAAGAAGTAAGCATGTAAAAAAAAAAAAAAGGTTTTTATTCTAGAAGAGCTACTTTTGCATTGAGCATTGAATGTTCACGTCATTTTAAGTCGTTCATCCGTTTATATTGTCATTGCTTATTAGCCTACTGACTACTTTGCATTAAGCTTTTGATCTAGTTGCTTCTTGGGTGTCTAAAATAAGCTGCAGCATGAAACGTCACATTCATGTCTGAATCTGGTACTGATAGGGAAAGTGAATGCTGTAACATGGAAAATACCTAAGAGGCCCTTGTATGTGTTTTGACAGATTGGCAAAATGAGGTATGTCAGTGTTCGTGACTTCAAAGGGAAAGTCTTAATTGATATTAGAGAATATTGGATGGATCAAGAAGGTGAAATGAAGCCTGGCAGAAAAGGTATTGTTCTGTTTCACATTATTTTATACTAAAATATTGTCTGCACTTTTCTGTAGAACTTTATGCTTTTTGTACTTTGTTTGCTATATTGTATTTTTAGATTAATATTTTTACCTCATTTAGTATATTTTAATCAATGATTAGTTTTATCTGTAGATTATAGACAAAATTGATTAATTGGCCTGAGTCTGTTTTCCTGAATAGATGCTCCGCGATTTATGAAAAACGAGTCAGATACGAGCAAAGTTGTTATGGGAGTTACAAGCATAGCCACAGTTTTTGTTTTTCCCCCCACATTGATTAACTTAACGAGTGCAATTTCTTTTATTCTATCTGGATTTCTTATTTCAGCATTCGCTGAGAAGATTTAACTTAATCATTTGCGATAAGATGTTAATTTCTACATCCTTCAATTTCTATCAAATTTTAGATTAAAATAATTAAAACATAGAATGTGACTGACTTTGGGAAAAATACGTAAAGATTTTGAGGTGAAAATACCTCAAGTGTCCATGTTTTGGTACTGTTTCTAATCTTCAACACTGCATAAGCGCTTTACCCTTTGTTGCCACTCCCATACTGGCTTTCTATGGCATACCTTCACTGAACCATTTTTAGAACTTTTGCCACCTGCAAGATGAGGATGTGAGAATAGTTGTAATAGTAGCATTTTACTTAATGTCATGTTGCTTATGTTAGAAAATCCTGCTTTTAATGATTTTTCGTGTTGTGCCAAGGGAGGAGGTAAGTGTGAAATGTTCTGTCCTGGAGATTAAAAGACATTTAATACATAATCAGCATAAGGTTTGTTGCATTCTTCTGGTGTATCCAGGAGCAGCTCAGTGAACAGACATTTGGAAAGCCTGAGGAGCGTTTCCAGCATTTTTTACATAACCACTGAGACTGGTACTGTACAGGGAAGTGTTTGGTTTTGTTGTTACTATACTTCAAAAAATTACTCTTAAATTCTAAGGACTTCCAACCTGCTGTGTTCTGAGGTAAAAAAGTCAAAAGTATATGCACTGTGAATGGCAAACCATGGTGACCCAAGGCACAGCCAATGACAGAAATTGTGATGTATATAGAAATTATTATCAATGTTGCAAAATGCTCTCAGTTTTATTGGGATAATATGAGTGTAATGGTTATTTGATGCACTTACGAGCCATTTATCTGAGTATCTTAGAAACAATATAAGCAGCTGAAATTCTTTAGTAAAAAGGACACTTTCCTAGCCCACAACATCTTGTGTCAGATTGTTTCAAACAAAAGGCCAAAATTGCATGCAGTTTATGTGGTGTGTTGTTCGGGGACATCTTGAAGGCATTTGGTCCTTTAGTAATGGTTATCACACCTTGCCTAACTGTTCGCAGGAAACCTGCACTTAAAAGACCAGTGTAAAACTGCTTAGACTAGCTTCATGCAGACTGCTTAAAATTATGGTGATGCTTGATGAGATAGCAGTGGTAGATGAAGGGAAAGAACAGCAATGAGCCCCAGAAATGGCATTCAAAGTTTCACCTATTTTCAGGTCCTGCTCTACGTACAGGGAGAAAACTATGAAGGAAGCCTGATCACTGTGGGGGGAGAGTGGGGGTAAATAGTAGAAGAGCCTGACTGGAGAGAGTATAAGAGGTAGGCCTATGAGTCTGTACTTGCATAGAGTTGTCATAGATGTTGTAGTAGAAGAATGAGGAGCCCAGAGCACAAAGGAAGTGTGTGCCTGGACACAAGCTTGAGATACAGATTTAGAACTGGGGAGATAGGTTGTGGGGCGCTGAAATGATTATTGGTTGAATGTCACTAGAAACTATAGTGAACTGGAACTGAAAAAGAAAATCATAGAATGTTAGGATTGGAAGGGACCTTTAGAGATCATCAAGTCCAACCCCCCTGCAGAAGCAGATTCACCTAGATCAGGTCACATAGGAACATGTCCAGGTCTTGAAGACCTCCAAGGAAGGAGGCTCCACAATGCCTCTGGGCAGCCTGTTCCACTGCTCCATCACCTTCATAGTAAAACAGGTTTTTCTTATATTTAAATGGAACTTTCTGTGTTCCAACTTTATCCTGTTACCCCATGTTGGTTTGTGAGTGCTTGGGAGTGGAATATGAGACTCCAAAATGTTACTTAGACTGTGTGTTTTTTACAGTGATTTAAGAAAGAGGAGAGGAAAAAGAACCCAAACAGAATCATGGTAGCTTAAAGTGCTTAGAATTACATAAAAATACAGCTTTTTAGGAGCCAACAAGAATACAGATGATTTCCTGCTTCTCACCCAGGGCCTTTTTGATTCCTGCTATCAAGGACAGAGCTCTAGCTCTCTTCCTGTGTTTAGCCTAATAGTTGTGAATGAATTTGTAATTTTATTTGTAATTTAATTTTTACATTTTCTTTGTAATTCAAGCTTATCCAGTGATACACTAGAGTCTAAACTGCTACAAATGAGCCCTTTCAGTTTTTAACTGAGATGGTTGTTGAAGTAGCTCAAGCATTGACAGTAATGACAGACTTTGTGTGTGAAACCAGCCTTGATAGTAATTATGAAGATGCTGCATCACAATTTTCTCTTGCCTTAAGTGTTTATTTTTAATGCGTTTCAGGTATTTCTTTAAATCCAGAACAGTGGAACCAGCTGAAGGAACAGATTTCTGATATTGATGATGCAGTAAGAAAACTGTAAAGACAAAGCCATACAGAAACGTTTATCATTTTAGTTGTTTAAGCGTTCTTTTTACATTGGCTTTTGTCTTCTAAAATATTGTTTTCCAAGCTACTGTATATTTGGATTGCAAAACAATTTGTAAGATGAATACTTTTTTTATGTGCATTAAAAGTGTATACCAAGTGAGGCTATTTGTGTATACTTTACTAAAGGAGATGTGTTGCTTTCACCTCATAGTGTAAAATAAAAAAATCAAATAATATGTAAAGCATACTTGTTTATGGCCTTTTGATTGAAGGTGTTTGCTGCTAAGGCCACCTAATAGCTTTAGTCTTAGTTTCAGTTTAGTTAGCAGTTAATATGAACTTGTTTTCTGAGGAGATTTCTTAAAATGTCTTCATTTAATGTTTTGTTTTATTTCATACTCTTTGGTATTACCTTGACAGCTTTCTGCTTTAGAACTTGATAGAAACAGTGAATAGTTGGTAAAACACATTTTTGTAGATAATTTTAAATACTGTATTTGCTAATTTTATCCTATTTATTCAGATAAACAATCCTGAGTGTATAGACCTTTTTGCATTACTTGCATGAAGTGTTCTGCTAAACAATAACACTTGAATACAAGCCACTTACAATTTATTCCATTTTTCTATAGCTTGCTTGTCTTAGAAAATACAATTAGACTTTTTTTCTTGGGCCCTAGATTTTAGAATGTGATGCAGAAACTTTTACAATAATAGACATATACCTCAGAGTAAAATAGCATTTAAAAGCTCCAGATGTGGTTATTAGTTAGATTCCCTTTTCAGTTTTTGCATTAAATTGATTCTTGAGCACATACTAACTAGTTATTCAATAGAAAAGAACAGTTAACTGGTCTCTGTAGGGCTTTTGTTTGTTTGAGAGTATTGCATAAAGAACTATGCTTGAGTTAGGCTGTAACATAGATTAAACAAACAGGGTTAAAGCCGCCTCAGCCAAAATGGTTGGCTGTCATGCTTCTGCTGTGTCCACACTACCCTCACANTACTTGTTTATGGCCTTTTGATTGAAGGTGTTTGCTGCTAAGGCCACCTAATAGCTTTAGTCTTAGTTTCAGTTTAGTTAGCAGTTAATATGAACTTGTTTTCTGAGGAGATTTCTTAAAATGTCTTCATTTAATGTTTTGTTTTATTTCATACTCTTTGGTATTACCTTGACAGCTTTCTGCTTTAGAACTTGATAGAAACAGTGAATAGTTGGTAAAACACATTTTTGTAGATAATTTTAAATACTGTATTTGCTAATTTTATCCTATTTATTCAGATAAACAATCCTGAGTGTATAGACCTTTTTGCATTACTTGCATGAAGTGTTCTGCTAAACAATAACACTTGAATACAAGCCACTTACAATTTATTCCATTTTTCTATAGCTTGCTTGTCTTAGAAAATACAATTAGACTTTTTTTCTTGGGCCCTAGATTTTAGAATGTGATGCAGAAACTTTTACAATAATAGACATATACCTCAGAGTAAAATAGCATTTAAAAGCTCCAGATGTGGTTATTAGTTAGATTCCCTTTTCAGTTTTTGCATTAAATTGATTCTTGAGCACATACTAACTAGTTATTCAATAGAAAAGAACAGTTAACTGGTCTCTGTAGGGCTTTTGTTTGTTTGAGAGTATTGCATAAAGAACTATGCTTGAGTTAGGCTGTAACATAGATTAAACAAACAGGGTTAAAGCCGCCTCAGCCAAAATGGTTGGCTGTCATGCTTCTGCTGTGTCCACACTACCCTCACAGACCACTTGACTTGGCTTGCTTTGTGAGGCTTACACGTGCACAGCTTTTATCTTATGTACAGAAGTTATTCCGCTTGTGCAATGGAGTGCTGAGGCATAGTGGATCATGATTGTAATGAACTTGGCTTGTCAACCATTGTACTATCCTGGCAAGAGAAGCTTCTGTCTTGTGGAAGCGATGTTAGAGTAGAGGCTGCCCCAGTTGAAGGGCTACATGATAGGTGTCACAAACGGTGGAATGAAGAAGGGGGAAAATGGTGTTTCAGTAGAAATTGGAAGAGATAAGGGGCATGCCAGTATTGAAGGTAATGGTGAAAGTTCAATGCTGGCTGACAAAACTGCAGTGAAGAAATGTAGTGTTAGCAGAAATGGAGAAGAGTGTATTTTCTGACTTAAATGCAGTTAATTGAAAGAAGATCATGAAAAAACTTAATGAAATTTGACGGTTTAAGTTTTCATAGTGAGTGTTAAACGTTGTGTAGTTTAAAATCCTGTTAATCTATTCACAGTTTTACTATTTGTTTTCTTTGGGGATATCTTATTATAGTTGTTTATATTGCAGATGTGTGGAAGTGCCACATGCAGACTGTTTATGTGTTAAAGAATTTATAATTCAATACAAATAGGTGTTGACAGGTGAAGAAATGTGACTTCATCAAATTTATATTACTTAATATTATATCAGATACCTCTACCTGCTTTTTAACTTGGAACAATTACTGACATATTACAAATAAAGTTAAGATCTGTGTTTTCTGTAGCTCTAGAAATAAGAGTTTTTAAGAGCTGCATGAGGTTGAATAAAAAGATGGAAGTGATGATTTGTAGTGGCAAATGCATTTTGGGGCACATCATTCTTTTGTGAGTGACACTTAACAAGCTTGTAGGGTGTTTGGACCAAATAAAATAAACATAAAATATCTGCTGAAATTTCACAGATGACTGAAATAAATTGCTTCAGATCATTATCAACAGATTCTAGGTGTTTTCTGTTTGCGATATATGTATGATCTTTTTTTTTTTCCCCTTTAAATATGAAATTTTGCAACCAGATTCACCCATTTTACCTCAAAACTTTCATGTGGCTCCTTTAAAGTACATGATTATATCAAAGGGAACAACATTGCTGTCACTGAGATTGCTGTCGTAGTAGGTCATTGAGTGGCAATTGTTTATCAGAGTACAATACAATTGTGTTCAGGAGGCTGGAGAATTAATTTCACTCATTTGTGGGGAATGAGGGAAAAAGGTTTAATATAGTGATTATTATAGTGATATTAATATGGTGGAAACTGACAATGGAGGTGTTCAAAGAAGTGAGTAATTTTTTAACCAGGAACTATTAGTTCTTGCTATAGATAACCCTCATGCTGAATTTGTGGTGATAATTACTGGAGCTATTTGTCTTGCTTTACTTGATAAAAGTTGGAACAGTTTGATTTCACTTCGCTTGTTTGTTTTAAAAATGATTTTCCATCTGCTAATTATTCCTGTCTGTAATAATGATAAAATACCATCTGCTTTACATGAGCCAATCTTAACATCTGCATGGGTGTCTTACAGAAAAGGTAAATAAACTGATCACTTTCAAAAATCAACTCAAAATGGAATGAGTTAAATCGTGAGGGAATTTATTGCACCTCAGATGACAGTTGTGCTTGTTACTTGATTAAAAAATAGACACATTCAATTTGTTGTGTGTACATCTACAGCTGTAGTCTTCCTAATTTGAGTAGAAAATTTGGGCTTTTTTGAATAAAGGTTATTTTCCTGCAGACAAAATGATAGTTTTGGTAAATGTAGAAGTGTTCACAGAAGAGAATTGTGCATGTGTGAGAAGGCTGTATAATATAGGAGAAAAAACACTACTCCCTTTCCCATTGAAGTGGCAAAAGAAAGATGCATTAATTCTTGATGTTCATGCAGGACATATTAGCAATATGTTTTATAACATAAACCTACTGTGGAGCTTAGGGGGAAAAAGACATCACAGTTAGAGCTGCCAAAGTACCACATGTGTGATAGATCAAACTGTCATGTATGGTGTTGCTCTTATGTAGAGATGTTCTTAATGAAATTAACAAATGCAGTACTAAGTTTGATATTTTTCTTAAAGGAAATGACCCTTTTACATATTAGTGTGATATGTCACCAAAAGTATTAATGGTTGTTACTCTGGTAACTCATGTCATGTTGTTAACCATGTGGAATGTTTCATGTTTTGCTCTGGTGGTATCTATTGCAAAGAGACCACTGGATATATAAGCCCTCCAACTGTAATTACCTTNGACATATACCTCAGAGTAAAATAGCATTTAAAAGCTCCAGATGTGGTTATTAGTTAGATTCCCTTTTCAGTTTTTGCATTAAATTGATTCTTGAGCACATACTAACTAGTTATTCAATAGAAAAGAACAGTTAACTGGTCTCTGTAGGGCTTTTGTTTGTTTGAGAGTATTGCATAAAGAACTATGCTTGAGTTAGGCTGTAACATAGATTAAACAAACAGGGTTAAAGCCGCCTCAGCCAAAATGGTTGGCTGTCATGCTTCTGCTGTGTCCACACTACCCTCACAGACCACTTGACTTGGCTTGCTTTGTGAGGCTTACACGTGCACAGCTTTTATCTTATGTACAGAAGTTATTCCGCTTGTGCAATGGAGTGCTGAGGCATAGTGGATCATGATTGTAATGAACTTGGCTTGTCAACCATTGTACTATCCTGGCAAGAGAAGCTTCTGTCTTGTGGAAGCGATGTTAGAGTAGAGGCTGCCCCAGTTGAAGGGCTACATGATAGGTGTCACAAACGGTGGAATGAAGAAGGGGGAAAATGGTGTTTCAGTAGAAATTGGAAGAGATAAGGGGCATGCCAGTATTGAAGGTAATGGTGAAAGTTCAATGCTGGCTGACAAAACTGCAGTGAAGAAATGTAGTGTTAGCAGAAATGGAGAAGAGTGTATTTTCTGACTTAAATGCAGTTAATTGAAAGAAGATCATGAAAAAACTTAATGAAATTTGACGGTTTAAGTTTTCATAGTGAGTGTTAAACGTTGTGTAGTTTAAAATCCTGTTAATCTATTCACAGTTTTACTATTTGTTTTCTTTGGGGATATCTTATTATAGTTGTTTATATTGCAGATGTGTGGAAGTGCCACATGCAGACTGTTTATGTGTTAAAGAATTTATAATTCAATACAAATAGGTGTTGACAGGTGAAGAAATGTGACTTCATCAAATTTATATTACTTAATATTATATCAGATACCTCTACCTGCTTTTTAACTTGGAACAATTACTGACATATTACAAATAAAGTTAAGATCTGTGTTTTCTGTAGCTCTAGAAATAAGAGTTTTTAAGAGCTGCATGAGGTTGAATAAAAAGATGGAAGTGATGATTTGTAGTGGCAAATGCATTTTGGGGCACATCATTCTTTTGTGAGTGACACTTAACAAGCTTGTAGGGTGTTTGGACCAAATAAAATAAACATAAAATATCTGCTGAAATTTCACAGATGACTGAAATAAATTGCTTCAGATCATTATCAACAGATTCTAGGTGTTTTCTGTTTGCGATATATGTATGATCTTTTTTTTTTTCCCCTTTAAATATGAAATTTTGCAACCAGATTCACCCATTTTACCTCAAAACTTTCATGTGGCTCCTTTAAAGTACATGATTATATCAAAGGGAACAACATTGCTGTCACTGAGATTGCTGTCGTAGTAGGTCATTGAGTGGCAATTGTTTATCAGAGTACAATACAATTGTGTTCAGGAGGCTGGAGAATTAATTTCACTCATTTGTGGGGAATGAGGGAAAAAGGTTTAATATAGTGATTATTATAGTGATATTAATATGGTGGAAACTGACAATGGAGGTGTTCAAAGAAGTGAGTAATTTTTTAACCAGGAACTATTAGTTCTTGCTATAGATAACCCTCATGCTGAATTTGTGGTGATAATTACTGGAGCTATTTGTCTTGCTTTACTTGATAAAAGTTGGAACAGTTTGATTTCACTTCGCTTGTTTGTTTTAAAAATGATTTTCCATCTGCTAATTATTCCTGTCTGTAATAATGATAAAATACCATCTGCTTTACATGAGCCAATCTTAACATCTGCATGGGTGTCTTACAGAAAAGGTAAATAAACTGATCACTTTCAAAAATCAACTCAAAATGGAATGAGTTAAATCGTGAGGGAATTTATTGCACCTCAGATGACAGTTGTGCTTGTTACTTGATTAAAAAATAGACACATTCAATTTGTTGTGTGTACATCTACAGCTGTAGTCTTCCTAATTTGAGTAGAAAATTTGGGCTTTTTTGAATAAAGGTTATTTTCCTGCAGACAAAATGATAGTTTTGGTAAATGTAGAAGTGTTCACAGAAGAGAATTGTGCATGTGTGAGAAGGCTGTATAATATAGGAGAAAAAACACTACTCCCTTTCCCATTGAAGTGGCAAAAGAAAGATGCATTAATTCTTGATGTTCATGCAGGACATATTAGCAATATGTTTTATAACATAAACCTACTGTGGAGCTTAGGGGGAAAAAGACATCACAGTTAGAGCTGCCAAAGTACCACATGTGTGATAGATCAAACTGTCATGTATGGTGTTGCTCTTATGTAGAGATGTTCTTAATGAAATTAACAAATGCAGTACTAAGTTTGATATTTTTCTTAAAGGAAATGACCCTTTTACATATTAGTGTGATATGTCACCAAAAGTATTAATGGTTGTTACTCTGGTAACTCATGTCATGTTGTTAACCATGTGGAATGTTTCATGTTTTGCTCTGGTGGTATCTATTGCAAAGAGACCACTGGATATATAAGCCCTCCAACTGTAATTACCTTAATGTTCAAATAAAAAAAAAAAATTCAATGGTGTATGTGTTACAACAGTTTGAACACTTGGAAATAAATGAAGACTGCTGTTGTAGTGTTACCTTTAATAGAAATTCAGATGTGCTAAAACTTTATTAAATTGTTATGGAAACTGCTCTTTGTTTCTTGCAGCTGTTGTTGCAAATTTGGAAATTTGAAAACTTAATCATCTCAGTCCATGTTTGTGCATGGAGGATTGACTCTGTTCCCCAGAGGGTTAGAAATCTTTCACCATGAAAGAAGAATAAGTGTCATGTTAAATGTGGAAGCAGCAGATACAAACACACTTTTCAAATGTCAAACAGAGGGCAAGTGCCTGGTAAGTTGCTAGTGTTAAGAAAATGGCTTTTTCAATGAGCTTCCTTTTGATCTGGAAATAAATGTAATAATAGATTAGACAGAAAAAAACCTGCTAGCCCATTTATTGCTTATCCTTGTCAATGAGGTCAGTTTAGGTTTCTTTAGGATGGATATTTGCTTTTCATGTGCTTTCTGTGACTGTCTAGGGAGTGGATTAACTGACTGTAGTCTTGAACCTAACATGTTTTCCTTCAAATAATTTCAAGTTTAGCAATTTAAAGCAACAGAAGGAGAAATGGCTATAGTTCGAAGAGAATAAATGGAGTTTGGGGCTGATGGAGGGTCATCATGTCATATCTGTTTTTTCATTCACTGCAATCCACTAACTGAAACGATTGATCGTTCTAGCTCTGGTGACTATGTATGGAAGAGCAATCTGATAGTGCTTTTCCTGTTGTGAATGAAGCAGAAGAACTGAAGTAAATGGTCCTTGGCTTAGTGATGGTTTATCAGGAAAGCTCACATTGTGCTGTCTTGTGAGCAGAGAGACATGCCATTCATTAGTCATGGGGATAACTTCAAGGCTCAGAATTTGGTGACAGCTTTTCCTTTGATACTGCACTTCATTTAACAAGTGTTACCTATTTTTTGGTAAGATCTGCTTAATGTAGTTCTTACTGCACTTCACTTTTGCCTTCAAAGAATCCATTCATTGATGGCATAGTTAATGAGAAAGGAACTCATCTGAGGTTGGTTCAAGGTCTCAAGTTTTTAAAAACATCGTTATCCTTTTGAAAGAGGCAGAGTTTCAGTCCTAAAGGTGAACAGATCTTTTTTGCTGTAATCTGCAAAAGTTAGTGAAATGCATAGGCTTTCCTTGGAAACTTCCAGGTGTATTTGATAAGACTAAATAAGAAAAATATTTTGTCTCCTTGACCGGCATGCCTGTTGGTTGTTAGTTCACCTGGGCAGAAATTGGTGATATAAAACCTGAAATAAATTATAAGATATTACATAACTTTGTTACTTGCATTATCTAAAGAAGTGTTTCTCATCTGAAGAGCTATAACGTTTTATGGTTTCAATAATAGGCCAGTGTGTCAGAATAATTTTCAGGCCGTTAGAAGTAAAGCCCATTTCATCTTACCGTTCCTAAAAAGAAAGACTTAAGTTGATCTCTACAACATCATCACACAATTCGTGTGAGGGAGAGGCAAATGGCTTTGTATATTAAGAATAAAACATGAGATTGATGTGACCTTACCAATCCAACTACTTGTATCTGAAAATTAGATGCTGTATAGCAATAAAACTTTACAGTCTGTGGTGTTGATTTTATGTAATCTATCTCATCATGAAATGACTCTGCAGAGCTCCACTGTTTCCTCTGCTTTCCATTTGCTGTCCCTTGCTGAGATCTGCAGCTGTCTTTGCGTTTCCTCTGTTGTAGTCTTGACAGGAAGCATACTTCGATGTCTTGGAACACAAGGATCTTTGACTACACTCATGTTATCACAAGGCAAGGAATATCTTAATGACTGGACCCTGATGATACAGTTGTGTTTGCTAACACCAAGCAGTTAATATCTTTTTTTTTTTCCATTGAGATAAAATATATTTTAAATAGTTGGAGTATTCTTGCCAACACGTGTACTTCCCAGAACTAGGATGATTTTCTGCAGCGAAAGTACTAGACACATGCTTTACTCTCTGAAGTCATTATTAACAACTCAGAAAATACCACAGAGAGACAATTCCTGGGGTAAATACAAGTGAGAATTATCGCCTAGATATGTACTTGCCATTAGCAAAGGTATTTGTAATTGCAGTGGTTTGGTTTATGGAAAGAAAACTCGATTGCTTGAGTAGTCTGAGAAGTTCCTAATGAACATGAGTGGTGTTTATGATGTAAAGAATACCCTCCTGTCTCTTCAAAGCAGCCTTTGAAGAATAGTAATTTGCCATCCCTATGTATACCCTGGTAGAACTGGTTTCCCTGATTTACTGTGAGTCAGTCCTCTGAGGCTGCACAGGGCAAGCCTTGATTTTGTTCTCATTTTTGCACATCATCTGTTACATTACTGTTCACAGTAATGTGCCATTCATCTATCAAAATACTTTGTAGTAACCAGTGGAAAATGTTGTGGCTGATCTTTTAAAATATTTGGGAATATTTTATTCTAAGTAAGATACTTAAGCATTTTCCCTGGTTAATGCCTTGATATTTCAGTGTTGTGGCGCTGTTTTTCAGTAAACCGCAAGGATCTTTTCTTATGATTTTTAAGGAGTTTTGCAACTTGGTACTTTTTAACATATTCCAGTTGCAGCTTTTGAAAACAAACTTGCAGAGGTCATGCTTGTATGTGTTTCTTACTAGATTTTGCTAGATTCGTAGGTGATTACCTATTATTAGACTGTTTGCTCTATAATCTGAGCAACTGTTGAAAACAGATAAAGTGTCAAGACTACAAAATTGCCGGCTTCTGATATGCCATGTGTAAAGGTGAAGAGAGAGACGTGTGCAGCTGAAAGAAATGTGTTATTTTCTGAACTTTTTCAGGATATGTTCTAGAAACAGTATCTTTCTCACTTTGAAGGCGAAAACTCAAACCACTAAAAAACCCCAACGTTTAATTTTGGTATTGTTTCTGTTCAAGCACTTGTTCGTCAGACATGCTCTGTTTGAAGGCAATATTTAAAAAAAAAAATTATAATAATTTTTAAAACAAGAAATGTGCCCATATAAACACTGTGTTTAATACCACAACATTAAAAACATATAGTTTTAATATATAGTTTTAAAATGTTTTTATTTGTGCTTTTGATATTTTGAAGTGTTCTTGTGAATTGGAACAGTTAAATTTCTGTGAAGCTTAGTGAGCCTTCCACAAATGGAGGTCACATCTTGACTGAGGAGGAGACCTCTTCTTCTATAGAAGCTCTTGGTCAGAGGCTGCTGTGTGCTTTGGGCAATGAGTTTGATCTGTTTTGATCAGTGTTACCCTAAGGCCTTGGTATTAGCAGTCTGCTATGTTAATGAAGAGCACTTGCAGAGTTTTTGGTGTATTTATTCTGTCCAAGTCAAATTTGAAAGGACATTTAGCTTTATAATTAAACATTCTGTTTTACATGGTTTTGTCATTAAGAGGATTGAGATAATGCATATCCAAGAAATATTTAAGTCTGCAATTGATGCATAGTGTGGATAATTCAGTTCTGGTTTGCATCTGGTTATCTTTCCGCTTGAGATGTTGCTGTCTGTGGAAGTACATTAGCGTAGATTGCTACAACCTTTACGATGGAAGTCCTGGTGCAATGTAAGGTAATACTGTTCTGCTGCTNGTTAATGAGGTCCCCTCTTAGTCTTCTCTTTTCTATGCTAATCAGCCCCAGTTCCTGCAGACTTTCTTCTAAGAAAGATGTTCCAGTCCCCTGATCATCTTGGTAGCCCTGTGCTGGACTCTCTCCAGAAGAGTGATTGAATGCAACATGTACGCAAGGTGTACGGATAAAATACATCACTGCATTTCACATTAAAAGTATATGAGATCTGAATTAAAAACCTTCCTATGAACAGTTTTGGCAGCCTGTTGGTAAATCTTCAGCAGTGTATATAACACTTCAGAGGAATGAGATTTTAATTTTTTTGATATCTCAATAACTTTTGGGTAACCTCAATAATTACATTTTAATATTTTATTTTACATCATCTCTAACAAATATTTATTCGAATCTTCACGTGTCTGTTCCATAAGTGTGCGAGCTCTAGGCCAACAACGATACTGAAGCTGTAACTGTAGGTTAGTGCAGCATATGTGTGTACTGGTAAGTTTTTAAATGGTACTGTGATGGATGTCCTCACTCTGAGTGCCTGGTGCTTTGGTTCAGGCATCAGCAACACGAAGGCCTGACAGACACTAGCCCTGCAAACCGTGAGAACCACACAAGGTCACATCTTCTCAGGGACCCAGGAGCCTCGGCCGCATCTTATCAGGAGATAACGACACTGGCCAAGCTGGGACTAGTGAAAAGCAAAGCTTCCACAGCTGCGCATCTGCACAAACACCAAGGAGAGGAGTTGATTACAAGTCTCATCCTTGTACACTTTCAGTACTCGTAGCCTCCCTCAGCCCGGTGAGGTCTCTGGTACGGCAGTGGGCTGCACAGTGCCAATCTCCACTTGAGCAGGGATGCCTCTGAAAGTTACTGCTTGAGGCTCAGACACCCTTTGCCTGGCTTTTGATGTTGGCAGCGACGTAAGGGCCATTTTACATTTGACTTAAAATTATATTGTATGCTAGCGACGCTTAGAGAGATGAGAGATACATATACAGCTATAGATTAGTTATTGGAAGAGTAGTAAGTAGCAGAGTGCTTAACTGCTGTCTAAATCATCTTTTAAATCATTATTTAAATCATTGTCAAATCACTCTTTAATTACCATTAAATTATAGCTTAATCACCATTTAATTTCCATTCAGTCATAGTTTCTGTTTGATCATAGTTTTGTAATTGTCGAAGCCCTTTTAGTTAAGCCCATAACAATAACTTCTCTTAAATCACCCGTGACAGGCACTAAGTCCCAATCCCATGCAGTTGGACTTTGTAATGTTGTATGGTAGCAAGATCTTTGCAAGTACTACTTGTAGAACTGGAAATCTAAACATGTATGGTGACTTATAGTAGCATTGCATTACTGAGTTGTAATCTTTTACTCTGAAAGTGTTTCTAAACCTTCTAGAGACCTTCTCCATGTTTTATGAAGGCCTCTGTTGTGAAAACAATAAAGTCTTCTTGGAGTATTAGGTTGCGATGACAAGTAATTGCAAATAAGCCTAAGTACTCTGTCCTACTGGCTGCCACAGTGGTGCTGAGACACTTGCAGCACTTGGAAATGGAACACTCTTGGTGAAGAAATTTTTTTCTCATCCACAATCTAAACCTCCCCTG
>WBNH01012146.1:19761-31789 GCA_013401255.1 Urocolius indicus | reverse complement strand
CTGCCCAGGGAGGTTTTAGAGTCACTGTCCCTGGATGTATTTAAGAGATGGCTGGATATTGCACTTAGGGAAATGGTCTAGTGGTTGATAGGACAAAGGCTGGACTTGATCTTAAAGGTCTCTTTCAGCTGAAACAATTCTGTGATTCTAACTGAGACTTTACTTTTAAGTTTTTTCTGTGTTTTGCAGTGTCTTGGACTTTACTTACCGCTTTGATAAGGAGTTGTAGTCATTCATGGCTGCCCAACACAGGTATGCTAACATACTACTAATACACCATATGGCACCTTTAAGACTAAAAGTATCCCATCAATTACTACCTATGCTGCTAGGATTTTACATGTCAACATTCAACAATAGTAAGTGACACCAGGCTGTTGATTAGCTAGGCCTCAACGTGTCCTAAGATGCATGTAAACAACATTCAAATGTTTCAAAATAATGAATCACAGATCTATTTGATTTGTTTTCTTGGTCTTCAAAGCTGCTTTGCATTACATGAAGAAATAGGTAGTTTTCAATACAGCTTTTACCCCATTAACAACTTTAGGAGGAAACTCTTCTCTGGAGCTACAGCATTGTCAGGAGTTCTTAAACTGGTGGACCTGCAGGGAGGTTGGACTAGATGATCTCTATAGGTCCCGTCCAACCCCTTCCATTCTATGATTCCATGATTCTGTGATAAAGCAGCCCTTTCTGCAGAGCATAAAGCATATGCCTAAGGGCTAGAAATCCTCACATCTTCCTTCTCCCCACCCTTACATGCAAGTTATGTGCTCTGTTCAAGAGAAAACTTAGAAACAATTGTCAATAAAAATTAAATGCCTAACACAAAAACCTACTATTATAGATTACATTTAAAATTTAATTCTTAGCTGCTTCAGTGTCACAGCTAAGTTGGAAAGCTGGTATCGAGGCCACATCATACTTTTTTGTCCTAGGAAGGCTTTGACCTCAGATCTCCTGTACTTTATTTCTGAATAAAGTCACATAAAGCAGCCACAAAACGAAACTTTGTTTGTAGAAGTCTTATGTTTTCATCTGTTCCTCTTACAGCTTACATCCTTCTCTGAAATCATACAGGACACACACTTGGTAATGCAGTGGAGTATGGAACATGATTTCCACATTTTCTTCAGATAAACTCACAAGATGCACATATCAAGCACTATACCTAAAGAAGATGCTCTCCCCATCCTTTGCTCCTCCTCTTATACTGATGTCATGGTTTGACATGGAACCATTTCTAGTAATGGCTAAGGGGCTATAAAGATGGCTCCTGTAAGAAGTTGTTCAAAACTCTCCCCAGCTCTGAGCCAGACACACTTCTGGGGCTGAGCCAATTAGGTGCCTCCACAATCACCTTTTAAGAAGCCAGATGAGAGTTCTTCCTGTTCCTTCTTGTTCTGTCCTTCCTTCTTTTCCAGCTGGTAGTGGTGCAAGGAGTTGAGAGAGAGAGAAAAGCAACCATGTGGACCCCAAGGTAAGTGAGGAAAGAGAGGAGGAGTTGTGCTGGAGCAGAGACTCCCCTGCATCCTGTGGAGAGGACTGGTGAAGCAGAGACTTGTTTGTACTTCATAAAAGACCCCGCACCATGCCTAGAGGAGACAATGTCCCATCTGAGGGTCCCCATATTCACAGAAGCTGTTAGGAAGAACCCATGCCTAAGAAGTTAAAATTATGCCCAGAGGAGGCTGTGTCCCATGGGAGGGACCCTGTATTGGCAGAAGCTGTAGCTGCTGGGAAGAACCCACACCAGAGAAGTTCATTAAGGACTGTGTCTCTAGTGAGGGACCCTGCATCGGAGCAGGGGAAGAATGTGAGGAGTCATCCTCCTCTGAGAAGAGAGAAGTGGCAGAGACCATCTGTGAGAGACTGACCACATCCCTCATTCCCTACCTCCCTGAGCCTTTGATGGAGGAGGAGGTAGAGATATCAGGAGCAGTGAGCTGAACCCAGGAAGAAAGGAGGGATGGGGAAGGGAGATCTTAAAGTGCTAGTTGTCATTTTCTCATCATCCTGCTGTTTTTGCATTTTGTTCTGTTCTGTTTCATGCAGGCAGTAGAATAAACTTTGTTTACTTTCCTCTCTAAGTCGAGTACTGGAGTCTGTTTTGCCTGGAACTGTAACCGGCAGTGAATCCTCCCTGCTCTTGTCTTGATCCACAAGGTCCTTGTTTATCTTTTTTCCTCCCATTTCACTAGAGCCTCTGCTCTCCTAAGGAAGGTGGGGGTGGATGAGGGGCACTGAGCAAGAGACTGTTGTGGTGCTTCATTGCTGGCTGGGTAAAACTGTGACAAATGATTGGCCCTGAAAATGAGCCAGTGCTGTTTACTAAACAGTCAGAGTAAGTTAATAGTTCTCTGTTCAAACAAAAACAAAGAAACAAAGAAGGCAGCTCTAAAGAGTCCCTTCTATACACCTACAGTTGTTGGGAGAAAAGGGGAAAGAAGCAGCAAATCATCCTGCTCTGCTTTTGGCAATCATGTAGCAGAAGGCTCACTGGACATTCACACTATGCCTTCTAATTTCTAGTTATTAATGTGAATGCAATAGCACAGCACATTCTCCTTTACAAAACAGCTCTATTCTCTTGAGAATAACTTTATTAGAAATATTACTAGCTGCTAAAAACTTTGAGATTCATTTGAAACAGTGTATAACTGTGTGAGAGTTTACACAGTAATCTAATAATTTATTACCTAAATAATTGATTACTCTTTTAAGAACTTGCAAACCCTTCCATCAAAATGATCAAGGTTGTAAAATTATTCTTCTCATCTCCAGTATGGGTGGTGATAAACCGTTGCCACGTTTCAACCTGGGTCCAAATAATGTCAAGCATTACAAGCAGTCTAAGAAGGCTATATTTAAAAAAATTCAAATAATATCCAAGGTGTGTCACCTGAGATTACAGAATCTAGATGACAGGAACATCAGAATTTGGAGAAAAACCCGAAGCTGTAAGAAAATATTTAAAGAATTAAGTTTGACAACTTCAGTAGTAACAATGACCTGTTTGTCCCATAGTAAATAACTAATGGCAGTGTTGATGACGTCAGAAATGCTGTACAGTTCAAAGGAGTTTAAAACTGTACATTACTTAGAACTAAAGAGATTCATTGATGAACTTATCAGAATTACATCACCCTGTATTGGAGTTATGGTTGTGATAAAACCCTAATGATTGATAAAACTCACTCAGTGACGTCCCTGGATGTACAAAATCAAACCTATCTCGGCACTGCATGAAACCAGTCCCCATTTCCCAGAATATGAAAGGGAAACAGCCATCAGAATGTCATGTATTGAATTGATTTGAAAAAACATAATGGATTCAGTGTAAGGAGATCCAGTCAGAAGTAGAAAAAATAAGTTGTATGAACAGAACACTTGCATCCAATTCTTAGATATGGAAAGCTCTAATAATAGTCTTATACACAGTTAAACAGCCCAAGAGGCAAAATTCTTGAGAAAGGCTCTTTGAAAATATGAGAGTTAAAGAGGTCACTTTCAATGTCCAGATAACTTGGTACAAATGCATGCTTCAAAACTTGACATATGAAAAGCCTAAAAGCTCATCACAACTATTATTATCTATATGACAGTCCCCAAACACTCCAGTTGAAACAGAAACTCTATTGGAACATTTAAAAATGCAAAAATAGCCCATGACAAAAGTCAGAAAGATTGGAGTGGTCTTGCAAAATGCTACAAAAGCATATTTTCATGACAAGCCTGGTTTGAATCAAGGAACAAACTATAAAGTCCTTACCAAGCTTACCAAACTGCACACACACTCAAGAAGTTTTATAGAAAGTATTAAGCATTCTGGAATGATGAGAATACATGGTAAGCCTGGAGTTCAAAGGTCTTTAGCTTCACCTGCTGTTGCCACCTAAGGAAGCCAAGAACATCACCTTCTGCAGGAAGTCCAGGCAGCTTAACATAACCACTATATCCAATGGTAGCTGCCTGTGCACTCCAGAATTTAAAGACACAAACACATCTCAACATTTCCTTAGATGAACCTGAACAGAAGAAATTTGCCTTCTCCACTACCCACATGCCACCTTTTGGACTTGGCAGTTATCCAAAACACCAGCACTGACTGGCCTTCATTGCCTAAAATGAAAAGATAGGTCAACCACTGAGCTGTCACAGAATTTATGTAAGTTTCAGCAACAGCATAGCCCCTTCCCAGATTTGCATAAAGGACACAGACAAGCCTGAAATGGTATTCCAGTCAAGAGATAATCACAAGTACTCTAAAAATAAACACCTTGTGAAATATACTAAGTTTTCAACATATTGGCTGAACTTGTATTTACGTATTTACTTGTATTTACTAGTGAAGCAGAAATGAACAAAATCCCTTGAAGTGTGGCCTTTCTAACCAAAGCTGTATCTCTGTGGGTGACAATACTGTCTTAAAGCAGAAACATATTGCCATAGATTTACTAAGCAGCAAAATTTTATGTCTTAAAATCCTAATTTATCACTCCTTCCCTGTTAATTAAAGTCATAACAGGAACCTTTTGCCTCCATGAAAGTCCAAATCCAGTACAGGAAAACTATCTAGTGGTTTTCTGTACTCACCCACAAAAAAAAGGAAACATGATGCAGTACTGAGATTACCTGTGTTTATGTATGCAAATTCATATGAGTTTATTCATTGGTTTTACATATCAAAAAAGAAACTCTACCCTTATCAAGAGACACTCTGATATTTGTCATTTTAACTGTTCTACCTGCAAGTGCCAGCAACCGCATGCCCACTTAACCTACAGAAGTAAATGGAGATGATTCTCAAAGCTCTGTCTTCCAGAACAAATGAAACATATCCTCAGCACAAAGAAATGATGCTATTTTGAGAAAAAAAAAAACACAACACAAACTTCTAAGAATCAAGTATTGAGTAGTTGTTTTTAAAATTCCATTGTTTTATCTTTCTGCAATGATGTTTCCTATATTGCAACTATACATATAATTCAATAGCATCACAACATGTGATATGTGAGCTCAGTGTCCAGAACACAACTTTTAGCACCAAGTGGGATGATATACCCACAAATTATTTACTGGCTTTCTTCTGAATTTGCACACTTAACTTTGACTAGTCAGAGCCAGAAGGCTGCTAAAGCCCTGTCAGGCTATACAGAATGTTTCTTGGATAAGGCAGCAGGTACGTAGACAGTTTAGGACATCGGAAATAGTCATTCTCGTTAAGAAGCAGTTTGCACCCTCTTCTCTACCATGCCTAGAAATTTGATCTCTCAATGACAGCTAAAGCCCTTAAACGAACCAAAGGAAAACGCAGCAAAAGCGGCAGCGTCCCTCTCAAAGCCAAGTTCTAATCAGTGACGTGCGTTAGCATGAACTGCACCAGCTGCCGGGGCTTCGGGAGGACCAGAAGCAACATTAGTTGCGCCGGGAGTCTCAGTCTGGCCGCCCTACATGTGCGGCGGGACGGCCCCGTCCCCACAGCCCCAAGCTCCACAGTGCCGCGACTGAGCACAGGGGTCCGCAACGCGTCCCACAGGCGCCCAGCGAGGCGGGGGACAGCCGAGTACGACGAAGCCCGCCAGCAGAAGCGGGCAGCGGCTGGAGAGGGGCGGGCGGGAGAAGCAGCCCGGCCGCACGCCGCTCTGCTCTGCTGCGGCGGTGCCCGCTCACCTTGGAGGCGCTTCTGATACTGCTCCAGGGACTGTTGCAGGGCGGGCTCCGCGCGGGACTCTTGCATGAGGACACCGCCAGCTCCTGGGGAAGCAGCCTGCGCTGCCCCCACACGACAGGGCCCCGCAGCGCTGGTGGGTGACAGTAGTTCCACTCGCTCTGTCTTCTCGCGCTCCTCGAAGAACCGCAACTCCCACAATGCGTGCGGGGACCCCCTCCAGCTCCTCAGCGTCGGCCGTTGCTACCTGCCCCAGGCACGCACCGCCACAGCTGCGCGCGGCGACGCTCGGGACTCGCCACGCCTCCCAGCTCCGCGAGGCGCGTGGATGCGGACGAGTCCCCGGGACTACAAGTCCCAGGATGCAGCGCGCCGCGCCGCGCGCCTCGGGAAGTGGAGTCCCCGCTGGCTGCCCCTCTCCCACCCCAGGCAGCGGGAGGCGGGGGGTCGCCGCTTCTTCTTTCTCCTTTGTTGTGGATGGCGGCTGCGTTAGCGCCTGCGCACGGCGCAGCTCTTCCGCCTACGTCCTCGAGCCCGCGGTGACTGGGTGTAGCGCAGGTTCAGTCATGGCCGAGGAAGATGAGAGGGGGATGCAGTGTTTACCTCCCGCCACCGCGTACTCCAGAGCATGCGCAGAGTGCGCCCAGCGATCGCGGCGGAGAGAGCTATTGTCTGAAGCTGGCGCAGGCGCAGCTCGGCTCCTCTGCCGCTCGGCCCGTGCTGCTTGCGCACTCTGCCCCACCCCCCGCATTGTGTGAGCCCGGGTGGCGCCTGCGCAGTGCTATGCCCTGCTCTGCCCGTTAGCCGCTATGTGCAGGGAATAACGTTGGAGCCCTTGCCAGAGGGATACCGACCGGAGCGCCCCGCCCCTGCCCCGCGGGGATGCCGGCTCAGTGAGCACCGGCGGCACCGCTCAGGACGGCCCCTCCCCGGCGCGGCGAGTCTCCTCGTAGGGGTGAGTGAGGATGCTGCCGCCCTGGCTGCGGGTCAGGCGGGAGCCGTGACGGAGAGAGGGGCTGGGGTCGCGCCGTTTGTCCGCCTCCGCCCGGTGCCTATTGTGTCAGGCGGTATTTGCCCGCCGGGACCTGGCGCCGTGCGCTGGGGGCAGCGGACGGCGGAGGGGGCAGTAGCGCGGCCCAGGCAAGCCCGCTCCCTCTCCGTCGTCTCCGCTGGGTCCAGGGGCCGCTCCGCGCCCCCATCTCCTTTTCCCCTTGTAAGCGTGGCGGGGCCGGTGGCGGGGGACTCACGCTGCCCCGGGGTCATCGGCGCGGACGGCGCTGCCCGGTCGCCCTGCCCGCGTCTCCCTTCCCCTCTCCGCCCGATGGGCGCCCGGCCGGGGGCGGCGCCCGCACACCCACCCAGCCAGCACGCAGCCGGCAGTGGCGCGGGGGCCGCGGCGCCGCCGCCTGCCTTCCCCTCCCGCGCGAGGGTTTCCGTGATTCGAGCGGACGTTTCCAGAGATCTTTTTTTAATTCTTTTTTTCCCCTCGGTTGTTCCTGTTTCACAAGCGGCCGCGGGGCTGGAGGTGGCACGTTTCTGCAGATGTAAAAAATCACGTCGTTATTTGAGATGTGCCGTTTCCTTCCCCGACCCCTTAAAATAGGGTCTTCTGAGCAACGAGGATGAGAGAAATGGAGAGAGGATGGAGAAAATCTTCTGGGTTTGCCTTTTCTGTTACTGCGTATTTTCACCCAAAGAGGCTGGGCTCGAGCATTCAAAAACACTCTCCTGAAGGCGTGATCTTTCGTTTCCTGAGGGTCTTCCTGGACAAAACGTGAAATAACGCGTTTTGTCCTTTAGTGAGGAGAAACGGGGCCGGGCTTACTTTTGTCTTCGTGGCATGGGAACGAACGGGTTACCGAGCTAACAAAAACCCGATGGCGGTTTTCGAGCAGAAAGCGCGTTGCAGCAGAGGAAGCTGCCGTCGAGGCGGACGGCGGAGCCCGCCTCCGCTCCTGCGCGCGCCGCCGGCTGCAGGCGAGAGCGCGCGCCTGGCGCTGGCTTCCCGCCGCAGCCCGCCGGCCGTGCGCGTGGCGCGACGTCGAGCGGAGGTGCGGGTGCGTCCCGGGGCAGCGCGGCCAGGCGCAGCGCGCCGCTGGCGGGCGCTCGTCACCAGCCTCCGGGGCCTTATTTTAGGCGTTTTTTAGAGAAGTTGACAGTTATTCCCTTTGTTCTTACGCCTTTGCGGGAAGAAATGAGATGTAGATGCTATGCTGATAAGTTGGAAACATCCAAGAGTTGCGTTCTGATGACAAGAGACTACAGATTGCATCCAGTGATCTGCACTTTGAAGAAATTATTTTCTTCCACGTGAAAGCAAAAGTGCTCATCAAATATTTAACTGCTTTGAAAGAGTAAAGCCTGTTGTAGCTCTGTGATGAATTCTCCTTTGGAATGCCATTCAAGACACTGACTGTGTTCTTGGCCCCGGGATTGCCTGTGTGAAATGATATGTGGGACCAGACAGTTTTTGTAAACCAAACGAGGACATGATTAAATATGCTGTGATTTCCTGTGATTAATTTCCTCTGGGAATTACTTTATGTCTAGATGGTGAGAAGTCTGTCTTGCTGAAACTGAACTCAGTTAGTATGGAAACTTCTCAACTTTAATTTTGATTTTATGAGGGAATAAAGTTCAACATAAATACCACAAAGAGTCTCCCCTTACTCTTTTATAATGTTTTAAAACACTTTGTCACTTTCATGTAAATGTTTTTGTGTTTGGGTTTTTTTTGGGTTTTTTTGGGTTTTTTTTTTTTTTTTTGTCTGATGGAGATTAGGCCAAATAGAGAGAACAGCTGAGGATACACAGAATTTTGTCAAAATCTTAATAATTCAAAGTTATTTTTAATGCATCAGCTAAAGATGCTTTATTAAATTCTCTTAAGGAGAATCATTCTGACAGAAAATATGTTACCAAACTTACTTTATAGCGGTACTGCTTTTATGTTTTTTGACAGGTATCTGCTTCTGATATTTATCATGTCTGACTTTTGTAAAGAACAGGTACTTGCTGCTTTGTGCTTCATCAACTGTGACAGACTTGGCAGGCAGAATTTTTAAAGAATTTTGTTGATAACGTATGAGCCAGAAAAGTTCACTTTTACATGTGAGTTAGGAAGCTTCCGTGAATGAATGGAATGAAACCTTAAGGCATGAGTAGCTTCAGAAATTGATTTTCAAGTACCATTTCCAGTTCTTACACATGAAGGAATCATAGAATGGTAGGGTTGGAAGGGACTTTCAGAGATCATCTAGTCCAACCCCCCTGCAGAAGCAGGTTCACCTAGATCAGGTTGCATGGGAACATGTCCAGGCGGCTCTTGAAGACCTCCAAGGAAGGAGACTCCACAACCCCTCTGGGNTGTCAAAATCTTAATAATTCAAAGTTATTTTTAATGCATCAGCTAAAGATGCTTTATTAAATTCTCTTAAGGAGAATCATTCTGACAGAAAATATGTTACCAAACTTACTTTATAGCGGTACTGCTTTTATGTTTTTTGACAGGTATCTGCTTCTGATATTTATCATGTCTGACTTTTGTAAAGAACAGGTACTTGCTGCTTTGTGCTTCATCAACTGTGACAGACTTGGCAGGCAGAATTTTTAAAGAATTTTGTTGATAACGTATGAGCCAGAAAAGTTCACTTTTACATGTGAGTTAGGAAGCTTCCGTGAATGAATGGAATGAAACCTTAAGGCATGAGTAGCTTCAGAAATTGATTTTCAAGTACCATTTCCAGTTCTTACACATGAAGGAATCATAGAATGGTAGGGTTGGAAGGGACTTTCAGAGATCATCTAGTCCAACCCCCCTGCAGAAGCAGGTTCACCTAGATCAGGTTGCATGGGAACATGTCCAGGCGGCTCTTGAAGACCTCCAAGGAAGGAGACTCCACAACCCCTCTGGGCAGCCTGTTCCAGTGCTCCCTCACCCTCACAGTAAAACAGGTTTTTTTTCATATATTTAAATGGAACTTTTTGTGTTCCAGCTTCATCCCATTACCCCTTGTCCTGTTGCTAGATACAATAGAAAAAAGGGTATGTAATGTATACTGATGCCATAGTATCTCCTAAAAAGACAATTTCTGTTAGCACTGTATTTTTTAGCTTTGTAAGCAAATTGGAACTCAGGTAAAACAGATTTTTACTTCATCTAGAAAGCCAAGAAAATCTATGAATTGATTTGAACAGAGGAGCCAGGAATTGAGTCCATGCAAATAGTAGAATTTACTTAGAGAAATTCTTGTATCTGCTTCTATAACTTGTGAGATTGTAAGAAGGCACAATGGCATACACTTGACTTCTTTGAAGAACATGCTACATAATGCAGTAAAATTGATGTAGTTGTCACCAGGACACTGAAATTTCAGGAAAGTTCTTTGTTACTGGGGGACAAAGCTTCAAATTTACTATCCAACAGCAAGCATCGGATACGTGTATCTTTTCTAAGGTACACATCTTCACTGTGCTGAGCCAGCCTATGGTGGTCTTTCCTTGTCTGTTAGGTTTACAATGCTCTGACTGAATGCATTTCTTCCGTTCTAACATTGACCATTGTGTATCTATGGATTTTCAATGGACTGGTCTACAGAGAGCAGCTTCCTTGAGTACACAATGCTAATATGTCTCTGGATCAGAGTCCAACTGGTATTGAATGAGGCAGATGTCAAGGGGAAAAAATAGTGTGTGATGTGACTTAAATTGTAACAATGTATGCAAAGTAGGGTGAGAAAGGCATACAAATGACTTGTTTAAACAATTTGATGTATCTTTTGTACAGTTACGCATAAAAAATATTGCAATAAATTGTAAATACTTGGTTCATTCTTGTAGTTCAGTCTGACTGTAACCCCAAAAAACTGGGAAACTGATTTTATTTACAAGTGCTTTTGTAGTGAGAATGACCTTTTTAATGATTTTTTTTTCCTTAAGAAACCTTGTAGATTTTAAATATATGGTATTTTTTTATCATGCATTATGTCAGTTTGTTCTAGAAGTTTCAAATAAACCCACAAAGATATTGTATAGTAGATTGTTGACATAATTAGATTTCAGAGAGAGGGGTGTGTGTTTCGAAAAGGACTGAATGCTGTATCACTGAATTTGAAGCATATCATTCAGGCTCTCAAATGGTGAAGGGGAGTAGGTGGATGTCGGAGATTGGCAGTTCTCATTTCTTAATGCTTCTGCTTGGAGTAATCCCAGTTACTCACTCTCCAGGGTTTGGCACAGCTGTATTGGTCTGTTGCAGTGGCTCTGATACTTTTCTAAGTACATGAGAGGTTAAATCACTCGACTAACCCAGCATAAAACTGTTTATTTTCTTTCTGTTTAGCATAGTNTTTTTGGATCTCCCCCCCCCCCCCCCCCCCCCCCCCCCCCCCCCCCCAGCAAATTGAATTACCTTATTGTGTGGTCAGATGAGTGCCAGAACAAGTACACAGAATGGGGTCAGTGGTGTCAAGCTTGGAAGAAGGGAATACTCCCTTTTCCGGTAGCAAACATACATTTTATCTGCTTAGCTGTCCTATCTGGCTGTCTCCTGTGCCACTTGAGGCTACTGCATTCAGAAAGGGGTGAGTTATTTATAAATCCAAGAAAACGAAATAATTAGGATACTGTGTTTTTTCTTACTGTTAGCCTTTATTTACTTTCCTTGAAATGTTCGCAGCCACAGACTAAACATTCAGAACATCTCAATGGATGAAAAAATGTTTCTCTGCAAAGCAGATATGAGAAGAGGGAGGAGGTGTGATTGGCCACTGTTAAGTGGTGTGGCCTTTGTACAAGGAAAAGCAGGGGTTTTGTGCCAGGCTAATAACGGTATCTTCTCTTTTACAGAGTTAAAGGCTGTAAGTCTTCAAATATTTTCATATATTTTCTTGCCTGGTTACTAGTTTTGAAGCATATGGTTTTTTTCTGTGAGTTGTAGAAAAGCGCTATTTGGTATACGTTTAGAAAAATTCAGTTTATTTATTCAAAACAGATATTTTGAAGATATTTGAAGCATCTTTTCTCTTTTCATCTGTTGAATTGAATACTCAATAACACAAGATTTTTTTCTTCTTCATGTGAGACTGACACATTTGTCAACTTTGCTTTTCCCTTTCTTTTTCTCCTCTTAGAAACTGGTTTTGAAAACCAGACTTTTCCTTAGTGTCGTGGTTTCTGCCCATCAGGGAACAAAAGACCACGATTAGCCTCAAGTACCGAAGACTTAAGGATTGCTAAAGGGCAGGGAGGGCTTAATTGCCGCTTAAGGTGCAGGACAAAACAGACCAGGCTACTCGGCTTGGGGAAGAAAAACAGAAAACAATTTAATACCAACTAAAACACAAAACCCCAAAA
>WBNH01012145.1:47511-97654 GCA_013401255.1 Urocolius indicus | reverse complement strand
CTTGACCTGCTGCCCACACTCTAATCCACATCCTTGCGTTAGGTGGGACCATTTAGTTGCTCCTCGCTCAAACCCCAACAGCCTGCTCTGCAGCTCTCCCATCTCTTTTTCTCTTCCAAACTGCAGCACTGCAGTGTAAATGTTACCCTCTCAGATGAGACCAGACAGATGGTTTTCTAAAGATCTCCATACATTACACCCTCCATATCAGTTGCTCACCTGATACGCATCTGTATTAAAGAGAGCTATTGCCTTTTTGAAAGCAGAAGATAATCGCTGGCAGCCACGGTGCCTAATTGCTCGTTAAGTTGTTCCCTTCTAGAACCTTCTGTTTTAAGTCACTTTTATTTCTATTATTACCAGTAATAGTTCTCAGCAATGGATATAGACAACATGAGGGTAATTTTATGGTTCTCCTGGTGTGTGACCCCTCTGGAATAGGAGAAAGACACAGGGTGAGACCACTGTCTTGCAATTAAACAGAGTGATGCCTCTGGCAGGTTTCTCTCCAGAGAAAAGAAAACACTTTCTTTTCCTGCAGCCACTGCTTTTGAGTTTAGACCTTTTCCTTGCATTCCTGGTCGTAGATGGGTGTGTGGATGTAGAAGGCTGAGATGGAGCCTTGGGGTCAATGGTCTAAAAACATCTAGCCAGGGACTGAATGGTCACAGGATCTTAAAGGGTTGGAAGGAAAAAGATCATCCAGTCCAGCTCCCCTGCCAGAGCAGGACCAGCTAGAGGCGGTCACACAGGAACTCATCCAGGTGGGTTTGAATGTCTCCAGAGAAGGAGCCTCCACAACCCTGAGCATATCATATGTAACTTTCTCCCTGCTGTATGTGTGCTTGCCAGTCCCCAGGCACTTCAGTAAGAGCGCAGTCATTAGGGTTCTTGCTTCATTCTGCTTTAATGCCTGTCAGCAAGTCGTTTAACCTCACGTGTCCCTCAGTTTCCCATTCACCAGTGAAAACTGTAGCAGTTCCCTGCATCACGGGGTTGGGGAAGATCATTTTGTGAAGTGCTCCCGAAGTAATGAGATGAGCACCATAAAAAATTTGGAAATGAAGTGATCCAATAAAAGTGTTATGTGGGCCCAGGAGCATTGTCATTGTGGCACAGTCAAAAGTACTTTTTTTTTTTTTACATCTTTTGCTGTGTTGTTTTTACAGATGGGTTGGGGTGATTTGGGAGCTTTCGGAGAGCCTTCGAAGGAAACTCCTAACCTAGACCAGATGGCTTCAGAAGGGATGCTTTTCCTGGATTTTTATACTGCCAATCCCCTCTGTTCCCCGTGTAAGTAAACTTGAGTGTTAAAGTAGCACATAAACATGCCACCTTCGGAGAAGATTGGGATGTTTGCCAGCATCTGACATGAACTAGCAACCAACCCAGTGATTACCCTCAGGGCAGTGTTTGGATTCCGTGCTTTGATCTTGCATCTTGCTCCCTTTTTATTCATGTTTTCATTGGAAAAACCCTACAATCTTCAGTTCCTACAAAGCACTGTTTAAGGGATGGAATCAGTCCAGCTAAAGGGGGGTTTTTAGGATCTGATGGTTCAGTGTTCTTGCCTCGTTCTTTCATCTTTGGTTTCGGGGTGACAGAGGAAGCGACATCTCAATCGTTGCTGAATGTACATCTGTAGTTTGTCTGATTCCAATGGCTTTGGGGAGACTTCTATGTGGCAGCAGGTTGTGTCCTGTTTTCCACTCCGGTGCCTTGCAAGATTCTTGGGGAAGGGGTGTGAGATAAAGGAAACATTTGGGCCTGTGCCATGCAGATATTTCTGTCCTCACTGTTTTTTTTCTTTAGGGTGGGGGTTTTTTCTTTCTTTTTTTCCCTCAAACCTGTTCAGCAGCCAAGAACTGAAACAAAAAATGAGAAACGGGGGCTTTTAACTTGGGTTTCCATTTAGGATACGACCTGGCATTGTGCTGATGTCATCCTGGCTCAGAAAAGGCATTTCAAATATGTCAAATCCTGCTAAATCCAGCCGTGGTACTGCATATGCTTAAACATCTGTTTAAATGTTCCCTGCAGTTAGGACCTGACTTCTTGTCAAATCTGGATGTCTCCTTCCTCACTATTACATGACTTTTGTTCAGGCAAGCCTGAAAACTTAGCCTTAAGCACGTCATCAGTTTGTGTTACTGTTTCCTCTCACATACATATCCATCAGGCTTGCCTTTTAGAGTTGCTGGGATAGGAGGGCTGCTACAGTGACTATTGAAAGTAATTGCTCTTCAGTAGTGGATAATTTAATAGAGGGGCCAAATTTTAGTCAGGTTTGTCTTGGAATAATTCAAATGGTGTCATATCAGAACCTGATTATCTCCATGGCTCTCTAGAGAGAGGAGTTGCTGTCGGTTCTAACGTGGGTGATTTTAGAAGCTGTCTGTGGCCAAAGGATGCTGACATGCTTCAGTCAGTGCACTCTCCTCAGCTTTGCTACAATGATATTAATATTAAGCAGAGAATGCATGTAGAATAAACCATTTTTTTGTGATTTGCAGCAAGGGCAGCACTGTTGACAGGCCGTCTCCCAGTCAGGAATGGCTTTTACACCACAAATGGACATGCCAGAAACGGTATGGCTTCCTTCCTGATTTGCCTTCCTCTCTTGATTCCTCTCCATGCTTTGAGCAAAGGCTCAGCTCTGGGATCCTCCCCCGTGGATCTTCCAGAGTGGCACAAAAAGATTACCACGTTAACTGCTGGTAATAGGCGTGAAATTTATTGCTTCCTCTTCATCAAGCAGAAAACCTTCTCAAATTAAGAGACATAAACAAGGCTGGTTGGTCCATTTGCTTCTGCTGGCTGGGAAGTGTTTCCTCTGGGCAGTCTAATTGACGTCTGGTGAAAGAAAGTCACGTGGGGTGTATGTTAACACCCTGAGTAAAGAACAAGCTGCTTACATTTTATTCAGCAGCCACTTTTCTAACCATTTCAGCCCTGACAGTTTCATAGCACTGTTGTGCCTGTGTTGCTTCCAGGGAAGACTCCCAGTTCATAACATCCCCAAGGTTGATTTCTGGGTCCTGTGATCAATTCCAGTGTGACAAATATCACATGCTTGGGCAAGAATCAGCAGCTACATCCTGATTCACCCTGTGTGTCAGCAAAAGCATGCTGGGCTGTCTCTGCCCTAACGAAAGCCACACCTTAGATTCTTAAGGGCCAGAGAACTGGGGATTGTGAGAGGCATATCATCTCTTTCAGTCCTTGCAGTCTCAGCAAGTTGATAGATCATTTGAGTTAGGAAAAAAATGCCTTCCTTTAGAAAATACAAAGCAAATTTGCAAGGGTAAAGGCAACTCCAGTGCATAACTAAAGTACTTCCTTTCTGACTCCTCTCTCTCTCATGGGTCCTGCCTTCACTCTTTTATGGCAGCCCATTTTATTATCAGCCATAGTGTGCAAGTGGGTGGAGAGCTCCCTTTCATCTCCCTGAATCAACTTATGCCCTTCATCTCGTGGCCTGGGAGGACTTCCAAAGAGTGACATTGCTGAGACTTCAAACTAATTGCAATTTCTGATCCAATAATAATGCTTCTAACGATGGGTTAGCCATGAGCTGTTTGCTCTAATATCTGTAAGAGTCAGAAGTACTTTGTTTTGTTTGTTTTATCCAGCATACACACCACAGGATATAGTAGGAGGAATCCCAGATTCGGAATTGCTGCTGCCAGAGCTGCTGAAGAAAGCTGGCTATGTCAATAAGATCATTGGCAAATGGTAAACTTATTTTAAGATCTCTTGCTTAGAGATTTCAATGGGTGTGTATCTGTATTGTGAAGGAGCAGCAGGATCAACCAGAACCTTGGGGAAGGAATGTGTTTTGAAGCTCAGATGTCTGGCTTTTGAAATGGGGGGTGCATCTGCCCCCCCTCTGCTGTGATCAATTTCTGCATTGAGTGTTATCATTACAAGTACATATATTCATCTTCACACAAAGAGTTGAAGAGGTTTATATGTGTGTGTGTGTGTGTATATATATATATATATATATATACACACTTAGAAAAGCTTCAGCTCTTTATGCTTTCATCCATGTTTCTCACTGCTTAATCAAAAACCACCAAGATGTTCTGTTGGAACTTGCTTTCAGCACCTACATCCTTTTTATCTTTGGCCCCTGCTATACATTGGGAGTTTTTTGTTAACAGAGTAGACTAAATTGTGAAAGCTGCTATTTTTGGGGGGGGAGAGGGGAAAGTAGAAGGGTGTGATATCAAAATAGACATGCAGCCATCTCCAGGGCTGCACTGAAGATTGTTCATCAAGTGTAGGTCAGGGTGGACAGAGAAGGACTGCTTTGGGATAGCTGATAACCAGATGTTTTAAGAGACCTAGAGGGCTGATCTGATACACTGTGGCTATTGCCCTTTGACTTTGTGGGCTTTCATGGAAGTACAGTATAGTATTGGTGGAGGATCACAGAATCTTAAGGGCTGGAAGAGACCTCCAAAACTCATCCAGTCCAACTCCCCTGCCAGAGCAGGACCAGCTAGAGTAGGTCACACAGGAACTCATCCAGGTGGGTTTGAATATCTCCAGAGAAGGAGACTCTACAATACAAAAGAATTTCTAAAAACCAGTGTTTTGTGGTGTCTGTGAAGACTCTGGAAGGAAAAACCTGGAAGATGTTCAGATGAAACAAACGTGGTGGAATTAGCAGTGTAATAGTTGGAAACTTGTGTTTTTGTAGCATTTGAATTTCAAATGTGCTTGTGGGCTGTGATGGAATCTCATGGGGCCTGGGGATCTCTGAACAGTTGATTCACAGTTTGGAACAGTGCTGTAATAAATAAATGCCTAAGTAACAACTCCAATACTACACAGACACCAAAGGAGTAGTGCTTGGTTAACAGAGTAATTGGTAATGAAGAGACTTCAAGCAGGAGTGGCATTCAGGGGGATACTGTTTGGGAAAGTAATGGGATACAATTTCTTTAACAGTTTCATTAACTAGTTAGAGGAGAGTGATGCAGAAATTGGAAAGAAAGCAAACTAACTTAAGAGAGTGAATTATTTATTACCAGCAATCCAACCAGCAGAGTAGCCATGAAGAATCGGATCAGTGGGCTGAATGCAAGAAGATGCAGTTTGGTGCTAATCAATGTAAATTCATACACTCAGGGAAAAGAAATAAACAAGGCAAAGGCAGATTGGTTCCAGGCACTTATCTGGAAAAGAGCAAATCAGGAAGGACCTGCAGCTGGTAGGGAGAAGCGGGGTAAATGGGAATGTGTAGTGCAGGATCATTGTGCACTCAGGTGATCCTCTGTAGCAGCAGTCTTCACACCACCTGCTTCCCAACAAGGTGGGAGGAAATGCACAGTTCAGCAGCACTCACCCTAAGCACACACAGAACTGCAGTGCTTTGAAAGGTTCAGTTTTCCAGCAAAAGGCACTCGCATCCTTTCGACACCTCTCGGGGTATCCTGTGACAGTAAGTTCCTCAGTTGATTTCTGTTTGTAAGTCAACTGTTTGCCATGATGGATTTAGAATCCTTTGTGTTACATGAAATATTTCTCTATTTTTGGGGTCATGAGAGGGAGAGAACAGTCTGCATCTCAGCAATTACCTGGCATCTTTTTCAAGTCTCTTCCTCTGGAAGTTCTCTTAGGACTTTCTTGGAGTAAAATACTTGTTGCCCATCCCCCTCTTCCAGGAGCAGCCAGGAGCAGCTTTGTGTTATCATGAATATAAAGGAGGAAAAGGTAGAATCCTGCAGATGAGGCTTGCAGTGTTAGTTACATCACTGAAATATGATGATAGCTGGAATGATGATGATTTTCTGCTATAACTCACTTTTAAATAGCTCAGAATAACACCGTGAATCATTATAGTTCAGGTAATGCATTTTATGCCCCTTATGTTCAGAAAGTGTGCAGAAGGTGATAGCACAAAATGGACAGGTTGCAGATGGAGAGCTGTGAGTGGAAGCTGGAGTGGTTAAAGAAACACTTAGCTACAAAGATCCCCTTTAGAGACTGGGAGAGGATGGGCACTCTGTATCTTCAAGATAGTACAAATGAAGACAAGGTGGAATTTGCAGTATTGAAGTTGGAGATTAGAGAGGAGCTTCATCCTGAAGTGAAGGATGGAGAATTTTCAAGCTGCATAGTAGAATGGAGATGTCACCAGGAGTAGCTAAAGATGTTTTATGCTCACATGTGCACGTAAAGAACTCATTTACATTCAGGTCTCTCCGTACCATTTGACAGCATGAATACTCTATGAAGGGAATGCAGGTACAATGGTACATTTCACGAGCTTTACCTTGTGCTTTCACAGCTTAGTGGCATAGAAATGACTTACTGTAGATTAGAAACCTTAAGGAAAACATTCTGTGTGTCTCTGCAATGGCCCTGGGCAGTGTAGTCCATCAGTACAAGTCGTCAGGACAGCAGGAGAGGACACCAACAGAAGGAAATAATGGAAAACAAAGCTTGGAGAGAAGACTGAAATGGGGGCTGTGGAAGCACTGGAGTGAGTCTGCGTGGACGCATGGCAGCAAGTGTGAGAAAGATCAAGACAATGCTCTGCAGTCATTTATTTAATTAAAATGCTTGCAGTTTTTTCTTAGGCAGAGATTGTTTTCTTGCATGCCATTCTCATGAGATTATTATTTGCTGCTTTGCAGCAGAATTTTAACTCGTCTGTTTCTTTCTGTTTTCCTAGGCATCTGGGTCACAGGCCCCAGTTCCACCCCCTGAAGCATGGGTTTGATGAATGGTTTGGGTCTCCAAACTGCCATTTCGGACCTTTCGACAACAGAGCGCTGCCCAACATCCCTGTGTATAGGGACTGGGAAATGATTGGCAGGTAATTCAGCTACTTGCCTGGTAATGTTATTTTCTTTGCTTTCCCTGCTGACATTCCAGTGCTGGGAGATAAGTGCTAGCATAGCAAACCCATTTCAGTGAAAAGGGCTTGGCAAAAATAACAGCTGCTTCAGAATCAGAGTTATAGACTCAGTTGGCTGGGCAGTGATTTACAGGTGCTTCACCTCGTGCTGAGGGCTTTTATAGCATGTCCTGCCTCATACATGATCTGAGACATGATACAGAGTGCCCTGAATGCCCTGCAGTTCAGCAAGAAGCCAGTGCAGGAAAGATGCTTGTCAGAGTTAATGAAACACAAGAACAGCTTTTCTGCATCAGGCACAAAGCCCATTTAAACCATTGTACTCTGTGGTGGCCACTGGTAGTGAAGGCTTGTAGAACAGGGAATAAGAAAACAGATCTATGGAATGGTCCTTGCCTTGTATGTTTGTCCATTTTCCTAAACTGAAGGTTGTTTGAATATCTTTAATGGCCACTGATTTAACCTCTATGAACTAATCTTGTCTCTTCTCTAAACCCATTCATATGTCTGGACTCTACAGCATCCTGTGCCAGGATCTCACCTCTTGCTTTGCCCTCATACTTTTGAACTGAGCTCTCTCACTAGTCAGGGGATGGCCAATGTCCAGCCTTACAAGGCCTGAGTGGTGGTTTGCAGGGGGGGCTAAGATGGAATTGAGGGAAAGCCTTGTGGGAAAATGCACAAGTCAGGCAGGAATGGGGAGATAGAGATTAACTGTCAGGAGATACGTGAATTTTACATCTAGGAGAGGAAGGAAGGAAGGATAGTGGTCCCTGGGGGAGGAAAAGGCTTCAAAGGCAATGCTGACAGCAAAGGCTACTGAAGCACTGTTAACTTAGGCAATGCCTGCTGCTTCCCAGTTGTGATTGTGGCCCTCTGACTTTTCCAGTTAAAGCCAATACCAACCTACTTCTATGACACTGATGCCCTTGGAGACTAGGCATGGTAGTTGACTACTAAACTTTAATCTCCTAAACCACTTCTTCTAGAAGCCCTGTCTTCCTTATCTCTGCCTTACTATCTAAATGTAAAGTTGAAGTTCATTAAATATGAAGCTAGATGTTTGATTCTGATGATTAATAAAGGTCTGAGTACTCAGTCTAACCTGCAAGTTGCATGTGGACTGTCTAGGGATGTGACTGCCTCCCTCACAGAGATGTTTGCTTATCCTGCTGCACCCTGAAGGCTTCCTGTGATGATTTCACTCCACTACTTCTCTTGGAAGCTGCTTCCATTCTGTACTGAAAGACCTCTTTATTCTTTCTCTTCCTGTTTGTAGTAACGGTTTGTCTGTTTGCCTAACACCATTCTGTGCTCCAGGTCTGCAGCCTGGGCCATTCTCCATTCACTTCTGAGCCTGGTATCATCTTATTCCTCTTGCTGTTGTTCTCCTGAGGACTGCCCTGACCCTCTGCTTAACTGGTGTCTAAAGATACTTCTAACATAATGTTTGCAGAGCAGCTCAGGTTCTGATTCCAGGATTGCTCTGTCCCCCTGGAAGTTGTGCTCTACTCCTGACATTTTTACTTGTATTTCAAACAACTCCCTATTAAAGGAGGATCTTTAAGCATCTTACCCTTGTTCTGATAGCTTAACAGTGAAAGGCTGGTGGCTCAGGTTTGTCCAGAACTTGCAGTCATTGTTCATTTGGATCTAGATGTTTCACTGCTTTCTCCCATAAGAAAAAACATAGTGACATCCTTTTTAGTGTGTGAAAAGTTTCCTGACTAGCAACTGTGACCTGTTTGTCACCTACTTACACAGCAAATAAAGAGGTGGGAAAAAAGAGCCTTTGAATGTTGTTTATTCCTTAGGATTGATTTTTTTTTCCTCTCTGTCTGATTCATTTTATCTCAAGATATTATGAAGACTTCAAAATTGACCTGAAGACAGGTGAAGCCAACTTGACTCAGATCTACCTCCAGGTACTGTTTATTTTAATGCTGGTTTCTAAGCCACAGTGACTTGATGCTTCTTTTTTTGGAGAGATTTAAATGGCAGAGGATGCTTCCCTGAAATTCATTGTTATTGTTGTTTACAGGAAGCTCTCGATTTTATTAACAAGCAGCAGGCCAGCCAGCAGCCATTCTTTTTATATTGGGCAATTGATGCTACCCACGCTCCTGTTTATGCCTCCAAATACTTCCTGGGCACTAGTCAGAGAGGACTGTAAGTCTTGGTTTTGTGGGTGTTGATTTTGTTGTTTTGCTGGGTTGATTTTTTTTTTAACTAATACCTCATGCTGCAGAACCAGCAAACCTAAGCAATGTTTATTAGATCCAACTATATCATTTCTCCAAGGCATGCATGTGCTGAAATACATCAGTTTGGGAGGGCTTTGCTTGGATTCTTCTGTAATAACTTTGCTATAATATAAAATGAAGATCGTGTGGCTAAAACGGGGGAGAGGGGAGAGTCCAAGCTCCTTTGCCAGTTGTGTGAGTAATGAAGTGCTGTACGTGGCACAGATCATTTTTTTGTTGGAAGGCTTTTGTATGATTAGTGCCTGTTTTAAAAGCCTATAAATCAGACCAGCAAGTAGAAAAGCATGGATGAAAAAACACCATTACCAGGAGGCAAAGAGCTCTGCAGATCCTGTGAGCCTTGCTTCTGAGAGTGCAGTTTCAAACCAGCATCCATAAGTAAGACTGTGTTATTAACTCAAGTCTATGGCAAAGGAGCTTTGCCTGTATTTGAGAACTTTCTAGCTAAATTTGTGTCAGCTGCTGATCTCTGTCCAAGAGTGGCTCATATCTAAACAAATGCCAACTCCTAGCATCCAAGAGAGGTTGCTCTCTGCAGGTAAGGGACAGGGGGTTCACAGGGACAAGGAGAAGCTTTATTACAGTACCCCATGGGTAAGGAAAGTATTTCTGCAGCACAGGTACCAATTACACCCACTAAAAACGGGGGAGCTGACTGCCGTGCTGTGTGACACTTCTCCTCTTTTGCTGCCTTAAATGTTTTGCATCTACTTTTGCCTCAGCTATGGGGATGCTCTGCGAGAAATTGATGATAGCGTTGGCAAAATCCTGAAGCACCTTCAGAAGCTGGGCATCAGTGAGAACACTTTTGTGTTTTTCACCTCTGACAATGGAGCTGCTCTCATTTCAGCTCCTAAACAAGGTGAGTCTCAGAGGAACAAACCTGAGCTGGGGATGTGAAATCAAGGCTTTAATCTCCATGTCTGGGGGAAGAAAGAGACCTGGGGTTTTCCTTTATGCAGTTAGGAGAAGCCTCAAATTACAGAGCATTTATGTTCAATGTTAGCTTATGTTCATTCCTCCCAGTCCCTGTTGGAGAAGGCATCCTTGCCTAAGTGGACTGTTGGCCTAACCCAGCGTGGCTGTTACCTGTGTGCATTCTCACTTTGAGCTCCATTGTCAGGGGGTGAATATTTCAAACATGCCTTTAGGACCAGGCACAATAACTTAGCAGGGTGTTTACTCTCCATCTGCCAAAGGCATATTGAAGCCTTCTGAGTAATTCCAGAGAGTTCAAGGGTCCCTCCTTCTTTAGCTGTCATGAAAAATACCAAGAAGGAAAAGTATTTTTGTTTCTTCACAAGTTTTCTTTTGTTTGAATCATTGTTTCTCCTAGAGTCACTGCAAATTGATTTCATAGCCCACTCTCTTCTGTTTGGAGGCAGGCTGTCTCATGGGTATTGGACCACAGAGCAGGGAGTATCCTGAGTTCTGATTTCAGCTGAACCACCGTGTTTGCCTTTGTGTGACCTGGAGTCGGTCACCAGACCTCCTTGTTTGCTCAGCAAGTTTAGCTACAAGTTTGGGTTAAAAACCCAGACATTGCTTCTATTTCTGAGAGTGAACATTCAGGGAATGCAGGGCTTGTTTTCCCTCACTCTGGTATCTGCATCTCATACTGCTCTGATACTTTAAAAAGGTTATGAAAAAGCCCCACTAATTCTGATGGAAAGTTTCAGATTTCCCTTGGTTACAACAGCAGAAAATGTCACTATTTCCTACTTGGTTTGGTTTTTTTTTTTTTCCTTTGCTTGGTTGATAGCAAGTTGTTTAACTTTCACTTTATTCCTGACCTGAAAAGACACTCTTAAAACACCCCCAACAACCAAACCAGCTCTGGCCATGTTATTTGAAGAAACATTCATGCAGATATAAAAAAATGAAATTAAAACTAGCCCAAAAAACTTGCTGGTTGACAATGTGCCTGTGAAATCCAACATGGGCATTTCGTGGGGTTTACAGCTCTTCTCTCTCTAGGAGGAAGCAATGGGCGTTTTCTGTGTGGCAAACAAACCACCTTTGAAGGTGGCATGAGAGAGCCAGCTATTGCTTGGTGGCCTGGACACATACCTGCAGGAGGGGTGAGTACCTGCACTGAACAATTCTGGTCAGTCTGATGTCAATGGAGTTGTTCTTGCTGGGTTCAGTGGGCTTTGGCTCAGACTTTTAACGTGCCCAACCTGTGTGTCCAGGCACTCAGCCTAAGTAAGGAGCTGAATGCTGCCCCTAGAGAACAATGCCATTCCTGGTCATTATTGCCAATTTGCACCTAGAGACTCTATGATCAACACTTCTGTGAGCACCCAGCACTCTGCCCTGTCTTCCTGCTCTAGTTAAACCCTTTCCTCCTTTGGACCACAGTGTTTTTAGTGAGTTATGAACACTAGTGTGTGTTGGAACAAATTGGAGCACAAAGACACGTTGCCAACTTGTGTCCCAGTCTAGAGCAGGAACGTGTTGCCCACAGATGCTCTGTGTGCCCTGAAGTATCAAGTGATTTAACCCTCACAGCTCTCACTTTGGTGTTTGATGGAAGTTCCACCCAGGGTGAACTAGACACCAGGCTATTGCTCTTTCCTGCCTGTACACAAGTTCAGATATGATCACTTCCACAAAATCCTCCAGTGGCACTACCAGCTTCTCTTGTCCCAGTTCTCATTAAAGAAAGATGCAATCAATTCTTCTGCAGGCAGAGTTCACAGTAAATAATACTGATTTCCTCCCCTTTGTGAGCACCTCTCATCCCTGCAGAAAAGTGATACTTCATTAACTGGGCACTGTGCTTAAGACTGCAAACTCTTCATAAATAAAACATTTCTCCCTTTTTGGTGTTTTCATTGAGTCAGGACAACGATAACTTATTGTTTACTTTTAGGAGGAAGCCATCAGACAGCTTAGCTCTGCAGCTGAGGGCAGCAGGCTGGTTTGGTTTCATTTTTAAAGAGTTCACAAAAGCTACTAGAGATGTTTTATTCCTTTTTTTCCTTAATTTGAAATGAAAGCAGTCTTTTATTTGTTTCAATTTAAACATTTCCATAAAGCCTTTACAAGCCAAGTACAACAGCCTTGGGCTAGCATAGGACAACATGAAACTCAGACTGACTGCTTTGTTTTCCATGTCCAAGCTAAATAATGTGCTAAAAGTAAACATGCATTGTAAATGAGGACAAGTAAATACCCCACTTCAAAATTCTTTCCATTGTAGTAACTCTGAGGATAATGAAGAACATGGGTAGAGGAATCCTTGTGCCTGCTGCTTTTCTAACTGTGACTGCTCACAGGTAGTCTTGTGCATGTAGGTGCAGCCCTGAAGCTTTATGTGGTGCCAAAGGTTCTAAGCAGCCTGGTGTGATGCATGGCTTCCTCCCTGAGGCCACAGCTGAAGCTGCTGGTTCAATTCCTCTGAGCAGTCATTGCTGTGCAGAGGTGGGTGGACTGACCCATGCCGTCAGCCCGTGCATGCTCAGTGAGCTGGAGACTGTGCTTGAGGCTTATTGGGGCAGGTAGGGGTCTGACAATCCCTTTCTCCACCACTGCTGACAGCATCCTTGGCATTTCAGCAGGTACTTAACTTCAAATCCATCCTACCCTGGGCTCCAGTTTACGATGCTGCCAGCCAAACATCTGCACATGCAGGTGGCACACACCCAGATGTCCTCCTGCACTCCACTCGGGTACCTTGGGGAGCTTGTTCTGAGCTCTGGCCTCAGGATGTGCTGCTTTGCTCTGAGTTACACCCCCACCTGATGCTACTGAGAAGTGACTATGTGATAGCTACTTATATTTCTTTTCTGCTTGTATTCTTGCCATCGAGGCTCCAGCACTGATACCCAGAGCAGCACTGACCACAGGTGAGAGGTTTGGCATTGCTTCTGTCTAATGCAGCTCACGCTACCTTGGCCTGGAAGGTGCCTGTAGTTACTGCTTCAGAGTTGCCTCTTTCACTGACGTAATAAGTGAAGAGACATGTGTTTGCTAGTGCATTTTTGGCTTCTGTATGTTACAGAGTCTGTAGCTTCAAGATCATCTTGACTGCAAGTTTGAACTAGTCAGCCTATGTCATGGGTAGTCCACAAATCTATAAAACATGGAAAAAAATGGTTTCAGGGTCTCTCATTGCTCTTTGTTTTCAAAAGAGCTGAAGGAAATAAAGGCTTGGGAGCCCTGAACCAGGGTGGGAGCAAAAAGCTTCTCAGGAGTGCCAAACACAAAGCAGAAGGATCAACTCTTCCTTCCTGCACTGGGGTTGCTTCTGATGCAATGGTTGTTGCTCCCCAGCCGTGGAGGTTGTGAGGGGCAGGCAGAGGGCCAGTAACCATTTCAGTTGGCACAACAGCACCCAGAAAAAGAGGATTTGTGTCTCTAGCTGGTGAAATCCAGCGATTGGGTGGAAGGCTCATTCCTTTGCTGGGATCTGGCAGTTTATTAATCATCCTATTGATATATAGGGTGGGTGTTTTGTCTCTGTTACAGGATACATTTGTTTGCTGAAAGAAAAGAGTACCTTTTGATTTCAATTCAAGTTAGGTGACAGGGCTGTGAACACTTGACAGGCTATCGACAGAGGCTGGGATAATTGGTGCAGCTGGCTGATGTGCAGGTTTTAGGGGGAGAGGGATGCCTCAGGAGTGCACGTTGCTCTTGGCATCAACATTCAGTAAATTCTGGTTCCCCCATCAGGAATATTTATTCCCACACAAACAGCCTTTCTGCAGTTTCCTCCTCAGCTACGTTTTCCAGGTGAGTTCACAACAAATCAGCATCTCAGCATTCCCCACATCACATCTGCCTTCTGGAAAGATCCAGCTGGAAAGGGGTGGGGGGAACCCAGAAAGAATCACATTCTGTTGGTATTTGAATCCTCCTCCTCTCTTCCCTCACCCTCCTCCCTTTCCTCTTTCGTGCCTGCTTCCTGAAGGAGAAAAGAACATATCAAGCCAAAGACAGCATTGCAACCTTTTCTTCACTATCTCCCACGGGGTGCAAATTGAAATTGAATTAGACAGGGCTATCAGGTCTGCTCGCTGTGATAACTGTAAAAGGATTGTATTTAAAAACACCCTGACATTTGTTCCCCCAGTTTCAAATATTTCGCTTCCCTCCTTCCCAGTCCTGGCGGGGGCGACTTTATTAATTGTCGCCTTTGATTCACAGTTAAAGCTTGAAAGCACTGATAAGGGCAGCGGTGACTATTTCTTCCAGCGACGTGGCCCACAGCAAAAGGATTTCATTTTCTTAAAGACATTCTGTGTATACTGAGAGTTTATTAAAAAGAAGGGGAGAGGGAGGAGGGGGGGAAAGAGAGAGGGAGCGGGGGGGGGGGGGAAAAATCCGTTCTCCCGTGCGTGGTGCCGGCTGTTTCTCGCTGATACCACCAGTATCTGATCTCACTCCTGCCTTCTTACAGATATATTATTTATTTTCTCTGGGCTGTTGCCCTCTCTGCTTTCCCACCCCCCACCCCCTTTTTCTTTTAAATAAATAAATAAATGGGAGCAGCAGCCAGAATGAAAGAGCACTGTTGACAGGAGAAAATGGTAATTTTTTTTTCGCCCTCTTTCTCTCTGAAAATACTTCAAAGTTTTTATATAAATATGAACCTTTTTTTTTTTTCCCCCCCCCCTCCCCCCCCCCCCCCCCNCCCCCCCCACCCCTTCCCTACCCCCCTCGTTCAGTGTGCTTGCTGCAGAGCACAGATAAATCCAAGTGGCTGTGGCACGGGCATTTAATTTCCTTAAGAAGTTTTCTCTGCTTCACGGGAAGAATGTTGTGTGAGAGCAGAACAGTAATGGGATGATTAAAGAGAGTCATCTGCGGCTGCTTGTGGTTAATAAGGGCCAGGACAAGGCAGCCTTGGTGGCCCCACAGGACCGTGGCAACGCGATGTGTAAATGAGGTGATATTAGAGGCAGCAGTCTCAGGTCAGCCACCGCCTCTTCCCGCCTCTTATCAAAAGATTGAGGCGAGGGAATGGAGCCCCTACAAGAGAAGGGACTTTTGGATTTGTTGCAGAGATTGAGGGAGGTCTAATCACGGAATGTCTCAGGCAGCCGTCTGCCTGCTCCTGACGTAGCAGTTGTCAGGGAGCAGGCCTCTGCCAGACCCCCTCTTTATTAGATTGGGAGCTCTGCAGATGGTGTTCTGCTGACCCCGCAGCTCTCCTAAGGCATGCTCGGGGTAAATTAGCCAGCAGATGAGCCTGTGAGGGACTGAGCATCTTTGCTGAGATGCTGAGCCCTTTGACTTCAGCGGGAGCCCAGCCTTCCAGCTCATGAAGCTGCCCAGCTCTGTAAGGAGTGAGCTGAGGCTTTGAGGTGGTTTTGTATGTGTACGTGGTTTTAATGTGCACTGAGTGCGCATGTGAGACCAGAGATGAGGGGATGGTCCAAGGAGCACCGTCTGCTGTGGCTGATCCCAGGGATGGCACAGCCAGCCTTGGTTCTCCTCAGCCATCCATGTTTCCCAAATGGCCCCAGGGCAGCAGGAAGGGGTAATGGATAAAAGCTGGAAGACCAGAGGTTCCACTTAAAGGAAATTACTTTCTTGTAGGAGTGAGGGAGCCCTGACCCAGGCTGCCCAGGGAGGGTGTGGAGGCTCCTTCTCAGGAGGTTTCCAAACCTGCCTGGACACGTTCCTGTGCCCCCTGAGCCAGGGGAAGCTGCTTTAGCAGGGGTTGGGCTGGAGCAGCTCTGTAGGGCCCTTCCCACCTCCAGCATTCAGGGATTGTGTTACCCCATCCAAGGGCTCAGTTCTGATTCCTTCTCCACAGCTGTGTATCAGATCCTTTTCTCCATGCAGAGAGGGAAGGTCATGTATACATCTGCTTTTTGTGAAGGATTTATGGGCTCATCTCTATTTGTCACTGCCTACAAGGGCAGGCTGAGCACAGCCTCTTTCAGACTGCCTGCTGCAGCAGTGTCTGTGAATAAGCCTTAACCTCCAATGCCTGAAACCTTCTGCAAGGCCTGTTGATCTTGGTCAACTGATCCAACTGCTTTCCTGGGCAAGGCTTTCCATGGTCAGGCTTCTTCTTGTGCTTAGAGCTTTGCACTTTGATTTCTTCTGAAGAGTTGTGGAAGTCTCCTTGCACATAGCTTTAGTGTTCCATGTTCCTGCCAGCACCTTTTGATGAATGAAAGCCATTAAAATTGGAAATTACTGTAATCAAGTAATGTGATATTGTAATGTTAAACTTGTCATTAGTCCCCTGCATGTTGCTTTCTCCAGTTTCTTTATTTTAAAGAAAAACACAGCTTAATTTTCCCTTTGTGTTCACTTTTTTTCAGCCCAGACTCTTCATAAAAGGCTCAGTGTCCCAGAATAAAAAAAAACACCCTTTTCCTTTTAGGCTTATTTTTCCTCTAGAGCCAGCATCTCACACCAAAAGGAATTCATTTATCATGTTATCATTTGTTGTCATCTTTAAATAATCAGTGTCAGCTTCCAGGCTGGGGTCTGTTTGTGCCTGGAAAGAGGATTTGGTGACTATACGTCTTTGATAGCCCCGGCGTCGTAATGTTCACACTGACATCCACGAGGCTGCTGCTGGGACTTGGATCTCAGTCAGAAAGTGCTTCTGCACTTACAGATGTGGGCTTGGATCAGATGGTTTCTTGTTTCCCAACAAGGGGTACAGCTGCAAAGGCTCTTTCCCCCGTCACCTCTTGTGCTGCTGCATCCTGGTGCAAAAGAGTCTTGCTCTTGATTTGAATGGATCTGCTTCAGTTGAGTGTGTCACCGGCTAATTAAGCATCCCCCAGCAGATAACTGTGGCTTGCCACAAGCAGGGTGGGAGCAAAGCTGCAGAAAGAATCAGGCAGAACAGACATTTTAGGGTTTTAAAATATAAATAATTAAGACCAGAGAGATAAGTATGGCTTCCAATTAAGGAAGAAAGAAAACAAAAAAAAGCTTGCACATCTCCAGTGGAGCCAAACCCAGATGTTTTTCTCCCTTATTAAAATATATACTAAAAATATCCCAACTTTACAGTTCTTGAATTGTTGGAAATGGTTTGCAGATGAAGTCATCAGGCTCTTTTTGTTATTACCCATCTCTCACTGTGCTTTCTGGGAACTCTCTCAGGGTGTTGTGGACTTGCAGATGACCCAGAGACAGCACAAATCCAGGGTTTTCTTCTCCTTTGGTTCAAGTGCTGATCTTCATAATCCACAAATGACTTGGAATTTGCTCGATGCAGTTCAACTCTGTGAGAGCACGCTCCTGTAAAGCAGATATGTAGAGAGAAGAGAGGACAATGAAAAGATGAATCAAAATGCAAATGCTCCCTCGAAGTGGAGAAATAGGGATCATCTCCTTTCCTTTATGCTTTCCATAGGAGGTTTGCTGGTGATTGCAGCACCAGAAAGGGAGATATTGTCCCAAGATGCTTAGCAGAGGAGGTGGTTGAGGAAGCAGTGCTTCTGCTTTGATGCAAACCAGCCTCTTTTGTTTTGCCTTTTACTCATTGTCTTTTTGCAAATGCGTTTCTGTTGATTTCTCAGGTCAGTCATCAGCTGGGCAATGTGATGGATCTCTTCACCACCAGCCTCTCCCTGGCGGGACTGCAGCCTCCCAGTGACAGACAGATTGATGGCATCGACCTTTTACCTACCATCTTGCAGGGCAAGCTAATTGACAGGTTAGTTATGAGCCCAGGGCTCTGACCCTTGCCTCCAGGCTAAAGTGATGCCAAATTTGGGGTCGTTTTTACAACCAAGGTTACAGGAGTATTTAATAAACTGAATGGAGGCATTTTTGCTCCTGCTGACAGTGGGGCAGCACCAGAGCTTTATGCTGCTTGCCAACGTGAAGCAAGGAGAGGTGGGATCTCCTGACATGTGGCATGTTGCCATACAGTGGAGTCTGGGGACAGATGAAAGTGTCATGAGGTTAGCAGGGATCCCTGGAACAACATATGGCAACAGGGGAGATAAAAGCCTGAGAACTGTAGGCTGGGTAGGGGAAAATACATTATTTATTACTGGAAAAAACATCCAAGAGTATTCTGGGCCTTTACAGCCCCAGCTTGAGAGAGGTTGGCGGTGAGGACTGGGCTGCTACAGTTTTCACTACCCCAAAAACTTTCCAGTAGATGCAGTTGTTGTATTCTTTAAAGCTTAAAAAGGAGAAACTCAATGGGGGAAAAAAAGAGATTGATACAGCAGTTTTGAGTACAAGCTGTAATCATACAATCACAGAATGGTAGGGGTTGGAAGGGACCTTTAGAGCTCACCCAGTCCAATCCTCTGCCAAAGCAGAGCCACCCAATCCTCTTTCAAACATGGAAAATTTGTTAGAAAGCAAAAGCCTGACCCTGACACCTTCCAGCAAAGGGGCACATCACAGCTTGTCAAATAGTGAGTGGTTATGGTAAGGAAAAGGGAGACAGGCATACTTTATGTCACAGTTGTTTGGGTTTTTGTTAATGGGACTGGGTTAGGTCAGGCCCTGCACTTTGGCCAATCTCTCAAGCTGCCTTTATCTCACTGGCGCCTCGGGTGCTTTTGGGATGCAGGAGAGGGCTCTGCTGCAGCAGCCTGTCCCCTTGGCTCACCAGCAGCTCCTGGTCACAAAGGAGAAAAGCTTATTGTTTGTGCAAGGACCTCACAGGGGAGGCTATAACTGTAAAATAGAAGAGCTCTAAGGCTACTTGTGTCGTTGAGATGTGGAGATTTTACTCTTACTTTGCATTTAGGGACTGTTTTTTCAAGGTGGCATCACCACAGTGGGTTGTTTTGGCCTAGTGGCATCTCTGAATGAAAGACAAAGATGTATGTACCACCCCCCCCCAACAGTGACAAACAGCTTCACCATCTCCTGTCAGCTGCCTGAAACAACTGGAGAGAAGAGCTGACTACATCTGATGTCCTTGTCTGATGAGCTTCACCAACAAACCAAACCTCCCTCTTGCAGATTTTGTCCTATTCCCTCAAAAAAAAACCCCTAAGACTGTGTTATTGGGGGAACCAACAGGAGCATTGCTGGGGTGCCCTTGGCAAGGCCATGTACACAGGTACACAGTGAGGGGCATCTCTCAGATGTGTTTTTAACTAAGAAAACCTCCAGGCAAAGAAATTGCAGTTTTCAGTGATATGTTGAGATGATGCAAAGGGAAATTTTGGGAAAGAAAACAGAAGTTAAAAATAAAGCATGTCTGAGTGCCAGCACTTCCCATCTGGAGCTTTGCTGATATGTCATCCAGAGCTGACCAGCATCTGGCATCCTCCCTGGCCACCCTGTCCGTGTGACACTAACAGCACATAGCTTGGTGCAGCTGTAAGGAGGAGGTTAAGCCTCACACAGCCTGTGAATCCCTTTCTCTCTCTCTCTCACACACACAGACACACCACTGCTGAGACATTTGGTGTTTAAATCGGCACGCTCTATAGGAAATAACAGGGTCTGCTAGTTCAAGGATTAACAATCCCTGGCAGCCAAGCTGTATAATGTTTCATTCTTGTGCCCTGTGAGCTCTCAATTTGATGAACACTTTACGAAATGCTAATTGAAAACCTTGCAGTGGAGGCTATTAGGAGGCAGCCTGTTTCTGACTGATAGGGAGTCGGAAGTCAGACACCATTAACGTGTTTGTCTCCCTTATCAGTGAGGCTGCTGGGGCTGGGGCTGCCCAGGCTCCAAGTCTTGCCCTTTCTCATGCAGCTTTGCTCTTTTCTCAGGCCTATATTCTATTATCGTGGCAACGAGATGATGGCAGTGAGAGTTGGGCTTTACAAGGCTCACTACTGGACCTGGAGCAATTCCTGGGAGGAATACAGCAAGGTAACAGGACACTGAGCTGCACCCAGCTCTCATTCATTCTCCTGGGGAAATGTAACCCTTTAAAGCAGAGTTTTAAACTGGGAAGTGTACACTTGCAAGCCAGCCTTTTATTCACAGCCAGAGCTACCAGATCTGCTGCCAAATTGAAGGGGACTGGGGTCACAGCACCTCTCTGCTGAAACTGGAGACGGGCAAAGGAAAATGAGCAAAGCCTGAGTTGTTCTGAGGGGTGCTCCCTTAAATCAGCACTTAATGTCCCTCCATGCTGAGCTTCTTTCCCTGCTGAATTCTGAGCTTACAGATGTTTTTAAGTTTGGAGCCTGATGCCAAATTGATGAGGTATCTCACAACATCTACTACAGAAGACCTGGTGCTGTGAACTATTTCAGTGGCATAGGGGTGGTTTGTTAGTTTGGGGGTTTTTTGTCCTTGAAAGGGAGAAGGAAAGCCATAGGAACAGCCCAGTGGAAAGAACAGTAGTTGTTGAAAACAGCAGAGTACATGTGTTTAATCTATTATCAGCCCTTTTGTGAGCCCCTATCACACTATAAGATGTTTTACATTTTATTTGCCAAATAGGCACAGCTTTTGTAAATTCCTGGCTGATCTTCTCACAATTGGCTGTTAAGCACTATGATTTTTCTCCTTTTGTATCTTTCCTGCTTCAGACTTGAGTACTAAACTCTGGGGCATTTCTTGAATGGCAGGTTCACACATGTGCCTCGCTGATTATACCTTTAGACATGAACTAAATGCATTATGGCCCAGCTCTCAGCAATTTTGACAGCAGGCTGGTGTTGGGGAGGGACTGTTTGTTTGATTTCTTTTTTTATGTCTCCTTTTTTTTTTTTGCTGCCTTGACTTATGGTGGCTCCTCAAGGCATCACAGGTGCAGAAATAAGTGCTGATGACATTTGTGGATATAAAAGTGCATGGTTTCTTTCATTGGCATGTCCTGGGGGTAGAAGGAAACGTCAGCTCCAAGGGAGTCACTTACATTCAGGGCTGTAAATATGTGTGTTTGTCTTTGTGAAACTGTAATGCTTCAGGAAGTTTCTGCTTTACACAGAGGAAGAAGGAAAAGTTGGCTCCAGTAATACATTGCATGCTCTGCCTCGGTGCTCGTTCTACGCAGCTAACATGAGATAATGTGTTTGTCTAGGTTGATGTGTGAGTTAAACCCATCTATATTGGGTTTATATCATGGCACAATGTGAGAGGCACCAGTAATTTGTATGTGTATGTGTGTGGGTGTATGCATGGGCTCAGGGCCTTTGTTTTCCCATTGCCCGTGCAGGAGAATGTCGCAGGGCAAGAATTGCTCCCCGTTGCAGTATAAGCACATAAACATACACACTGACATACCTAGCTGGGAAATAAATAACCAGCAACGTTGATCTAAACTGATCTGTACATGTCTGAGGATGTGTGTAGTAGTGATAATGGGGACCAGTTACTCATTTCAGAGGCTCTCCTCCTGTGAGCAGTGGCAGTCGTGCAATTAAGGAATATTTATTTCCTTCCAAGTCCTTGTTTAACAACTGCCTGATAAAAGTCAGCAATTATACTGTACATCAGAGAGATGATTAAAAATTCACTTGCTTTCCTGCAGCTTGTATCACATGTGGTTGATGGGGGTAAAATTGGAGCACATTAGTGGACAGACTAGCCATTAACAACATGCAGAGGAAGCCGAGGCTGAAAGTTGTTCCCATTCTCCTCATGTCCTCCAGCCATTAATTACAAGCCTTGCAAGTCTAAAAATACAAATAAACCAGAGTGCAGAGCAGTTCTACAGGTCTGAGTCCAGTGTTAGGAAATTTGCAGTCTCACCTTACACTGGAGAGTTGCTTCTTTCAGTGACTGCTCAGCTCTGCTGGGACCTGACCACAGAATCAAAAAGGCCAATTTGTTTGCTGGTTTCATCTGAAAAATGAAAACAGGCACGTGTGTGACATTAAGAATTCTGACTGTCTGCAGATTTGCTGTTCAATAAGTTTGATTTGCCATCCCAGCACAACTCCAGCTAATGAGCTAATGTTAATGACATGCTCTTTAGCATGGATCCTTTGGTTTGCTAAACTTTCAGGTATGAAATTCTCTCTTGAGTCTGAAGGTCCAAACTCAGACCTGCAGGAAACACACATATCTGGTTGGCATGTCATCCATTTGGAAGGGGGCTGAAGTTGACCAGGTGTGTCAGAAGAGCTCTCTGCAGATTTTGAAGAAGTTTGTTTTATGGGTAGTGGGTATCTCATTATTTTGGGAGATACAAACCTTTTGCTTCCAGAACTCCCTCATTAATTGGCAGTGTGGGAAACCACTGGTACAGGAAGCTTGCACTGGCTTTAATCCACACTTGGTGCATTTTTGTTTGACTTTGAGGTGACATTATACCATTAAAGCAGCCAGAACCACATTTTCATGTCGATACTGGAAAATGTGAAGCTGGTTGCACATCCTGGGTCTGTTGAGGACTACCATGTCCTTCAGGATTACCTTTAAAGGATAGGTGCAGTTTGGCCTCTAACCTGCAAACCCACACATGTGAATGCTGTATGAGTTAGTTAAATAACAAATTATGGATGTACAAATAAAACTGTACCAGAGAGAGACAGCTTACAGAAAGCAAAGCCTAGGAAAGCAGAAGAGGGATAAGAATGTGTCTCCATATGGCAGTTGGACTGTTTCCACTGGAAAGATCCCATGCAAGCAGCACACAGGTTTGCAGCCAGCTTAGGCTCCCATGACATTAACGTGCCCTTACTGGTGTGCATCCTCTGCCTTATGGCCTGGGATTAAAATTTGTCATCTTTCACAAAGATGAAGTGTGCTCTTCTGTTCTTCCCAGTTTGTGTTTATTTGGTTTTTAACCCCCAAGCCATCTTTTTTTTTCTACTCTGACTCCTCTCATAAACTCTTGCGGTCTTTCTCTGTGCTGGAGGATACGTTGATGCTGCCTTTTCTGCTGGTTTCACTTGCTTACTTAGGTAACTTGCATTCTTGAATGGTGTCTATTGAAAGCACAAAGGGAAGGCTCACTCAGCAGAAGGCAGTGAGAGCAAGCACACTGTGGGACATTTTTCCTGTGGGTGCATATTTGGGTCTGTTTACCTGGCTTCCATCTCCTTTCGTGTAGTGGATAGTTTGGAGTTTCTGACATTCAAGTGGTGATTAATGGCACAGAGGTAGGTGAAAGCAAACTTTACTTGAAAACTCTAATTAAGTTTTTAAATAGTAGAAGATTCTTATATGGTTTGGTTAAGGGAGAGATCTCATCCCCTTGTACAAGACCTGAGTCCCTATTGCCCAAGGACTGGTTTATATCAGTACCTACGTTCTTCCACCTTTCTTCCTGTATTAGCAAAATTCAGCAGTGATTAAAACATAAAGCCAGCCCTTTGTGTTGTGTGCTGGAGCAGAAATAACAACTAAGGATAAAGCTGAGGAGCTCCCTCTCTTCCTAAGCACAGCACGCAGGACTTTTACTGGAAGCCTCTTGTAAAACGCTGTTCTTGTATCTGTCATCATCCATCTTTTTAGCCTGAAAGTCATGCATGTTCATTACCAAGTTTGAACTGGATTGCAAAGTGCATGACAAATAGTGCCTGCAAAGTTGGCAGCTCGCTTTTATTGCTACTGGTGCCCACAGCCACGATGCTGGGTGCACAGCTTCCCATCCCTGCAATTGGAACACTCAGAGTCTGCGTTGTTAGGAGGCATTTTATCCACTGGATTGAAGAGAGGGGTACATTGCATCTTCCTTGTTTGGAAGGAGAGGTCTGAAAGGGGCAAAAATGGGTGTTTTCTTTGGATTTATCTAAGTAGCCAGAAAGTCCTTCAGGGATTGCCCAATTTAATGCTGTGTACAGGAGACATGAGCATAAACTAGCAGGAGACGGGAGGGAAATGTCCTTCTCTCTGCATGCCACAGAGACAATCCAGCAGAGAACAGTTCCTGTGCCCTCCAAGAGCAGTGATGCAAGAGGGGGGGAAAAAAAACAATTAGGAAAAGCTGTGGAAAACGCCCTTTGGTTCCTTGGAGAGTGGCTGATAACATCAACCTTTCTGCTGCCAGCTTAGTATCTTGTTAGTAGCCTTCAGTGATTTTTCATGAGAGCTCCTGTGTCTTTAAATGATCGGTGTGGGTGCCTGCCAGAAGCCCCTATTGTTTTAATGTGAAATGCCAAAGGGGTTATTCCTGCTGCAGTCTGTCTGATTGCCCTTCTCCTCAACGTGAAGGGATCAATAAAGCCTTTTCTGCAAGGGAGGGGTGTGAAGTCAAGTAGAACCTCACAAATAATGACATTTGATTGTGGTCCTCTGAGGATATGAGCTAGCCATTGATCGCTTCTGCTTGAGAGCTGCCGGAGGCTCGCTGGGCTGCCCATCTTCTGGGGGCTCTTCCAGACAGTTAACACATTAGAAGCAATTTATGTTCGAGGGGGTTGAAGCTTGGCAGTCACACTTGTGGGTGTCTGGATGTTTGGGGAGCTCCAGTTTGGGAGGCTTTTGCTTGGGAATCGCTGGGAGAATGACACCAGCTGCTCGCCCCGCGCTGTGGCAAACAGCAAGAGGCAGCATCCCTGGCTTTAATTAACTGCTGTGCTTTTCTCCTTCCAATCTGAATCCAGTTTTACTGCTCTGGATCTCGTGTGGTGGAATGGGGAGACATGACCAGGAGACAGGCCCCAGCTTTACTGCATCGCTATCAAAATCCACAGGCGCTTGTGGAGTCAGAGGGATCTGGGATGGAGCCAGGGCGAGGAACTGCCAGAGGGCTTGAGTTAACACAAGTGGTGATTCCATCACTTGGCCAAGAGCCCAAACTGGCAAGCGGCTGTATTTGTCTCATGTCTATATTGACATAGCATCTGTGGTCCATTTGCTCTGGAAATTAAAGCATGAGCTGGGCAACCAATAGCCTCGAGATCTCCTGAACGGAAAAACAAGCCCGGTCACACGGCTGCTGGGGAGAGGGACAAGCCAGGCTGACAGAGAGGTTCAGCTGACCCGCAGGGAACGTTGGGCTTGGTGGCTTTGGGGTTTTATTTTATAAAGAGGGGTTGTTGGAATCTCTCCTAGAGCAAACAGGTCTGCACAGTGGTGCAAAACATGCTGCCTGGGCAGGAGCTGAGCTATTTCTGGTTGCCATCTGATGCTCTTTTATGGGCTCCTCTTAAAAGGCAGGGAGCTGATCTCCTGCTTTGGTTTTCATGCTTTTATAATTGAGGAGAGAAGCTCCAAGAATTTGCTTGAACACAGGGAGTGACCTTTATGCTTAGTTTGAACAATATGACCTGTAAACATGCAAATTACTCTGGATACTGTGCTGAGTGAAATATAAGACACGTGCTTTAACTGGCTATTGATCCCCTGCATATTACTATTAACAGTCTGACAAATAAATAGATAGAAGCAAATACCAGCAGATGAAGTGGTAGCTGCTTTGGGGTTTGTTATGCTGGTGGATAGGGCAGGCAGAGCTACCTCTTTGCTCTTCTCTCATGCAACAGAGGTTTATTTTTGGGGTGAAGCAGCAGTTCTGTTGGCAGTGTCAGAGGCCTGAAGCTCGCAAGTGTCAACAGGGAGAGCTCCTCTGCAGCCCTGGAAGGTGTGGCTTTGAGAGCCTGGCACATTGGCATTCTTGGGGTTCATGGGGTGTGTTGTCAGCTCAGCCTTTTACAAGCAAAAAAAAAACCCCAGTTTTGTGTAATGAAGAGCAAGAAATGTTCCAAAATGTTGATGTGATTTTAAGTTACCATCTACAAGAGAGTTCCCTTCCTTGCCAGGCCCAGCTTGTGCTGGCAGAGCTGGAGGGCAGCTCCTTCTCCCAGACATACACAAGGAATTTTGGCATGTCCCACACGTGACCAGATTTGCACACTTGCCAAGCGACCAGAGGCATTGTGTGGATGCTGCAGAGTGTGGGTTGTCTTGACTTTAAATACTTCTCAAACAGATTGAATTTATACTGGTTTTGCTCCAGAAAAGAAAAGCAATCCAGACTTTTGGGGATCCAAGTCTTTTATTTCACTGGTAGAGCTGATTTTTTTTCTCTGAAAGTGCTTTGACTTGCAAACCAGAATGAGCCAGAGTTGTGGCTGGTAAGTTAAATGCTCCTTTCTGTCAAAGGGACAGAAGCCTGGGCTCCTCTAGCTGTATCTGTAGTGTGTTATTTACTCTGATGCAGAACAATGCCCTGATCAGAGGCATGAGGATATCATTTTACCCCTTATTTTTCACTCATTTGTTGGTGAGCAGGTAGGAAATCCTTTCAGCACTCTCTGTGGGTTGAGTATTGGCAGTCACACAGTCCATAAAAATAATAACAGTCGCTTTTATTGGTGGAGATAAAGTTGAAAGGCCCTGGAAATGTAAAGGGTGGTTTCAGCCATATTTTAAGGGAGTTATTTATCAATGTCATCAGACAGTGTCCTTGATTTTATTTCTCTAATTTATTTTTCCCCCCATAGACTGCTTTTGAAGAGAGCACTGAGTGCTTAGATTAGAAAGATGGATAGCTTTTGGCTAGTGGCAGCAGGCAAGTTGTCACAGCACTTTCCTTCCTTGGGAGTCTTTGGGCTGTGTTCTGGAGGCTCAGCTACAAGGGGTTCATAAGAAACAAAAGAGAAAATGTAAACAGAGTAATGTATAAACAAATACCCAAGAGGCTCAAATCTCCTTTCAGACTGAAGCCTTTGCAGCAGGGAGAGCCTTGTACCAATTAGCAGGCTCTTAATTAAATTGCTTGTTTGATTTGCATCCAAATCATAATTTGGGTGTTATGGAGGCTTTGATACCTTTTCATTAGCTGTTCCTTTTGAGGAGGGGGGGGAGGAAAAAAAGGGAAAGGAATCTCTTTTTAGCCTGTGTGTGTTTTGGAGGCCTGTGGCGTCACGAGGTGGAAAAGGTCAATCGTTTTTGTATCCATTTAAAGTCCATTATTGGTAGGGCCACTACAACCTATCAAGCAACTCTCTTATTTTTCCAGTCAGTGGCTCAGGAATCTATAGCTCAGTGCAGATAAATGGGATTTCATGGGCTTCTAAACTTCTTGCTTTATTGAAAAGCAGAATATTAACTGCTCCACTGACCAGCTGTCCATTAAAAACACGGCAGATTTGGAGAAAATTGTTTGCCAATCAAACCCTACCAACATCTGTAGAGAGCCCTTTCAGTTTGTTTGGGGTTTTTTTTTAGAGCAAAATGCTACAGCTGCTTTCCCACCTCCATTGAAACATTCCCATTTCCCTGCTCTCCACGTCTGTGTCCGTGTCTCGGGGCACTTTGAGGCATTGTCAGGAGCGCAGCGTGTTGGCTGGAATTGTAAACCCCAGCTTTAACAAGTCCATTTGATGCCAGTCCTTGCTGGTCTGTGGGGGGCCCCCTGCTTTAGTTGCTGTTCAGAGAAATGAGTGCTTTGCATTTTTGGTTTTTTACTATTCCCCAGGGCTTAAATGGGTTCTGTTAGCCCTTGGATGGGCTCGAGGTTATTAGGGAGCTCGACACCTGGCAGCCTGGCAAGTGCAAGGGCAGCTTGCTCTGGCCCTCAATGGCCAGCCAGCACTTTAACCCCTTGCTGCTAGCAGGGGGAGAGTCCCAGGACCTGAGCCCTTCTTACCCATTGCCAGAAAAAAAAAACCCCATTTCTGACCCTGTACATTTGAACATCAGTGAGAGGAATGTCTCTAGATTTAACTCAGTTCTTTGGAGCCCAGGTGAGTGCCTCAGTAGCAGCTTTGCCATACATCAGAAAAGGCACCCAATTCTTTAAAATCAACCAGATGGGCTTGGTCCTTCAGTGAAACAGGTCCCTGAGGTCTGCTGTCAGGTGCTGAGTTTCCAGGGAGGCTGGCAGGTACCCATTGCCTCGCAGGGTGATGTCCATTGGCCTGGCTGGATGCTTCCTCTGGGACTGTTGCTTTTTGATCAGAACTGCCAAGCAATCTGATACTCTCAGTGTGTTTCAGAGCCATAGAAATGAGGGAAGATACTTTCCATGTGCAGAATTTCTCTGATTAAATGGTTTCACCTCTTTGCCATTTCATTTTAATGAATATTTTATAACAATTACTTTTTTATAAGGCAAGAGTGTAAGGTCTGCTTCAGCTTTTATGTCACTGCAATACCAACATTGTCACCTTATCTTGCCTCATCAGTTCCAAATCCATTTTGCAGGCTGAAGTGGGCTCTTGGTTTAAAATAATTCTGTATTTTGTGAGTGTATTGGAACAAAGTGCAGAAGAAAGTGAGGTCAGCTACAATTTTACTGCCTTCCCTGCTGACCTGTCTCCTCTTTGCTTCAGGGCATTGACTTCTGCCCTGGACAGAATGTCTCTGGAGTGACAACACATACACAGGAGGAGCACACAACCCTGCCATTGCTTTTCCACCTGGGGAGGGACCCTGGAGAGAAGTACCCATTAAGGTGAGCTGGTGAAAACCCTCAGCTTATGCTTTGTATCATTCATATGCCTTGGTAGCTGTTTCTTGCAATCTGTTTGAAAACTGTCCCAGAAAGCCATTACTGGTGAGAGGAGTAAAAAGAAAGGAACAAACTTGCATTGTCAAATGGTCAGGTTAGATGGATGTGCACATGTCAATGCCTGGACTCCTCAGGCCAGTCCTTCTTGTTGTGTGTCCTACAATCCCTGAGGGAGGAGGCAAAATGCATGGTTTTGGACAGGACAGGCCTGAAAGCAGTGCATTGGAGCTGGGATTCTTTGTGTGTTTTGAAGCTAGGGAAGAAATGACTAGTGATCTCTGGGGAAGGCAGTCCTGGGAACCTTCCAATCTCCTAGCCCCAGCTGAAGGAGATCCTGCAGGAGCTGTTTGCGCCCAGTCCTATTCCATCCTTGGACTCTCCTGCCTGTCTGAATCTGTTTTCCTATAAGCCTGCTATTGTGACATTTATCTCCAGCACACACCATGCCCCGAGAGATTTCTGTAAGGATTTATGGAGTCATCAGCCAGCACAGTCCACATATAAACCTGCCACGTCTGAAAAAGCTCCCAAGGTGTCCTCACCTCCTTCCCTCCTTCCTTCTCCTGCCTGAGTTTTACCCTGCAGCAAAACTAGCTGCAAAGAGGGGTGTGCAGCCCCATCCCTCACCAGTGGCACTGACTCAGAACACGGTGATGGTTGGACTCGATGAGCTTAAAGGTCTTTTCCAACCATAATGATTCTATGAACGTGGAAAGAAAGAAAGAGAAAGCTGGTGCTGCTGTGGCTGCCTGCACAGAAGTGGGTTTGTGCAGCAGTTTTAACAGAGAGATGTTTTCCAAGCTGACAGGACTGCAATTACTCAACTGGTTTAAATAATTGAGTGGCTGCACTGAAGGAGCTGAGCCTGGACTGTGCTCTGAGTGTTTGCACTAGAGAGAGAAGGAGAGGAGAAATATCTTTACTTCTCTCTCACTTAGCAGACAAGCACCCTGGAGGTGCATTACACAGTGCATAAAGCTCTTCAGAAGCCCAGTACATCAGCTCTAGCTTTCTGTTGCATTTCAGCACTAATGCAGAGAACAAATCTGCAGCGCTGGTGTTTTCCATTCAGCTTGGGGAAATGATGCCAGTGGGATGGGATTCCAGATGAGGCTGTGCCCTGTTCCCTGAACAACTTTTATTTGAGGAAGATGAGGGGACAGAAATTACCTCTTCTTCCAGAAATCAAAGAGGGGGGGGTGGTGTTAAGTGAGTTCTCATTTGCCTGCTGTTGGGGTGAACTTGAGGGAGAGGAGCTCTTGCCTGAGAGGTGTTTGCAAGACACCTGCTCCCCTGTTATTTCGGTGTTCTTTACCACCACCGTGGGCTGAGCGTGGAAATAAATTCCAGTGTTACATCTGCAATCATTTCTCCTACAGTTCCATTGATTTTTGGGCATTCACAAGCTGTTGCTTTGATTGAATGTTATGGCAAGATTCTGACACGATTATGGAGAGCTGGGCTGGTGTTTGTTATGCAGAGCCTAATAGAAAGCCTCTCTTTAGTAAATGCATCTTCCTTTCTGCAGCATGTTCTGTTGCCTTTATCTCCTCTCTGGTCACAATGGAAAACTCATGGGAAGTGGGTCTCCTATATTGAACGTGGTAATTAAATTATCCTCATTTGTGGAGCTGTTACTGTTGTGTATTTTTATTTAGCTTAATTACCCCCCTTGGCAGACAGCCTGGTGGGAGTCCCCACAGCAATGCTTCTCAGAAGGGAATCCAGCATTCCCCTCCCAGCGTGTCTGTCTGTCTGTCCCTACAAGTTGCCTGTGCTCCAGCCCCCAGGTCTCTGCCTGTTCACTGCCTGTGTTGGCCACGCTCCTCTCTTCACCTTCTTGCAACCCTGGAGGAGCAGGGTGTATCCTGCAGGTCTTTCACCAGGTTGGCTCCTTTGATCTGTTGTTATTTTGCCAAAGGGTTTAGAAAACATTTGCCTTGGTTGGCTGGTACCTCTCCCTCTTTATGCAATTTACTTTTTGCCACTTTGCCTCCTTAAGTTTGTACTGGGTTTGATTAGCTTTGCTGCTGCAGTGAAGGAGCAGCATGGCACACTGATGCCTGCTTCTCTCTGCCTGCTTTTGCTCATATTTCATTTATTCCCCTATTTTAGGCAGCCTTTTCTTTTCCTTTTTCCCCTTTGTCCTCCTTCATTCTCTTACAGCTTTCATATTCCCTCCTATCACTTGATTTGCATTACTTTGGAGTGGGGTCAGATGGTAAAAACCACAGGTAAAGAGGTTTCATAGTTGCACACAAAGACCAGGCATCACACACACCTCCAGAGAGATTTACTGCTTCTGTATTTGGGCTCCCTCTAGGATTCTAGGGGATCTCAGAGCCAGGGCATCCTGGAAATCAGTCAGCTCAGTCAGCTGTGGCAGTACTCTTGACTTCAGGCTGCTTTTGCTCAAGCAATCTCATCTGAAGTGTCTTTGGGTCATGGCCCTGTGCACACAAGATGCTGCATGACACTAAGAGGCTTTTTCAAGGCTACAATTTCAGTTCATCTCATCACATGGGGATCAGCCTTTTCAATCTTCGTTGGAGAACTGGCTGCTAAAGGGATCACTGAAGATGTAAAGTCCTCCAAGAGCGAGAGGAGACACAGAAAGTTTTCAGTTCCCTGGGTTTCACAGTGAAGCAGGACAAGTCCTTCCTCTTCCTGACACAGTTCACTGGATTTTCTGGAGCCTGCCTGGAAACAGTATCAGCAAAAGCTTAATCTCCCACAGGAGCACTTTTTCATGCAGTGGAAAAACCAGTCAGGCAATTACAGGCAGGTCCTGTCATCACACTGAGGACACGTCTGGCAGTTTGGAGCCATATGGCACCCTGCACTTAACGTTCCCCTTCATGTAAGGCTGTGTGCATGCATCCCTACCCATGTCTGACTCGAAGAACAGCCTCCCAACAGGCTTCTGACTCTTGCTTCCTGCTGTTGCCCCTCTGGCTTTGGCTGGACGGCTGCCTGCAGCTCAGCTTCTGCCAAAGGACTCGGTGGTGTTTACCCCTTCTGCTTGGAAGATAATTACTGACATCTCTCAGTCTGGTCTGAAACTTCACCCCAGCAATCCACCAGCCTCACGGACTTTACTGGGATTCAGAGCGGTGCCACATGCGTGTGATGAGTTCTGACAGTGCCTGAGCTTGCCCAGATGATGGCACATGTACATCACCACATCAACAGACTGGATGGGGCAAGATCCCTGTCTTGTTGCTCCTCAGGCCTGACATGCTTCTCCCTCTCTCTCCTGGAAAGAGGAGGACTCTTCCAAGAACTGCAGGGCTTCAGGGTCCTAGAGTTGAGAGAAGCTTGGCATTGTAGGACAAGCCATGCAGGATGAGACAGAGCATGAACAAACCCTCAGGTCCTGACGAGGTCAAACTGGCATCTGGAGAGGTGCTTGTAATAACAACACCTGCAGTACCAGGGTTAGACAGGCAATATGCTTCAAAGAAGTGAGGTTACTGGTATATAGTCTCTCTTTTTATGCCAAAAGTGGGAGTTTAACTGCACTTATGTAAGAGTTACCTTGTTATCTGCTCCTTGGGTAGTGAGAACTGAACTGTCTGTGTCTTTTGGCAGCCAGGAGATTGACCAGGAGGCTGGGGGACAGCAGGTATCTCTTTTTTTGTAGCTCTCCACTTGAAAATAGAAATAAGATTGTTTGTTAGGCAGCACACAAAGTAGAAGCATTTCCCTAAGTCTGGGTAGCATTTTGCTTCCTCCCTGGATGCAGTTAACAGAGGTTTTGCTCTGTGTGAAAGCCCTCAAACCGTGGGGTGCCTTTGTTTGGTACCACACTTGTCAGAATGCAGAACTAAAAGATCTGATAGGTCTTTTTCCTCCCCAAATTGTGTTAGATTTGTGGGATTGGGTGTCCTCAGAGCACCACCCAGGGAAACTTGTCTCCCCATTTGTGACAAATTCAGTAAAATTATCTGTTGGTTGTCAGTTTTATTGCCCGAGTCACAGGTTACTGTGCATACACTTCATTTGCCAGTCAGGAAGAACACGAGCAACAGTACACAGCAAAAGCTGGCACAGCTGAAGAAACAGTAAGCAAAATATACCCAATGCAAACAGAGGCAGGAAAAGTATTTTGAGTCAGGCTCCAAAGCTGCAAAAAAGAATTTCTAACAGAAATCTCTGAAATTCTCTCAGTTTGAGCCAAACGTGCAAAGATTCAGCAACAAGGGAGTTACAGCACGTTTGCATCTTGTTGACACTCCAGGTTAGGACCAATTAGGCTCTGTTCAAAACAGAGCTTACTACATTTTGAAGTCAAAATACCTCTGTTTGACTTGGGGCAATAGAATCTACTATAATGGGGAAAAAATGGAAAGTGATAAGGCTCGGTTGATGAACATAATGATTTTAGAACACATTAATTAAGAGGAGAGCTCACAAGTGTCTATTTCGAGCAGCTGGAAAATCCAGGAAGTCATCAGAGAGGTAATTGCACTGGTTGTGGAGCCAGGAAAGAAGGGAAGAAGCTCCTGAAGGGAAGCTAAAGGGGAAAGGATCAGACAGAAAAGTTGCCAGCCTCACCTTACTGAGGAGGGCAGAAACCTCACTGTGGGGAAAAGAAAGTGCAGAACAGGGGAAAATGTGTAAAAAAGGGCCAGGACCTTGCCCAGGGGAGATGCTGACTCCTCATCTTCTGGAAGGAGGAAGACATGATACCAGCTGCATTTCTGGGATGAATTAGCTGCTGCCACAGGAGAGGGGGGCATTGAGGAACCCCTGAAACAGTGGAGAGCTACAGACAAAGAGCCTTGATGCTGCCAGGAAAAACATGGAGCATCAACCACACATGGGCTGGACACAGGAAGGTTGTCACAAGTGTGCAAGGCAGAGGTGACAGCCAGTACACAGCCAGCTCTGGAGGGAAGAGAAAAAAAGACATCTGTGGAGGAGAGTCACTAGCCTGGGGACTAAGAATGGAGACAAACTCTTCTCCATCCATAGCTGCTCTTTGCCCAGCCCAGGATCAACGCTCTGCATCAACCTGTAACTTGTGCTTCATGGTGACAGACCAGCAGCCTGCAGGTATTTTGGTGAGTAACTGTCTAGACTGGGATGATGTTGTATGAGAAAAGGGATGCTGGAAGGAAAGAGCTGCATGTACTAGTTTCAAAAATGCAAAGTGCTGTTTGAAATGGCCACCTTCTTATTCAGAGACAGATCCAGGCAGTGCTACAGCCTCAAGAAAGCAGCCTGAAGAGCACATTGCTCGAATAGTGATTCAGAAGTGCCACTGAAGCAGCCACAAGTGGCCAGAAGCCCCTGTAGCAGTCACCTGTCACACACAGTCTCAGGCTTTACATGGTCACTCCACCTTTACCCCCTCTGCCATTTCAAGGCTGCAGTCCCTCGTGGTGAATTCCAGCAGAAAGGTGGGATTCTCAAAGCTGAGGAGTTACAACTTCCATGAAAGAAGGTGACCAGGCACAACCACATCTCCTGGCTGCAAGAAAGGCTGTGAGCACCGTTAGAGTCCAGAAGGTGAGAGGCATCATCAGTACCCCAAGTATTCACGTGGCTAACTGGCCCCATGCCCTGCACACTTCCAGGGCCATTTGTTTATTATCTGGGGCCACAGATGCTGATGGGCCATCTGCTCATTGGGGTACAGGCCACCCTTTGGTCTTTGATTCCTTGTTTCTGTTCCTTTGGCCCTGAGAGTCTCTCCAGCACCTGCAAGTTGCCACGTTTTGGAAGCAGAGCCCCAAACCTCTTGTCTGCCTCATGTACTGTGCAGACTTTCAACTGCAAATCAGCTTGGTGATAGAAGAGAGGAACTGAATAATAAGACAAGATCAAGAGTTGGGTACTACAGTGCTGAGCAGCCTCAAAGCCCTGATAACAGATAAAATCCAATTACCTGAATCTGGGTGTATTTCACAATTAGAAATAATGGGTTTAATTAAAATAATTCCAGTGGAGAAGGAAGTAAAATGTACAAATCATTAACTCAAGTGTTATGCCATTCTCATACCTTTGTGTGCATCTGGTAAAGGGTGCTGGACCTCTGAAAGCTGCTGTGAGCAGCCCACCGTCAGGTTGGCACGAAGTGCATTGTGTAATACCCGTTTTGTCACATCCCTCTCAACAATAACACAGTCCTGTCACTCCCAGGATAGACACACTGCTCTGTGCCCATGTGGGAACCATCAGGATGAGGTATGAAACATCACAATCTGTGTTCTCAGAATGCTGAAAAGGCTTTTGAATTTGCTGTGGTTCTGAAGCGTTTGAGGATGTGTTGGTGATGCTGGGGAATGGCCCTCCCCCCTCTACTTACAGTTCAGGGTATTTGCAGCCCTGAAGGTGAAAGACTGAAGAGAGATTAAACTGGAGCTCTAAACCCTGAAAGCAGAGTGTGAGACAAGCCCTCTGTCTTCCCAACCTGCATTTAAGTGCAGGGCACGGCAGGGTTAACAGCAGAGCAGGTTAAGCTGGAGCTGTTTGGCCAGGGAGGCATGGGAACAGATTGCCAAGGCACAATTACACTAAATGAAGGAAGCACAGGCCACACCTGTGCCTGGGACCCTGTGCTCACAATCCAGCCCTGATTGGATCTCCAGAGACTTCCCAGAGGTAAAGTGTCAATTAGTGTAATGACCCTGGACTTTGTCCACTGCGTTCGCTCGTTGTGAGCGTGGAATAATTTGGTGTACGCTGGGGGATCTCTTTTAGCAAACTCCTCACAACACCACCTGCTCACCCTCTCATTCTTCCAGTGCTATTCCCAGCTCTCCTTCTGCAGCATTGTTGAACTAGAATACAAAATGCAGCATGCCCTGGAGGCAGCGAGCAGACAGCAATGCCCAGACACCTGTATAGATCACACCCTTACTGGGAGCAGGCGATGGCCCAAACACTACCCTCACATCCCCAGTCCTGCACACTCATGCAAGGAAGCAATGCCACTCCACGTGGGAGCTCTTTGTGGAGCTGAACAGGTCCTGTCTGAGCACAACCTGAGTGAGGGATCTCCATGGCAGGAAAAGCAGCCCTCCCAGCAGCATCAGTCCCTGCTTTCGCCAGACCCAGGGCTGGTGCCATCCTGCAGGCATTGCAGTGCCTTGCTATGCGTGGGGAGACTTGGCATGTGCCTGGATGAGGAAGAGAGTTTATGTGTTTAATGGAGGTGTCTGAAGATGATCTGTGATGATCTCCCAGGACTGAATGACACCTTGGAGCACTTGGGGTCTGGCGCTGTCATGTACTTCAGCGCGAGGAAGACAGCTGCCATCGGATACGTTTTAAGCTCGTGTCAACAGGTTTAGCCAGCTTAAGGGCACGTTAAGCCCTGCTGAGACAAGGTTTATAGGTTAGTGCTATGACTTGGAGCATAATCTATAGGTGTTCTTTAGCTTTAGCCAGCTTTGTACTTCTGTGAGTCCTTTATACGTGCCGAGCTGTTTCCATCGTGCTTTGGGAAAGTCGTTCAGCCTGCGCTAAATGCTGAAATCACCTGAAAGTGTGGAAGCTGCAGGGGAGAGCAGTTCAGAACCACCAGCAGCTGAGGTTAGGCTGGGATTTCCTGTCACTGCTGAGCTAGCTGAAAAAGCCAGGAGTGTCCCAAGCATGGGAATTAAAGCAAGAAGATGATTTAAATTAGCCCAGCCTGCTTTGTTACGCTGTGGCATTCCCTGTCTTAGGTTGCTGATGAGCAGCAAAGCTGGGCCTGAATGCAGTGGTTAAGATTATGGCCAAAAAAAGAGAAAGATTGGGGTGTTTTTATTTCACTGGCCCAGGACTGGCATATTTGGAGCAAAAAGCAGCAGTGGTGGCAATGTGTTGTTTCTCATTCATCCCATCCACAGCTGTGTTTTCAACTGGGCTGTCCAGATTAGAGCTAATTTGGAATCGAAAAGCCCTTTCCATGGGTGAAATTGGGCTGTATCTTTAGCACTTAAATATTTGTAAAGATGCTATGGAGCTTAATTAGTTATCAGCAACGTTTTAGGAGTCCACTTCCAAAAGATCTTAAGTGCTGGGGAGATGACACGAGGATGTGACAGAAATAAACACATTAGATAGATACAAGAGCAGCAGTAGGAGGCATTAAAGGATTTGGTATCTAGAGTATCTGTTAGACTCTAACAATTGATTAAACCATGAATTAATTCATATTAGTCCTTAATAAGAGGATCTTAATAAAGTGTGATTAGCTGGGGTCGGGAAGAGCTTTCAAATGCTGGCACAGTAGGTGCATTAGAAATCTAAAGCACTGAAGTACACGTGTCTCTGAACTGCATTTCATCTCTGTTTCCATCACTGGAGTGGGGAGGCTTGAAAATGGGTCTGGGACCCCTCATTTCATCCAGCCTCCAGCTCAGGTGTCCAAGCTGCTGTGTGCATCCCTGGTACTCACCTTTGAGCAGATTCCCTCGCTGTGTTGGTCCCTGCAGCCTGTGTGCAGGCTCTCCCTGTCCTCTGCCTGTCAACACAAGTTAGCTTTAAACCTTCTCTGCCTCTTTTGAAAAGCTGGTTTGGGGTTTTTTTCCAGCTGTGCTGCCGGACTGGCAATCCTTTGCCACTGAAATGCACCCAGAGGCCTTCCAAGTAAAACCTCACCAAACCCAAAGGCCGTCGGTGCCACTGGGATGCGACACCAAGCGATTGCAGCCACGAGTGTCCCCATGGGGTGTGAGGCAGAGCTTTGGCAGCTCCTCTCTGCTTTCAGGTCTTTGGGGCAGTGCAGGAGTGAGCAGCTGGTAGGGAAGAGCTAAGGTGGGATGTGTAGGGAGGGGAGAGAGCAAAGTTGGGAGCTTCCCAAGGGTGGTGTGAATGTGAGGGTGGCCTGGCTGGCTCCCGGCGCCCTGCCAGGATGCAGCTAACTGCCTGCCAGAGCAGCACATTCGTTTGCTCGAGCTTGTCATTTCAAATTCCCTTCCGGTTCTCTATCAGCAGAGCTCAGGCCCATCCCCACAATCAGCTTCTCTCTGGATGGCTGCCGAGATGTGATATTTATAGGGTTTACTGGAAACTGTTGGCACATGACTGGCCTCCGAAATGTGATTGTTTTTTTTTCAAAGAAGGAAATTAGCTGGAGTGTGGGGCTGGTGGCCAGCTTGGACTGTAAGCAAAGGGAGCCCGAGGTCAGGAGCAAGCTGCATTGTTTCTTTTATCTTCAGAAGCAATTTGCCGCTCTCTGGTTTTTAAGTGACTCTTAACGTGATGGACAAAATGAGATCATTGGGTAGTAATCCTCCATTTTAGAGACACTTGAAGTGTTGGTGGAGTACACCCTGAACCACTTAAACAAGTACCTACTGGAGAAACCTCGTGGATAAAAAGCTGGTAACTTGTGGCCCTGTGTGAGGACTTGGAGTGTGACAGATGGGTCCCAGCTTGGAGTAATAAAGCTGTAACGGAAGAATGTAGATGGGGCAGAACCCTGGGGTGGGTGTTGTGAAATGGAGGACGTATTCTTGTCTTGGACAAGCCACTTCTATTCTTCTTCTCCATCTTCCTGTTTGCATAATATTAGTTCATCTTACTTGGTGATTGTGAAGTTCTCCCAGCCAACGGTTGTGTTTGTAACCCTGTGCTTGAGAACACTCAAAGAACCAAGTACTGCCCTTGCCTTTGCTTCCCTGCAATGAGTGCCTGTGAGTGATGCATGTGCTGTGCAAAAGCACCTGAGAGAGTAGAGGTGGAACACACAGAGAGCTGGGTGACCTCTGGGGTGACACACTGGAAGGATTGCCACGGCAAACTTGTTTGTGTACTAACGTGTCTGGCAAAGTGTTTGTCCTGTGTCTAGGAAGTCTTTCTTGCTGCTCATTTAAGGAACAGCTTGGGTTCAACCTCAGAAGAACCGTACCACCTTTGCCAACAAGATCCCTTTGATCAACAAGAGTCCACACAAGCTGGCAGTGTGTGTGTGTGCCCGACCACGAAGCGACACGCTGGGGGCCTGTGGGACTTGTGGTTTGAAAGCTGCAGCTCCATGCTGAGATAATCTGCCAGGAGCCTTGTGCTTGCTGGGGAGGACAGGCCATCTGCTTTCCTTGCTGCCTCAGGCAGAACATCTCAGACCCACAGCCTCCAGGCCCAGCCAGGCTGGACTCTCTCAACCCAGATGTTTCATTCACCTCCAGACCTGTGGGCATTGAGCGTTCCCTGTGTCGTTACACGCTCTTCTCCTCTGCTGTGGCCCAGGAAAAGCTTCCTGACGTGGTGCAGTGATGTGGGCACAGTAATGATGCCACAGAGGAAGCCCCGCTGGTAACATGTGTGTTTTTTTCCACATTGCAGCTTTGCCAGTGATGAGTACCAAAGGGCCATGGAGCGAGTGGCTGTGGTTGTCCAGCAGCACAAAGCCACCCTCGTGCCAGGGGTGCCGCAGCTGAACGTGTGCGACCAGGCTGTCATGGTGAGTGGCTCAAGCACAAACACCTCTGAGGGTCCTGAGCTTAAAATAGGTTTGGTAAAGGCTTATGAATGTCACCTAAGGCTAGGAGGGGATGGAGGAGAGGTGCAGGCTCTGAGGGCTGCCTGGCAGTGCCACGGAGCAGAGGGCTGTTTGTTCCCTGCAAGAAGCAGCGGTGGGGGAAGGCTCGTACAAAGCCAGCGGGGTTGGGTCTACCAACATGCTCTGATAAACTCTGTGGTTTCCTTCCTTAGAGATATGGCAATATCTACAGCTGTAGATCCTCTTTCTCCTTTTTATCTCTCTTCTGCAAACCTCAAAAGTCCTCTGTGTTTGGAGTGGTGGGACTGGGACAGTGGCTCTTTTTCAGTGATGCGTGTGAGTCTCTTTGGTCTTGCTCAGTCTCCTCCAGTTCCACCCATGCCTGAGTTTTCCAAAGTCTTTGTGGCTTGAAGCATGACAAACATACTCAGTTCTGTTTTCTGTTTCAAGCCTTGTGCTGGAAAGTTACAGTTTGGCTTCCCTGTCCAACGCTGCTGGGTTTGCATGGGAACCTTAGAAAGAAACGAGATGGTTTGTAGGAGGTCAGGTTGTCAAGTGACAAGGGTGAGTGTAGTTCAAGGGGTTGTGCCTGTAGACTTGACACAAAATAGTAACAGGTAAAATCTTTCTGACACTGAAATAATCTTCTGAAACAAACAATCAGGACTTGCTGCTTAGGGTCTGTCTCCAGCCAGAAAGACAAGTACAGAATGTGGAGCTGGGTCTCCGTAGCAAAGATCTTTTTTAGCTTTGTCACATCTTTTTATTCTTGGACGTTAAGTAGGAAAAAGTTTTGAAGGACCATTGTTTCTGGGCTGTTTTCTTTCACTGCTTAACTTTTCCCTCAATAAACACTGTTCTGTGCTCCTCTGGGACCTTTTGGGTTCCGGCACTCTCCCCAGTGCCTGGCTGCTGCCAGAGCCCTTCACTGGAAAGGCATTTCTTCTGTGCTGACTCCAGCTCCAGAAGTGGTTTGTAAATGGTAGGAGTGCTCAGCTGCTCTGGGGCTACCCTGGTGCAGTGTGGTTAGGTGCTGGGACAGCATCAAGTGTCCCTGTTTGTCAACAAACAGTAGCTTTGGGTTGCACCCTGGAAAAAGTGCTGGACCAGAGGTCCCAACCGTGGTCCCATACCCCAACCCTCTCCTTGGGGCTACTGAGACTCAAGTCTTCTCCCTGAGTGTGCCTTGTTCTAGCTGTCTTGGGCTAGAACACTCACACACTTCAGCTTTGGCTTGTGCCCAGTGATGCCTTCCTGGTCTGTGAGCTGAGGCAGCTGATGACTACTCCAGTGCTTGGCCAAGTCTGAGGCCGAAGACTCTCCCAGCTGGGCTGGGGGGATTCTCATCCCAGGGAAAATGTTCAGATCCCAGCAGGAAACAACATGAGTTTTCTAGTCTGTGCAAACCCCTAACAGGCTGATTACATGGTCACAAAACTTAAACAGGCACCAAATTATTGCCTTTTGAAACCAGAAATGAAGATAACCGCATCTTTTTTGGAGTGATGGTATTGCTGGGGTTGACTGGGCTCTAAATCTGGCTTTAGGGAGAAAAATGTCACCTACTAATACTATGCCTAACACTGCCTTCTAAATTCTGTCACCTTTTTTACTTTGACATGGGTATTTGATATCCTTTCAGGGATGGAGGAGAAGAATTGTCTTTACTTACCCACGAGCAAAGCAGATGGATTGTTTTGTAGCTGCTGCAGTCTCAGGATTGATGTCAGCGCAGCAGCATCAGCCCTCCTGAGCAGGGCAAGGCTTTGCTGGCCCATCTGTGCTGGATCCCACCAGCAGTGCAGACAAAGCTCCCGTGGAGCCGCTTCTGCTGTGTTTTCCTCCTGTGGAAGGCACAGGAGAAACGTACAGCACAGAGCCGGGAAAGCCAGCTCAGGCTGCAAGGCTGGAGCAGATACCACTGGAGCACATTTCATTTGTTTCTTTCCACCTCTGTTGCACCTCCAGCGTGATGGTCAGGCATCTGAAATATCCAGCAGTGCGTTTTAAAATTGAGGAAGGGGTTTAGAACACGACATGAATTGTTCTTCAACTGTCTGGAGCCCGTGGTGCCGTGAGGTGCCTTCCCCCAGCCCTCCCCTCTGTGCCTGCTGCTTCTCACAGATAGCTGGTGTCTCACTGCCATCTGTTGTCAGCTCTGTGGAACAGAAACCTGCTCCAGCCTTTTTTTCTTTTCCTGAGGTTCAGCTTTTTTTTTACTCTGTAAAAGAATTTAATTCCAAGAAAATGTAAATGACCCGAAGGATCAAAGTCAGGAAAATGAAAGGCAACGGGTCAGAGATGAGCTGACCTTTAGTCGGTGACAGCAGGAATCTCCTGTGGGTGGGCAGGCTTCCAGAGAGGGAAGGGCAGAGGAGAAATGCCAAAGATTTCTGGAGGCAGAATGGGAATTGTCACCTGCCCTTCACAGTCCCAAATTTCCAATAGCAACCCCCCAGGAAACTGAAAAAGGTTTAGTCCAAATCCCTTCTGTCGTGGGTGCCTTTGGAAGCTGAGTTTTGCAATGGGTTTCCTTGCTGCCTTTTCTCTGTTGTACATGTGCTGGAGAAAGGTAGCTCAAGAAACATAGAAACGAAGGGGGGGAAATAGTTTTGGTGTGCAGGCACCTGAGCCCTTGTGTCATAAATGCCTCCTGCTCCATCTGTTCCTGAATTCATCCATCAAAGAGCTCATGGAGATACCAACATTCTTATCTCACTCAAACCCTTGGCCTTCTGTTGCTTTTTGCTTGTTTCCTCAAGAAAGGAGGACATGGATATCTCAGTGCTAAGAAAGATGATGGTTCTGGATCTCAGGAAAACAGGGGGTTTCACCAAAACCTCACGGTCTGGTTTCTCCATGTTGCTAAAGGAGAGAGAGGAGGGTCACCAGAGTCCCAGCAGACAGCATTTGTACAGGAGACAGCACTGTACCCCAGAAGAAGGAATCACCTGCTGCAGGAGGATCTGTGGTCTTTCCTAAAGCTGGTTTGGAATAGAGTGTAGGGTTGAGAAGTTGATGAGCCCAGGAACACGAGCAAAAGGAGTTTCATTTTTCAAGCAGGACGTAAGAGCATCTTTGTGAGAATGAAAAAGGCTTGGTTATGGTTAGAGCTTAGCAGATACTGTCTATAAATCATCTTTCTGTATGTTTCTCTCTATTTTTAACAGAATTGGTCTCCTCCAGGCTGTGAGAAGCTGGGGAAGTGCCTGAAACCACCCAAGTCTGATCCTAAGAAGTGCTTTTGGCCTCATTGATCTTTTCTGCAGCCTTCAAAAAACTACACAGAAGAGCTGTAACCATCCAGACACAGAGTTTACAAAGCATGTCTTCTCATGTTGGCACTCCTGTTTACACAGGAAGGGTGTGATGGAGGTATGATATCATCATTTGCTCTTCCAAAAGGGCCAGTGTTTATATTGCTAGCGCTCAGGGTTTAGCCTGTACTCTTCTGCTGTTCTTCTTGTTTCCCTAAATGGTAACTTCAGTGAAGATTGTTTCAGCTGCAAAAGCTCTCTGGACAGCCACCACTCTCCCATCACCTCAGAAATGCCGAGGATCCACCTTTCCTTTAGCTCTTTCCACCCAACCTGCTCTCTCAGATCATGGGTTGTTTGGGTGCCCTGACAGCAGCTGTGGGGGACTGTCCAGGAAGCTCCCAGCTGCCACAAAGCCCTGCCCAAACTGCCCTTGTTTGGTTTGCCTGTAACTTGTTGTTTTAACATTTCATTTCCATTGTGAACTCTTTGCACACCAACTTGGTTTTTTTCCTTTCTTCCTGAACTCCTGAGTCCTGGGTGCAGCCGTACAGGCTCCCTCCTGAGGCTCCCTCCCTCCTGAGGCTCCCTCCTCAGCCTGTCCAGGGGGCTGGCTCTGGGGAGGATGACATTCCTGAGGTAATGCTAGAAGAAGATTTGTAGATAGTGTTCACATAAGCATTGCCTTATCCATGGTGTGCAGGATGCTCTTGGGGAGCTGGGGCTCAGCTGTTCATTTCAGAGGGTTTCCTCATTTCCAAAAATCTGGGTCCAAATATGGTTTAAGTCACCCTTGTAGTCTCATGATCTGAGCCCAAGCCAAATGCATGCTCAGAAATGCCCGTTTACATCAGATCTTAACTCTTGACCCTGTTTCCAGTGTAGGCTCCCTGAGGAATTCTCCTTGTGCAAACTTTCCACGGCCTGGGTGTAGCATTTCTCTAAACAGAGTTCATGGTAAATGCCAATCCTCCACACCATTTCACGTTGCAGGCTTCTCATCTGCTTCTCAGCCTGTTTCTCACCCTTTGCTGTAGCTAATAAACGTGTCTCTGACAAAACCAAGCAAGGTTACTCCGGGGCTTCGGGGGAGTAGCTGGAAGCAGCCCCAGACAGGCTGTTGGCACCACCAACAGCCCCACTTCCACTGTTTTACGTGGCACACATGCCCTTTCCACATGGTGCTGTGCTGCCTTGGGGAAAACTAAGGTGCTGTGTACCTGGAAACAGCTCTGCTTCCTTCCCCAGCAAAGCTTGGGGCTGGCTGAGACAGCTCTGCTTCTCTGGTAACTGCTGTGCTCCTGCCTGCAGCAGCTTCTCAGCTGCCTGTTCTTACCTTCTCTCTAGTCTCACATGCTCTCCCATGGTTCATGCTACCTGTAATCCCCTCCACAGTAATTCCTAGTGTCTATCTCGTGAAGCTGCATAATCCTGTAAGATTGTAGTAAAAACAGCACTTGAGTCAGCTCTTACTGTTCCACCTCCCAGAAATCCCAGGCAGGGCTTTGCTGGCTGGCAGAGCCTCTGAATCACTCTGCACATCTGCAAATGGCACTTGTTTACAGTCCAAATGTCTTATTTGCCTCTTGATGTCCCTAATTGTCTTTCCATTATGTTGAGGCAGTTCTAGTTCATCCATTTCCCCTCGTTTTGACAGCATGTGGATAGCTCAGGCATTGAGAGATTCTGCTCACTTCCTCAGTGATGCTCTGTGAGAGGGACCTGCAGCAGTGGGGTGCTCTGTCAGGACAGGAGAGCATACAAAACCAAAACCTTCCCATTTTCTGGCTGCTCTCCACCTCTGCTTTGGTGCATCTGGCACCCAGGCATGTTTAGAGCCTTGCACTTCACTATTCTCAGCAGATAAAGACCACTGGAGCAGGGAGCCTGTCACTGCAAACCCCTGGCAGCCCTCAAACAGTGATGGACGTACCTGCTGCAAATTGTAGCAGCACTTTGTCTTCTCACATGCTGCTCACTAAGAGCTCCCCTCACAGCATCTCAGCTTGTCTTGAGCACCAGCCCAGACACGATTCTCAGCAACTGGCATTGGTGGTGTGAGCTCTGTGAGCCTGCTGCCTCGAGTTCCTGTGTGACCTGCTCTAGCTGGTCCTGCTGTGGCAGGAGTTTGGGCTGGATGAACTTTTGAGGTCCCTTCCAGCCCTTGAGATCCTGTGATTCTGTTCTCACACACTGTGTTTGTCTGGTTATCCAGCCCCCAATGTCCTCATTGAAATCATCTCTCAGTGCTTAGAGATGAACTTTGAGAGTGAACTTTGCACTAGAAGGTTGGCTGCTCTGAGGGAACTGCCTGTTTATTGTCTGCTTCGTGTCCATTTATCACTCAAGTTGAAAGCTTAATGTGAAGAAGATATTGCTTTAAACTGAAATAAGAAGAGTAGTTTGAGTAGTTTTTACAGCTGGGTAGCTGGGAGGAATTCTAAATCCATGCCTTTCCCAAAGATGTACAGGTTTAAAGTTGTGAGATGAAGAAAAATAAACTAATTTATCAGAAGTGCATTCTGTGATTTGCCTGTGCCTGCCTGTGCAACAGCTGAGCACCACTTTGCTCTGGGGCAGCCTCACCAATAACACCTTCCAGATCATGGGACTGACTTGGGTTAAAAATAGCCTGGTTTGGTTTCCCTCTATGATTTATAAGGTGGATCAATTTCTCACCCCACACAACTGCCAGAGGGCAGCTCTGGGGCCCAGGGGTAGCTGTGGCTTGAGGTTGTGGCCATGGGCACAGAGCCCTGGCAGCCCCCACACCCCAGCACAATCTGTGGCTCATGGAGCAGCCAGCACCTATTGCCAGAGCTACTCCCAGTAATTATCCTGAGCCTCTGATCTGAAGGTGTTCCATGGGATGGTTGCCCAGTTTGCCCAGTTTGGGGAACTGCCCATGCTAGGGCAGGTGCTGGCTCTGCAGGAGCTGCCAGGGGCTGGGGGGACTTTAACCTACAGCAGTGGAGCTGGTTTGTTGGTGGCTTCCTTTCTCAAGCTGCAAGAGCTAAAGGAAAGGTGATGTCTAGGACTTCTATGTGATGTTCCTGTCTTTGTATTTAAATACATCTGCTAAACACTAAAAGCTTAATGTCTGCTTGGGCCAAGAGTCCAAGGAATTTCCTTCTTGCCTTTAATTTCCAATTAGCTGAGCCTCTGGAGTCTTCCTGCTCTGCCCCCGAGGCTGTGTTATCATCCAACCCTCCAGGCAGGGAAGCTTCTGAAATGGATGTAACTAATAATGGTGGCACAAGTCCTGCTGCATGTACAGTCCCTGGCTGCCAAACTGGAGCCCTGACTTCAAATCCTACAGCGACAAATGGATTCTTTCAGTGGCAAATTAGTCTCTGTGGACCGACAGTTTGGGGATCTGAAGGCTGGAACTGCAAACCAGAAGATCAATTCCAAACACTTAGAGCTAAGGTTAATGCCCTGCAAACTGTATTGAGTGCAGTGATGAAAGATAACAAGGCTCTGCCTTTTAAATGAGCAGCCAAGGCACAAGGTATTGCAAGTGGCAATGGGCACGTTGGGGTGGAGAGTGAGTACCAGCCACAGAGCTGCTCATAAAACCCAACGTGGTGCCTGGGGACTGAGTTTTCAGGTGAGCCCTGAGCATGGCAGTGGGCTTTTACTAAAGGAACTGGAACCAGTATCACCAAGAGGGAGGCTGTTGGATTCGGGACACCAGCTTCCAAGAGCCTCCTGGTTTCATTGAGAGTGAAGAGGACGTGATGAGCCTCTCCCAAAGCTTGGGGAACGTTGTTTGTTCCAGCGAGGACATCTTTGCAGCCACCATGGGCAGTCATTTCAGCAGCAGAGGAGAACCCTTTCGAAGGTGAGACTGGTTTGAATCAGGGCTTGCGGGGGGAAGGCAGTGCTGGGAGGCAGCTTATTGTCAGCAGAGTTGCCAGCAGGCTCTTGGCACAGCTAGACCAGAAATCTCTCTCCAGGGATTCTGCTGTCATCCTCAGCACTGGGAAACTTTACAAACTGCTTGCACTTTTACTCTCCAGGAGTTACTCTTGAGGGCTTCTTCAGTCTCCAGATAACTGTTTTGCAGTTAGAGTGACATGGTTTCTATTTCTCTTTAGCAGTTACAGTACTTGGAAAATGGACTTTTGCTTTTGTTTCTGGTAGCACTTGAAGGCGGGGGGGGGGGGGTGCATGTTATCAGGAGCTGACACAGCGGTGCTGTGGGGTTTAAGAACAGTTGGAAGGGAAGAACTGAAATCCCATTTTAGGCTCTTTTTCTTTTCCCTTTGGAGACTGGCTATTTCAAACACTGAGAAAAGACTCCATTTGCCTATTTTCTCTCTATCTCTTTTCCACCATTTAAAGGGTGGTTGTTGTTGTTGTTGTTGTTGCTCAAAGTCTAGCTGGGATTATATAAATCCTAAATAAAAGTGGATCCTCAGCCAAAAGCCTGTGGTAACAAACCCTCTGCCATCCAGCTGCTGGAGACAGCCAATCTGGCAGCTGGCATGTGATTCTCTACGCCTCTTTTGCCTCCTGGAGTCACTTAATACCCTTCTGGGTGATATGTAGGTTGGTAGCACGATTCCCAGCTGAAAGGGCTGGAGGCTGAAAAGCCCGTGAGCCCGGTTGCCAGCAGCCAGGAACGCGTGCCAAATCCATTAGTTCTGGATGGGACTCAAAATCCCCTCCCAGCTCAGCCAGGCTGGCCAGAGGAGAGCGAGGAGTTGTGTGTCCTCTCCCAGAGCCTGATCTAACCTGCTGCAGGGGCAGGAGGTGCTGGGTTCAGCTCCATGCACACGAGTGTGCTGTGGAAGGGCAGAGCTGCTTCACCATGCTTTCACTGCTTTTAGTGGGGATAAATCTCTCTTGTAGCTGCAGACACCTGAGGCCCAAGCTCAGGATCTGGCTGAGGAGCTGCCTTCTGCTGCTGCTGAAAGAAAAGATTTCAAATGGGGGGTGTTTTTATTAAATGAGTTTAAAGTGCACGTTTCTAAAGCTGCAACTGAACCGTCCCAGCGAATCTGAGAGGCAATTTCAGTTCTCCTTTTCCATTGTGGGGTGTGTTGAAATTGGGGGCATTTTGTTCTGCTTCACACTCAAGTTTTTAAGTCCTTAACGGAACAGAAACTTCCACGCTCAGCACAGCTCCTCTAATTGCCTGGTTAAGCTGATTAGAGCTGGCTCCAGTGCTGTTACACCCCCCCAAGTTGCTGTGTTCAGTGGCTGATAACAGCATCTCCTATCAGCATCTCAAAGAATTTTTAAATCACTGATTACCTCTGTGTCCAAAAAAAAAAAAACAAAGGAGGCAAAGCCAGTGTCCCCCTGCTCCAGTACCCCAGGGGGAAAAGCCAGATCCGAGGCAGCAGTTGATCTGCCAGGCACAGAAACAGCCCTAAACCTCCCCGAGCCACAAGCTGATGTCCAGGCACCTCCCCCGGTGATATTCCAGAGCTGAAGTCCTTTGACATCACATTTGGAAATCGGTCTTAGGAAAGTTCTTTTCAGATGGAAACTGCAGTAGGAGTCAGCTCCGTTGTTTGGAAGGTTGAACAATCACAGGGAAAAGTCATTTATCTTGGATGGTAAAAGCAGCCTGTGCTGGTAGGTGCAGTTCCTGCCCTTTGGATTAATGAGGTGAAATTCTGACAGATGTCCGAAAAATGGGGTTTGTTTTTTTAACCTGAGCTGGCATGCACCAGAGTTCCTGGCAGTTGAAGCACTGAAAGTTTGATTCGGTGTAACCTTTATGTTCTCCCTGACAGAACTGATGGTGCCTGATCCTGCAGCAGAGGAGGAGAGGTGCCCCCAGCTCTGCTGCACCGGCTGCTGGATGCAAAGGGACTAGTGGGAGCCTTCAGGAGCTCATCCTGGTGAGAGCCACTGGTCTGCCTGAGGTTGGTTGGCATGAGAGGCCTGGGACCTCCCTTAGCCTCAAGAAAAATGAGGTGATGTCTTCTGGCAGTAATGCTGATGGTTATGTAGGGGTTACAAACAACAGAGTGATGCCAACCCCAGTTCACGGCCCCTCTGTCAGGGAGAGGCATGAGGCAGAAGTGCCTGGGCTTTGCACTGCAGTTTGCCTTTCCCAGCTCCTGCTTATTTCCATGGCTAGGCAGATAAATTCCATCGCTTCCATCTGCCAGGAAGAAGAGGAGCTGCTGGAAGAGCTCATCGTCCGGTGTCACGGTTGGTAAGGTTACAAGAGAAACCGTTTCCAGCTCATCTGAGGGAGCGAGGGTGTTGGGAAGCCCCTGTTCCAGTGGAAGGCTGTGTGCTCCATCTGTGTTTGCTTCACTGGAACAGCTGCTCCAGAGGATTTTTTTCTGGTGCCAAAGAGATAATCTGACTGACTTCAGGGAAAATCTTAGCCTGCAAGGGGCTGGCTAAGAGGCAGGCTGACCTCCTGTGTGGGCTGGGAGGGCTTGACAAGAGAGGGAGCAACCTTTGCACTGCCCTTCACCTTGTCCCTGTTTGCAGCTCTGGCACACATCCCTTAAACGAGTGTCTTTTGCTGTCTAGAGATGAGTTGGGAGCAAAACAGAGCCGTGGAGGATTTCAGCCAGCAATGAATGATTCCTGAGCTGAGCTCTGGGAACTGTGCAGTGCCATGGGATGTGTCAGCTGCAGGGCTGTGGGCAGAGTCAGGTGTCTCCTGAGCTGTGCTGTGCATAAGAGCCCGTCCCAGCTAAGAGAGGAGACCAGCTTCTCCTCCTGTGCCAGAGCTCAAAGGACCCACAGAGCTGTTGGGAGTGACTGGCCCAGCAAGAGTAGGAGAAAGCAGCTCTGTGTGTGTTACCAGGCTGCTGCAGCCCTCAGCACCCAGCCCATGGCATCCACTTTTGGATACCTGGCTAGATCTGCCTTTGCTTTCTGCAGAGTTGTGCCCAGGTGCGTTTGTCCCAGGTCCAAGTGGTATTTGCTCATGTAACAGGAGATCTGTCCTCAGTCAGTGCTACATCTCCTGCTCACAACAGGCAAACTGTTATCAGTTATCAGGGAGCTGAGTGAGGGTGCCCTGACCTGCCCTAGGGATAAGTGGCACTAGGAGCTGGTAGCTGAGGGCACTCAGATGGGCTGTTATCACCCCCCAGGGGTATAACCCACAGCAACGGTTTTAACAAGCACAAAAAGCAGTTCCAAGGGGACCACAAAGAGCTGAGGAAGGACAGAGAGGCAGGAAATGGTTGAGCCTTATCAAGATCCCTATCTGTGTGAGCTGCTGGCCAGGGGTGAAATGGAGTAGAAGTGTAACCCCTGGGCACAGGCTGTGCCAAGGCAGAGTCCCAGGGCTGTGTGTGCTGGGGAAACACAGCTCCATGTGCTGCAGGTACCAGAACACGCTTCAGAGGGGAAACTGAGGCACCATCAACTGGAGTCCCAGAGCTCCATGCACCAGGGATAGCATCGCTCCGTCACATGCTGGCGTGTGTCAGCACTAGTGTGAGGCCCTAGAAGTTCTTAACACCTCTGAATTTGGCCCTGGGGGAGGTCACACCTCAAATACTCAGTGCTGGGCCCCTCACTCACTGCCACAGGGACACTGAGGGGCTGCAGCGTGGCCAGAGCCGGGCACAGAGCTGGGAAAGGGGCTGGAGCTGCCCCAGGGGAGGATGAGGCTGGAGCTGAGGCAGAACTGTTTCCCTGAGCGGGGTGTCAGCCCCTGTGCCAGGCTGCCCAGGGAGCTGGGGCAGTGCCCAGCCCTGGAGGGATCCCAGAGCCGGGGGGCTGAGGTGCTGAGGGCTGTGGCTCCGTGAGGCCGGGCTGAGGCTGCGGACGGGGCGGGCTCGGCCGTGTCCGGGGGCGGGTTCCGCCGTTCCCTCCGCCCGGCGCAGCGCGGGCTCCGACCCGCCATGATGGAGCCGCGGCTGCAGCGGCTGCGGGAGCGGCTGCGGCTCTTCCCCGACTTCCCGGTGCCCGGGGTGCTGTTCCGGTGCGGGCGGCGTGGAGCGGGGCCGGGATGGGGATGGAACCTGGATGGAGCGGGACAGGGGATGGAGCAGGGCAGGGATGGAGAGGGGCAGGGGATGGAGCAGGGCAGGGGATGGAGAGGGG
>WBNH01012145.1:15853-27365 GCA_013401255.1 Urocolius indicus | reverse complement strand
CTGACCCCCAGCTCCCTGCAGCCTCCTGTCAGGGAGTGTCAGAGAGTGCTCCTGTCTGCCCTCAGCCTCCTCTTCTCCAGCCTCAACACCCCCATTCATTCCCTCAGCCCCTCCCCAGCACCCTTGTGCTCCATCCAGCCCCTTCCCCAGCTCTGTGCCTGGCTCTGGCCACGCTGCAGCCCCTCAGTGTCCCTGTGGCAGTGAGTGAGGGGCTCAGCACTGAACACAACCCTGGAGCTGTGATCACTGAGACTGACCCAACCCAGACTCATACCCATGTCCAGCTCGTCCCAGCAGCATCTCTAAGGGATGGTTGAGCCCCTATTTGAGACTCCCCATTGTCTCAGGGCGCCTCTCATTTGGGGGGGATCTCTGGGGTGGGACAACGTGCCCAGTCCATGCCGTGTCCCTGGCACTGACCCAGCCTGTGTCTCTCTGCCCCCAGCCTGCCTGTTCCGCTTCAATGTGCTGTCCCTGGTGTACCTGCTCTTCCTGCTGCTCCTGCCCTGGTTCCCGGGGCCCAACCAGCGCTCTGATGGAGGTAAGGGCTCGGTGTGGGCAGGGGGTGGGCAGCTCTGCCCCCAGGGGATGCTGCCAGCCCTGTTCAGGAGGCACCTGCCCTCCTTCCCCTGCGGTTTGCCCCTGGCTGGGCAGCGTGGCTCCGTGTGCCAACCTCACACTGGTAATTACAGCCCAGCGTGGCTATTAATAACCCTCCAGTTGCTGAACGGCCACTTTGCAGCCTCAGACTTGTGGAGCAGAAACCTCAGAGCTGGGCTGTGCCCTGGGTTTGGGTGGATGGGCAGGGATGGCCCCCTGCAGCCCCTTCACCCTGCATCCCCCCCACGGGGGCATGTGTAGGGGGCAGAGCAGCCACGGTGGGTATGTGGGATGGGTGACCACAGCCCTGCCCTGTGCTTACCCTCTGTGCCAGGCTGAACCATGCTGCTGCCTATGCCTGGCATGGTCATGGCTACAAGCTCTGCCCTCTGAATCTTTACTGGTGCTGTGTGGGCCCAGGAGCTGCCCAGAGCCTCTGTGCTGATTTATAGGAAGAAACAAGCAGAGGGAGAGTTGTTTTGGCCCCTGGGTGCAGCTGTGGTGGGCTCGATGCCTGCCCTAGGGCCAGGAGAATGGGCATGTGGCCCAGGGAGCTGAGTGGGCTGGGGGCATGGCTGCAGCTGGTGGAAGGGCTGGTGGGGTGGGGAGACCCCCTGGCACCCACCCAGGACATCTCACCAGGGCTGGTGCTGATGCAATGAGGCCAGGGAGGGACCCGGTGCCAGCTCAGTGAGAGGATGCTGCAAAGGAGGAGGAGTGTGGTCACTGAGCCCTGGCTCCCTGCATTGCCCAGTGCCTCAGTTTCCCCAGTACTGCAGTGGAAAAAGTTATTGGGCTGTGCTGGGTGACACATGCAAGGTCCTGGTGGGACCATGTCCCCAGGGCAGCCCCCCAGGATTGCACCCAGCACACCCTGGCACGTCCTGGGGCCACCACAGGCGGTGGGTGACGGGGTGCTGGTGTCTCCCAGGTCACACCATCCGCCTCCTGAAAGCTCTGCTGGGGACCAGCATCCTCTTCCTCCTGGCCCACTTTGTGTTCCAAATATGCCTGTACATGCTGCCCGTGCTGGACGAGCTGCTGGGGCCCAGCTGTGAGTACAAGGGTGCCAGGGCAGCCTGCCATGGGGGTGCCCACCTCTGCCGTGCCATGCTTCACCCCTTCCCAGCGGTGGGGTTGGGCTGGTGACACGTGGGTGTGGGGATCCCATCCTTCTGGATGCTGGGGGGGGGCTGCTGAGACTCTGTGGGGTCCTATCCACATGCCAAGCACTGGGGGCACACTGTGCCATGCCAGGGCGCCCGCTGCAGGGGGCACAGACCCCGCTGTGGGGTGAGCCCGTGGCTGTGGGGTATTGTCCCCATGGGGAAGCTGGGTGCTTGCTGCTGTGGCATCTGCCAAACTCAGCCCCTCGCTGCTTCCTGCAGGCAGCACCTGGGAGGTCCTTGCCCGGCACATCGGGGTCACCAGGTAAGGGCACCCCTGCCCTGGCAGTTTGGGGCTGGTGGTGGTGTGGGTGGGGGGGAAACCCTCGCGCTTTCCTTTGCCCCACTCCTCCTTCCCCCAGGCTGGACTTGAGCGACATCCCCAACTCGGTGCGTCTGGTGGCACCCGACGTTGGCATCCTGCTGGTGTCATCGCTCTGCCTGTGCCTGTGCCAGCACCTGGTCCCCAGGGCTGCCCGTGCCCACAGACCCGACTCCCTGGAGCCTCTTGAGCGGGTGAGAACCCACCCTGGTGCCACCAGCAGCATTGCTCTGCCCTGGCCGCCACCAGCCTCCCTGGGCACAGGGAACGTGTCCTCTCCCCAGAGTGGGCACAGGGATGTGCCCAGGGGCTGGGATGGGAGCTGGGTGGGCTGCAGGGGGTGGGCTGTGGCAGCAGCAGCATCCCCTGGCCCGTGCTGACTCGGCTGCTGCAGGAGCTGCCCGTGTTTGCTGCCACGTTGCCATAACGATCCCGGCAACCAGCCCTGGTGCTGCTTGGTGAGGGGCTGCCCGCAGTGCCCACAGCCCCACGCTCAGTGAGCTCAGTGGGGTGGGCAGTGGAGGGATGCTGGCACTCAGCCTGGGCTCGCTGGGGGCTGTGCCATGCCAGCCCTGCCTGGTGATGCCAGCGTGGCACTGGCACGCCGTACCCATGGCACCAGGGTCAACCAGGCAGACACAGCCTCAAGCTGATGGCACCCCCAAAGCTCAACAAACACCCCTGTGGGCTCAGCTCTGTCTTGGGGGTCTCCCCAGTGTCCCAGCTGCTGGGGAGGACTGGGCTGCAGCCGTGGCGGGGCTGGAACCGGCGCGGTGCCGCCGCGGTGCCTGTGCCTGGAAAAATGCTCAGCTCTGGGAGCCCAGCGCCAAGACAAACAGCCACAGCTCAGAGGCACTTTCCAGGCAGCTGATGGGATAAACACGGCCAGGTGCTGGGCTGGGAGCCCAGCTGAGCCAGGCAGGACGCCACGGCCCCCCCAAACCGGCTCCCTGTGGAGTGGGGAAACTGAGGCAGGGCCCGCAGCAGCCCGGGGCTGGCCGTGTGCTCACAGTGTGCTCACGCTGTGTTCATGCTGTGCTGTGCTCATGCTGTGCTGTACTATGTTCACGGTGTGCTCATGGTGTGCTCACAGTGTGCTCACAGTGTGCTCAAGGGGTGCTGTGCTCACGGTGTGTTCATGGTGTGCTGTGTTATGCTCACGGTGTGCTCACGGTGTGCGCACGCTGTGCTCATGCTGTGCTCACGCTGTGCTCATGCTGTGTTCATGCTATGCTCATGCTGTGCTCAGTGTGCTGTGCTCACGTTGTGCTCAGGGTGTACTCACAATGTGTTCATGGTGTGCTCATGGGGTGCTGTGCTCACGGTGTGTTCATGGTGTGCTGTGTTATGCTCACGGTGTGCTCACGGTGTGCTCACAGTGTGCTGTGCTCAGGGTGTGCAATGTTCATGCTGTGCTCATGCTGTGCTCAGTGTGCTGTGCTCACGTTGTGCCCAGGGTGTACTCACAATGTGTTCATGTTGTGCTCATGCTGTGCTCAGTGTGCTGTGCTCACGTTGTGCTCAGGGTGTACTCACAATGTGTTCATGGTGTGCTCATGGGGTGCTGTGCTCACGGTGTGTTCATGGTGTGCTGTGTTGTGTTCATGCTGTGCTCACGGTGTGTTTATGATGTGCTCACGGTGTGCTGCACTCACGGTGTTGTCTCCTGTCCCAGCAGAGGGAAGAGGAGGCGTCGGAGCTGCGCGGTGCCGCAGCGGCTGGGGACACACCACTGAGCGTCAGGCTGCGGGTGACGGCTCACTGGCTGCTCTGGGCAGCTGGCAAGGGCCTGGCCATCATGCTGCTGGCCTTGGCCGGTGGGTGCAAGGGCGTGGGGGGCCCTGGGCTGAGCTGGGAGGTGCAGGGGGGGAAGTATCAGTGGCCGGGGCACCGGAGGGGCCGCGTGGCTGGAGGGGGCTGAGCCACGCACTGACCCCCGATGGGACGCTGCTCCCCAGGGATCACGCTGCCCTCCGCCTCCTCCAGCGTCTACTACCTGCTGTTTGTGGGGCTGTGCACGTGGTGGGCCTGTCACCTCCCCACCAGCCGCCCGGCTTTCCACACCCTCTGCGTCCTCGTCGGCGTCTACGCAGCCGCACACCTCCTCTGCCTCTATGCCTACCAGGCACCCTTCGTCCAGGGGCTCTTCCCACCTCCCACCATCTGGGCACGGTGAGTCCTTGGCGAGGGAGAGTGGCATGAGGGCAAGAGAGACAGGGAACTGCTGCAGAGAGGCCAGTGCAGGGCCACCAGGATGCTGTGAGAGGATGGGACGTGTGTGTGAGGAGGAAAGGCTGTGGGAACTGGGGCTGTTCAGCCTGGGGAAGAGAAGCCTGAGCTCAGGGGCACCTCAGCAATGCTGCTCAGTCCCTGAAGAGGATGAGATGACACTTTGTTGTGTGGTGGCCAGTGCCAGGACAGGGGGTAACAGGCACAGGCTGGGACACAGAAAGTTCCCCTTAAACAGAAGGAGCAAGTCCTTTGGTGCTGAGGTGAGGGAGCCTTGGCCCAGGCTGCCCAGGGAGGGTGTGGAGGCTCCTTCTCAGGAGGTTTCCAACCCCACCTGGACACGTTCCTGTGCCCCCGAGCCAAGGGAAGCTGCTTGAGCAGGGGCTGGGGCTGGAGCAGCTCTGCAGGGTCCTTCCAGCCCCCACCACTCTGTGACTGTGTGATTATCTCAGTTCAGTGGCCATCTCAGCATCCTGCTTAGCCCTTGTCCTGCTGCCAGCTGCAGCAGATCCCAAGGGAGGGGATCTGCCCAGGACCTGGCTCGTGGTTGGACTCCCAAGCTGTGTAACACAGCTTGCTCTGTCCCCACAGGGTGTTTGGCTTCAAGGACATCATCCTGTACCACAATTGTTCCCGACCCAACGCCCTGGAGCTCAACACCAGCCACCCCTGGCCTGTCTATGCCAACCCTGGCATCCTGCTCCTGCTCTACTACACCGTGGCCACCCTGGTGAAGCTGCGTCGGCTGGAAGCCAGGGTGAGGGGCTGGATGCCAGGGTGAGGGGCTGCAGGGCCAAGCTGTGCCCTGTGCTGCTGCCCTGGCCCTGAGGCAGTGGAGGAGGGGTGAGGGTCAGTGGAGGTGCCTTGGCAAGGGGACGAGTGGTGCATTGGGATACCCTGAGGTGACTCAGGAAGAGCTTTTTTCCCCTGAGAGAGGTGTCAGCCCCTGTGCCAGGCTGCCCAGGGAGCTGGGGCAGTGCCCAGCCCTGGAGGGATCCCAGAGCCGTGGGGCTGAGGTGCTGAGGGCTGTGGGTCAGTGCTGGGCTGGGCAGGGTGAGGGCAGGGCTGGGACTGCAGCAGCTTCAAGGGCTTTTCCAACCCAAACAACTCTGATTCTGTGAGTCCTGCCCCTCTCAGAGCACAGCAGCACCAGCACAGCCAGCAGCCAGGTGCCCGCAGAGGGAACTGGTGGAACTGGAGAGCTGGCCCAAGGACACGGATGGCGTGGCTGAGGACACCAAGGTGAGTCTGAGGGTGAAGGCTGTGCCCTTCTGAGCTGGGGGGTAGGGAGAGGGTGTGGGGTGCTACAGGGATGCTGAGCCCTCTGTGCTCCCCAGCCCATGCTGTCCCCCAGCACCACCAAGCCAGGCACTGAGAACTGCACCGTCCACGTCATGGGACGCTCACCGCAGCCTGGTAAGCCCCTGCTCACCACCTCCCACTCCCCAAGGCCCACTGATAGCCCTGGGGGTGGCTCACAGTGCCCTTCCCCACGGCCAGGCAGGAGGCATCAGGCAGAGTGGCTGCCCCTGCACGCCCTGGGCCACGTCATCATGAAACAGAGCTACATCTGCGCCCTCATCGCCATGATGGTAAGGGGCTGGGGGGCTTGTGGGGGGGGGGATAGAACACAGGGGGCACCTCCTAGGGCCAACCCTCACTAGCAGCCACCTCCTGCAGGTGTGGAGCATCACCTACCACAGCTGGCTGACCTTTGTGCTGCTGCTCTGGGCCTGCCTCATCTGGACCGTGAGGAGCCGGCACCACTTGGCCATGCTGTGCTCACCCTTCCTGCTGCTCTACGGCGTGGCTCTCTGCAGCCTGCAGTATGTCTGGGCTATGGACCTGGCCCCTGAGCTGCCCACCCGTGTGGGCTTCATGAGCCTGGAGCAGCTGGGGCTGGTGCACCCCAAATATCCTTGCCTGGACCTGGGGGCCAAGGTAAGCCCGCTGTCCCTCATCGCTGCCAGCACCCCATGTCCTTATCCACATCCTTGTCAGCACTTTGTGTCCCTGGCCCCATCCTCACCAGCACCCAGGGTCCCTATATCCATCCCTGCCACCACCCAATGTCCTTGTTCCCATCCTCACCAGCACCTGGCTCTCCCTGCTCACATCCCCACCAGTGTCCTTGGCTCCACCCTCACCAGCATTCAGTGTACCTGTCCCTATCCCTGCCAGCACCCAGTGTCCCTGTCTCCATCCCAAGCAGCACCCAGTGTCTGTCTCCATTCCAAGCAGCACCCAGTGTCCTGTCCCCATCCCAAGCAGCACCCAGTGTCCTGTCCCCATCCCAAGCAGCACCCAGTGTCCCTGTCCTCATCCCAAGCAGCCCCCAGTGTTCTTGTCTCCATCCCAAGCAGCATCCAATGTCCCTGTCCCCATCCCAAGCAGCACTCAGTGTCTCTATCTCCATCCCAAACCTCACCCAGTGTCTCCATCCCCATCCCAAGCAGCACCCAGTGTCTGTCTCCATCCCAAGCAGTACCCAGTATCCCTGTCCCCATCCCAAGCAGCACCCAGTGTCTCCATCTCCATCCCAAGCAGCACCCAGTGTCACTGTCCCCATCCCGAGCAGTCCCCAGTGTCTCCGTCTCCATCCCAAGCCTCACCCAGTGTCCCCATCCCCATCCCAAGCAGCACTCAGTGTCCCCACTCACCGCCTGTCCCCACAGCTCCTGCTCACTCTCACCTTCTGGCTGCTACTGCGGCAGTTCGTTAAGGAGAAGCTGCTAACGAGGAGGTGCCCGGCCACCCCTCTGCTGGAGGTGACCGTGTCAGACTCAGGTGAGTGCTCCCACCCGAAAGGACCAGGCTGAGCATCCCTGGAGTGGGAGGGACACCCGTGTGCCCCCATGGAGCTGCCTGCAGCCCCTTACCTACCTCACAGAGCCCAGCCAACCCCGGGACGTGCTGAAGGCTCTGGGGACCCTGGTGAGGGATTTCTACGTCAAGTACTGGATCTGTGTGTGCGCCGGCATGTTCATCGTGGTGAGCTTCGCCGGCCGCCTCGTCGTCTACAAGATCGTCTACATGTTCCTGTTCCTCCTGTGCCTCACCCTCTTCCAGGTCTGGGGGTGGGTGCTGGGGGTGTCCTGCCCTTCTCTCCCCTGTCCTGCCCAGGCTGGACCCCGCTGAGCTGCCTCTGTCCCCGTAGGTTTACTACAGCCTGTGGCGCAAGGTGCTGAAGGGTTTCTGGTGGCTGGTGGTTGCTTACACCATGCTGGTGCTCATCGCCGTCTACACCTTCCAGTTTGAGGATTTCCCCATGTACTGGAGGAACCTGACTGGCCTCACTGATGAGCAGTGAGTGGCTCCAACCTGCTCAGGGGGATCCCTGTTGCCGACAGCCCCACGCTGGTGCCAGGGCATGGCTGGGAGTGGGGAAACTGAGGCACAGAGGGGCTGAGCCTCCCAACCTGGCTGCCTCTGCAGGGTAGGGGGGTGGATGCAGCTCCTGTGTTGACCCTCCTCTCCTTGCCCAGGCTGGGTGACCTGGGTCTGGAGCAGTTCAGCGTCTCCGAGCTCTTCTCCAGCACCCTCATCCCGGGTTTCTTCCTCCTGGCCTGCATCCTCCAGCTCCATTACTTCCACCGCCCCTTCATGCACATCACCGACCTGGAGCACATCCCTCACCTGGAGCGCATCCCTGCTGACCCTCCAGCGTCCTGCCCCAAACCCAGGTAGGGCTGTGGGCTGGGGTGACCCTCCCCTGCTGCACCCAGAGCCCCTTTGGCCATGCTCTGAGCCCCCTCCCCACAGGCCCGAGGAGCTGCACGGCAGCCGACTGCTGCGGGACGCGGCCGCGGCCGAGAGCGCCGGCGACTCCGACACCGCCTCGCAGGGTACCCGGCTGGGATGGGGGGGTCCTCCGAGCCAGGAGGGACTGGGAGGGGATGGGGGGATGCGTTGAAGTGTTTTCTGAGCCAGGAAAGGACTTAGAGGGGGGTAGGGAGATGGATTTGAGGTGACCTCCAGGTGTGGGAGGGCACAGGGATGACCTCTAAGGCTGGGGAGGGATGCAGGGATGCATTGAAGTGTTTTCTGAGCCAGGAAAGGACTTAGAGGGGGGTAGGGAGATGGATTTGAGGTGACCTCCAGGTGTGGGAGGGCACAGGGATAACCTCTGAGGCTGAGGAGGGGCTGGAGGGATGCAGGGATGGATTGGGACGTCCTCCGAGCCAGGAGGAGGTTGGGAGGGGTAGGGAGATGGATTTGGGGTGACCTCGATGTGTGGGAAGGCACATGGATGGGTTTGGGGTGTCCTCTGCGGCAGGGAGGGACTGGGAGGCTACAGGGATGTCCTTCAAGCACGGCAGGGTATGAGGGTGATGGGTTGGGGGCCTGCCCTGAGGCAAGGAGGGACTGGGATGGATTGGGGTGTCCTCCAGGAGTGGGAGGACCCAGAAGTGTTTTGGGGTGTCCCTTGGGGCAGGGTGGCTGTGAGGGGAGGAGGGGTGTGTGACAGGCTTTGTCCCCACAGTGCCCACCAAGTGGGGGCTGGTGCTGGAGCGGCTGATCGTGCTGGGAAGGAGCTTCTCAGAGGCGCTGACCCGTGGGCAAGTGTTTGTGGGGCGGCTGCTGGAGCTCCACGTGCTCAAGCTGGTGGCTCTCTACACCGTCTGGGTGGCCCTGCAGGAGGTACCAGCCCTGGGCTGCTGGGCTTTTGGTGGGGAGAGGATGGGTTCAGGCACGGTAACCCCAGAGTGCTGACCGTGGCCTCTGCTTCAGGTCTCACTGATGAACTTCTTGCTGGTGCTGCTGTGGGCCCTGGCACTGCCCTACTGCCGCTTTCGCCACATGGCCTCCTGCCTCTCCACCGTCTGGACCTGCATCATCATCGTCTGCAAGATGCTCTACCAGCTCAAGATCGTCGACCCCAGCCAGTACTCCAGCAACTGCACCCAGGTGCCCGGCTCTTGAGGGGGAGTTCCCTGACTTGGAGGTGGGCTCTGGGGTAGAGCTTTGAGGTGCTGATGCCCTGTGGCTTTCCCCTTTTGCAGCCCCACTTCAACAGCACCAACCTGAGCCCGGCAGAGATGGGCAACTCCACGCTGTACCGCGGCCCCGTGGATCCTGCCAACTGGTTCGGCATCCGTAAGGGATACCCCAACCTGGGCTACATCCAGGTGGGCACTGGGGATGGGGAGGGTCCTCAGCGCTGAGGCAGGGGTTTGGGGGTGCTTGGTGATGTGCCCTGGTGCTGAGCATCCCCCCTGCCACCTCCTCTCCCTGCAGAACCACCTGCAGGTGCTGCTGCTGCTGGTGTTCGAGGCGGTGGTGTACCGGCGCCAGCAGTACTACCGCAGGCAGCACCAGCTCACCGCCCCCATCACCGAGACCATCTTCGAGGGCATCTCCCACCAGCACCTCGACCACGGCCTCGCCAGCTGCGCCAAGTACTTCCTCAACTACTTCTACTACAAATTTGGCTTGGAGGTGAGTGTCGGTGATGGGATGGGGGGAAGTGGTGGGGTGGGGATGGGGATGGTCCTGTGCCCCCCACCAAGGCTGAGCCTCTGCATCCTTCCCCACCCCTGGCTCCTAGATTTGCTTCCTGATGATGGTGAACGTGATCGGGCAGCGCATGAACCTGCTGGTGATCCTACACGGCTGCTGGCTCGTGGTCATCCTGACGCGCCGGCGCCGCGCCGCCATCGCCCGCCTCTGGCCCAAGTACTGCCTCTTCCTCGTGCTCTTCCTCCTCTACCAGTACCTGCTGTGCGTGGGCATGCCGCCCGCCCTCTGCGTGGGTAAGGGGCTTGGGGGAGGGATGGAGGTAGCCATGGGGAAGGGCTCAGGGAGGTGTGGGGGGTGCCCATCCAACGTGCCCACCCTCCACTCCTGTCCCCAGACTACCCGTGGCGCTGGAGCCGGACCCTCCCCATCAACTCCGCGCTCATTAAGTGGCTCTACCTGCCCGACTTCTTTGTGCCTCCCAAATCCACCAACCTCATCAGTGAGTATCTACCTCTGGCAGCCCATGGCAACCCCTTGCCCATGAGGGTGCCCTGTCTCCCTACCCCAGCCCATGGCAGCCCCTGGCACCCTCTGGCATCCCCTGGGTTCACCCAGCTCCTGACAGCCCCTGGCACCCACCTTCCTATGAGGTGCCCTGTCACCCTACCCAAGTCCCTGGCTCCTTTCTGGCATCCTCTGGGTTACCCCCGCCCCTGGCACCCTCTGGCATCTCCTGGGTTACCCCTGCCCCTGGCAGCCCTCTCCCCTTGGATTCCTCCAGCCCTTAGCAACTCCTTGCTCATGGGGTACCCTGTCTCCCTACCCCCAGCCTCTGGCACCCTCCTGGCATCCCCTGGATTCCCCCAGCCCCTGGCACTCTCCTGCTCACAAGTTCCCCAGCCCCTAGCACTCTCCTGCTCATGGGGTACCCTGTCTCCCTACCCCCAGCCCCTGGTACCCTCCTGCTCACAGGTTCCCCAGCCCATGGCACTCTCCTGCCCATGGGGTACCTCGTCTCCCTACCCCAACCCTTGGTACCCTTCTGGTATCCCCTGAGTTCCCCCATCCTCAGGCATCTCCTGGCTTCTCCCTGTTCCTGGCATCCCCTGTCAGCCCCCTGCCCCTAGACTGCCCCCAGCACCACTCCCTGCCCATGAGGCACCCCCAAACCCAGCCACGGAGAGGGATCCCAGCCCCAGGCAGGTGAGCAGAGGGAGAGGAGGTGAAAGGGCAGGCAGGAGGGTTGTGGGGAGCTGGGAGAGCCCCAAGCTCTCCATCCTGGCTGAGCGTGGTGCCCGCAGATGACTTCGTGCTGCTGCTGTGCGCGGCGCAGCAATGGCGCGTGTTCGAGGCCGAGCGCTCCCAGGAGTGGCTGCGGGCCGGGGGGGACAACAGCGACCGCCTGGACCTGGCCCACGACCCCCACAACCCCACTCACAACTTCATCCACTGCCGGTGGGCACAGCAGCCAGGGCTGGCCTCGGGCCACGGGGTGGGAGCTCTGGGGCAGGAGGGACAGGATGAGACCCACCTCCCCCCAGGCAGTGGGACGTGGCTGGGATGGGATCTCCTGGGATGAGGATGGGACCCCACCAGTGCTGAGACCCCTTTGGGTCAGGGAAACCTTCCCCAGGGGGATGGAATGGGATGGGATGGGATGGGATGGGATGGGATGGGATGGGACCCCACTGATCCTGGAACTGGAACCCCATAGGAAACCTTTCCCGAGATGATG
>WBNH01012145.1:0-15557 GCA_013401255.1 Urocolius indicus | reverse complement strand
TCCTGGAACTGGAACCCCATAGGAAACCTTTCCCAAGATGATGAGATGGGGTGGGATGGGATGGGATGGGATGGGACCCCACTGGTCCTGGAACTGGAACCCCATAGGAAACCTTTCCCAAGATGATGGGATGGGAAGGGTTGGGATGGGACCACACCAGTGCTGGAACTGGAACCCCATAGGAAACCTTTCCCAAGATGATGGGATGGGAAGGGTTGGGATGGGACCACACCAGTGTTGGAACTGGAATCCCTAGGAAACCCATCCCAAGATATTGGGCTGGGATGGGACCACACTAGTGCTGGGACCCTTTTGGGCCAGGGAAATCTTCCCCATGATGTTGGGCTGGGACAGGACAGCCCCCCAGATGCAGCAGGTCCCACTAGATTGATACCCCCAGCACCTTGGGCTGAGCTGTGGTAGTCCAGCATCACCCCCTTCCAGTACTGGTGCGGAACCCCTGTGAGCACTGGGACCTGCTAGACTGGGACAAAGTTCTTTGTTCCCCAAGACAGGGCTGATGGGGGTGTCTGGGTTGGGTAACACCTCGCTGCACCCCAAAAAGCAGTTTGTGTGCCAGGAGTGGGCTGTGAAGCCTGCTCTGAGCACATCCCTGCCCCGCAGCTCCTACCTGGACATGGCGAAGGTGGTGGTGTTCCGTTACCTCTTCTGGCTCGTGCTGGTCGTGGTGTTCATCACAGGAGCCACTCGCATCAGCCTCTTTGGCCTGGGCTACCTGCTGGCTTGCTTCTACCTGCTGCTGTTTGGCACGGCCATGCTGCGCAAGCCGGCGCGGGCGCGCCTCGTGCTCTGGGACTGCCTCATCCTCTACAACATCACCGTCATCATCTCCAAGAACATGCTGTCGGTGAGGGAGGGATGCTGCTGCCGAGGGCCCAGGTAGCTTCCCCTAGCTGGCTGTCCCCAAACCCAACCCCGTGCTCTGCCCTCTGTCCCCGCAGCTCCTCTCCTGCGTCTTCGTGCAGCAGATGCAGAGCAACTTCTGCTGGGTGATCCAGCTCTTCAGCCTCGTCTGCACTGTCAAGGGCTACTACAACCGTGAGCTGCCGGGCCAGGGGGGAGCGTGGGGGCTGCCCCACCTGAGCTGGGGGAGGTGGGAGGTTATGGGGTGCCTGTTGGGACTGCTGCCTGACCTGCCCATGTCTCTGCCTGCCAGCCAAGGAGATGGGCAAGGACCAGGACTGCTCGTTGCCCGTGGAGGAGGCGGGCATCATCTGGGACAGCATCTGCTTCTTCTTCCTCCTCCTCCAGCGCCGAGTCTTCCTCAGCTACTACTATTTGCACGTCATGCTGGACCTCCAGGCCTCTGCCCTGCAGGCCTCCAGGTGGGGTTGGGGTCCTGCAGGCTCCCCGTGGGTGCTGAGGGTGAGGGTGACCCCCCCTCACCCTTCCCTGCTGCCACCCTTGCAGGGGTGTTGCGCTGTTCAAGGCCAGTGTCCTGAAGAGCATGAGGTCCCACCAAGAAGCTGAGAAGAAGTCTCTGGCCCAGCTGAAGCGGCAGTGAGTGGGTTTTGAGAAGGGGGCACCTGGGACCCTCCCCCTGCAGCCAGCAGCACCTCAGGGCACCCCTGTGTATGTGGGGGTGCTGCAGAGGGGATGTGGGGAGCGGGCTCCACAGCAGCCTCTGCCTGGCAGGATGGAGCGGATCCGAGCCAAGCAGGAGAAGTACCACCAGGAGCGGCTGCCCAGCGGCACTGGCGAGGGGCAGGATGAGGCCAGGACAGGTGAGAGCCAGGGGGACCCCCAATAATCCCCCCAACCCCTCTCTGGGTACAGCAGTGTGACCCTGACCCATTGGCACTGCCTGTCCTGGTACCCCCTGCAGCAGCACAGGCTGGGGGTGACCTGATGGAGAGCAGCTCCAGGAGACAGACCTGGGAGTGCTGGGTGATAACAAATGGAACACGAGGCAGCAATGTGGCCTCGTGGGCAAGAAGCCTTATGGGCAGCTTGGGGGTATGAAGAGTGTGGGCAGCAGGCTGAGGAAGGTTCTGCTCCTCCTCTGCTCTGCTGTGGTGAGGCTTCATCTGGAGTCCTGTGTCCAGCTCTGGGCTCCCCAGCTCCAGACAGACAGGGAACTGCTGCAGAGAGGCCAGGGCAGGGACATCAAGATGCTGAGGGGATGGAACATGTGTGTGAGGAGGAAAGGCTGCAGCCCTGGGGCTGTTCAGCCTGGGGAAGAGAAACCTGAGCTCAGGGGCACCTCAGCAATGCTGCTCAGTCCCTAAAGAGTGAGTGGCAGGAGGATGAGGTGACAGGTTGTCGTGGCCAGTGACATGACAAGAGGTACCAGGCACACGCTGGCACACGAGGAGCAAGTCCTTTGGTGCTGAGGTGAGGGAGCCCTGGCCCAGGCTGCCCAGGGAGGGTGTGGAGGCTCCTTATCAGGAGGTTTCCAACCTCACCTGGACACGTTCCTGTGCCCGCTGAGCCAGGGGAAGCTGCTTGAGCAGGGGCAGGGGCTGGAGCAGCTCGGCAGGACTCTTCCAGCCCCCAGCACTGTGTGAGTCTGTGGAGCCCCACAGAGCGTTATGGTGACCCCTGTCCCAGCTCAGCCTCGTGCCAGGATGGGTCCCTGTGTGGTGGGTCCCTGTACTGTGGCTGTGCTCAGCCCTTCCTCTGCCATCCCACAGCACCCGGCGGCCCAGCGGATCCTTCCCGGCGCAGGGAGCGCTGGTGGCGGCCCTGGTCAGACCACGCCGCAGGTACTGCCCCGGGCACGGGCCACATGGGCACGACCCCTGTGCCAGGCACCACTAACACCCACGAGATGACACCCTGCATGGTCCCCCCAGGTCCCTCCTCGGCACTAACCAGGGCTTCCCACTAACGGTGTAGGGCTCGGGTTGCCGGGTTTGGGGCGGTTGGGTTTGGAGACGGTGGGAGCCGAGTCCTTGTCCCCAAGGGAGATCCCCCACGGGTGTCATCGTCCCCAGGGAGATGGCAGCTGTGGGCTGGCACCCTGTGACACCCCGTTGCCACCCCGGCAGTGCTGCGCTCAGGGGAGTATTTCTTGTTCGAGTCGGACAGCGAGGAGGAGGAGGTGGCGGCCGCTGTGCCCGAGGAGCCGCAGCCGGACAGGCAGAGTGCTTTCCAGGTCAGGGGTCTATGGGGGGGCTGCTGGTGCCCGTGGAGGGGCTGCTGGTGCCTGTGAGGGGCTGATAGCCACTCTCTCCACCCCTAGCTTGCCTACCAGGCCTGGGTGACCAACACCAGGACGGCACTGAGGCAGCAGGAGCAGCCGGAGCAGCACGATGCCGAGGCTGCTGCAGGTGAGTCTGGCTCAGCCCCAAAATGGGTCTGGGAGGGGGAGCAGGGGGGATGCAGCCCTGGCCCACAGCCACTGTTTGCCCAGGTAGTGGCCAGCATCACGTAATTGGGCATCACCTCAACGGGGTTCTGGGGGGTGTGTGTGTGTGGATTCTCTGATGGCTACAGTGGGGCTGGGCACCAGCCGTGCAACTCTTGGTGCCCGTGTTGGTTTTGAAGCTGGAGATGGGGACAGGATGTGGCAATGAGTGGGGAAACCCACAAATCCCCCTGTGCTGGGCCCTGGGGAAGCTGCAGCTCAAGGGCTGTGTCAGTGCTGAGNCCAGGGGAGGTTGAGGCTGGAGCTGAGGCAGAACTGTTTCCCTGAGAGGGGTGTCAGCCCCTGTGCCAGGCTGCCCAGGGAGCTGGGGCAGTGCCCAGCCCTGGAGGGATCCCAGAGCCGTGGGGCTGAGGTGCTGAGGGCTGTGGGTCAGTGCTGGGCTGGGCAGGGTGAGGGGAGGGCTGGGACTGCAACAGCTCCAAGGGCTTTGCCAACCCAAACAATGTGCTGATTGTCTGAACGGGAGCCAAAGCCAATGTCCATCCTCCACTGACCCCCTGTTACCCCTTTCCAGGGCAGAGTTTGCCCCCTGCAGAGGGCAGCGGAGGGAGAGAGGAGGAGTTGGAAACACCTGCAGAGGCCGAAGAGGAGGAGGAGGAGGCAGAGGAGGAAGGTTCCGGTAGGTGGGCAGCACAGAGCATGGGGGGGAAGATTGTGTTGGGGTCCTGAGCGGGCACCAAGTGCCTCCCTTGTCCCTGGCAGAGAGGGGCACGGTGGTGCAGCGGGCACTGAACACGCTGCGGTTCCTGTGGGTGCTGTGCCGGGCCATGGTGGACGGGCTGACGCAGTGGCTGGACGCCTGCACCCGCGAGCACGCCGACATGTCCAGCGTCCTGCGCCTCGAGAGACACGTCCTCACCCGCCGCCTGGCCACGGTCAGCCGGGCACAGGGGCTGCAGGGGGGCACGGCGGGGGGCACAGGTCTGAGGGGGTGGCACTGACCCCGTGATTCCACCGCAGGGAGAGGCTGTGCCCCACCATGGGGTCTTGGATGAGCTGTATGTGCCAGAGCAGGAGCCGCTGCCCGAGGAGCCCCAGGACGGCGTCGCTTCCAGGCAGGTGCATAGATACCCCCTGAGAGGGCAAAGGCTGGGTGCTGGGGGGCAGGGGGCTCACCCCTGTTCTCTTGCCACCCGTAGCGGGCAGCGAGGAGCCCCCTCGGGATGCCCCCTGCCTGCTGGCAGCCAGGAGCAGGTCACAGCCTGGCAGTCCCAGGAGGACGTGGCTGGCTCTCGGGAGCTCTTGGCTGTGCCCCTGAAGCGGAGCCGGACGGCCAGCGAGCTGCTGCTGAGCAGGTACGGGGAGGGAGGATTGGGGATGGGGGTTTTGGGAGATACCCTGAGCAACCCCCTCCAAGCCTGCAGGAGGCTGCACTGAGCAACCCCCCCTGACTTCACAGGAGGTTGCACTTCCCTGAGCTGGAGGAGTCGAAGCGCTTCTATGAGTCCCACAACCGGTTCCTGAAGCTGCTGCTGAGCGGGTACCGCTGCGTGGCCGCCCACTCCGAGCTGCTCTGCTACTTCATCATCATCCTCAACAACATGGTGACAGCCTCGGTCATCACCCTCTTCCTTCCCATCCTCGTCTTCCTCTGGGCCATGCTCTCCATCCCCCGGCCCAGCAAGCGCTTCTGGATGACGGCCATCATCTTCACCGAGGTGAGCCCTGTGCAGGGGAAGGTGGCCAAAGGGGAACAGGGGATGATGCCACCCAACCCCCACTGACCCCCGACGTCCCCCCACAGGTGATGGTGGTGGTGAAGTACCTGTTCCAGTTTGGGTTCTTCCCCTGGAACCGCTATGCCATGCTGGTGCGCAACGAGGGCAAGCCCTTCTTCCCACCCCGCATCCTTGGCCTGGAGAAGACCGACCGTTACATCAAATACGACCTCATGCAGCTCCTGGCGCTCTTCTTCCACCGCTCCCAGCTCTTGGTGAGCCCCAGGGCATGGGCAGCAGAGTGGGCACAGCCTGGCTGAGGGTCCCCAGGGGCTAGGGGTGCTCCCAGAGCTGGGAGTTGCTCTGGAGAGCGGTCAGTCAGGGCTTGGTGGCACTGCCTTGGGTGCCACCTTGGGTGCCCGTGGCTGGTTTGAGTCTCTGGAGTGCACCAAGAGCTGGTGCTGTGGGATGTGGGGTGAGTGGGGTTGGGGGAGCAGCCTGTCCACCCCTGATCATGGCTCTCCCCAGTCTTACGGGCTGTGGGACCACGAGGAGGATCCCTTCCCTGAGAAGAAGGCGGAGGCGGAGCGGGTGGAGGGCGAGGAAGAGGAGGAGAGGCGTGAGGCAGCAGCATCCCTGCAGCTGGCAGCGGCTGAGGAAGGGACAGAGGTGCTGGCAGAGCCAGGGACACCGGGAGCAGCCACGGATGGTGATGGGCTGGGGCAGGAAGAGGAGGCTGGGGCCACCCAGCTCCGCTTCAGGAGGAAGAGGAGGCAGGGGAGGAAGCAACCAGAGGCGACTCCGGAGGAAGGTGAGTACCAGTTCCCAACCCTTGTGTCCTGGCTACACCCCAGGGCAGAGGGGTGCTGGGGCCGGGCAGGATGTGGCCCTGCAGGACCCAATGCTGTGCCTCACTCGAAGGGGACGAGGAGGAAGAGGAGGAGGAGGAAGAGGAGGAAGAGGTAAAACAGAGCCACGCTCAGAGGAAGCTGAAGGCGTTTGGGCTGCGGGTGAAGCTCTTCTTCCTCACCACGTGAGTTGCCCCGTGGGGCTGGTTGGGGTGGGGGATGCAGGTGCAGCCCCTGGTCCCTCATCCCCTGTGTCCCTTGTCCTCTGTGACTCATCCCCTGTGCCCCAGGGCTCAGAGCATGTACCAGCCAGTGCGGGAGTTCTTCCGGGACATCCTGCACACGCAGCACCGCGCGGCCACCGACGTCTACGCCTTCATGTTCCTGGCTGACGTGGTCGACTTCATCATCATCGTCTTCGGGTTTTGGGCCTTTGGGGTGAGTAGAGGGAGTCTCAAAGGGCACTGATGGGTCAGCTCCCAGCGTGAGGTCGTGTCCTCACCTCCCCTGTGCAGGCAGCGGAGCTGGGGAAGGGGCTGGATGGAGCACNAAACAATGTGCTGATTGTCTGAACAGAAGCCAAAGCCAAGAGGAGGCTGAGGGGAGACAGCAGCACTCTCTGACACTCCCTGACAGGAGGCTGCAGGGAGCTGGCGGTCAGGCGCTGCTCCCCAATCAGGAATGACAAGAGCAAATGGGCTCAGGCTGCCCCAGGGGTTGGACTCTTATGAGCTTAAAGGGGTTTTCCAACCCAACTCATTCTGTGCTTCTCTGCTGCCTCCCCAGAAACACTCTGCAGCCACTGACATCACCTCCTCGCTGTCAGATGACCGAGTGCCCGAGGCCTTCCTGGTGATGCTGCTCATCCAGTTCACCACCATGGTCATCGACCGTGCGCTCTACCTCCGCAAAACCGTGCTGGGCAAACTCATCTTCCAGGTCATCCTGGTCTTCAGCATCCACCTCTGGATGTTCTTCATCCTGCCAGCTGTCACTGAGAGGTGCTGAGGATGGCCCCAGGGGTCACGGGGTGGTCAGAGGGCAGCACCTTTGTGTCTCCAAGCCCACACAGTCTCTCCTCCTCAGTAATGAGTGATGGGACAAGAGGCAATGGGCTGGAGTTGCCTCCGGGGAGGTTGAGGCTGGAGCTGAGGCAGAACTGTTTCCCTGAGAGGGGTGTCAGCCCCTGTGCCAGGCTGCCCAGGGAGCTGGGGCAGTGCCCAGCCCTGGAGGGATCCCAGAGCCGTGGGGCTGAGGTGCTGAGGGCTGTGGGTCAGTGCTGGGCTGGGCAGGGTGAGGGGAGGGCTGGGACTGCAGCAGCTTCAAGGGTTTTTCCAACCCAAAGGACTCTGTGGTTCTTTGGTGGCCCAGCCTGGCCTGGGAGGTGACCAGAGAGGTGACACTTGCCTTGCTCCCACAGGTTGTTCAGCTTCAACACAGTGGCCCAGCTGTGGTACTTTGTCAAGTGCATCTACTTCGCGTTGTCAGCCTACCAGATCCGCTGCGGCTACCCCACCTGCATCCTGGGCAACTTCCTCACCAAGAAATACAACCACTTCAACCTCTTCCTCTTCCAGGGGTACGACACGGGCCCATGGGGACCCCCAGGAGCACGCAGGGTGCCGTTCCAGCCCCCTATCCCCGTGTCCCCTGCAGGTTTCGCCTCGTGCCCTTCCTGGTGGAGCTGCGGGCCGTCATGGACTGGGTGTGGACGGACACCACGCTGTCCCTCTCCAACTGGATGTGCGTGGAGGACATCTACGCCAACGTCTTCATCATCAAGTGCAGCCGTGAGACGGAGAAGGTACAACCCCACCGAGCTGGGGAGAGCCCCCCCAGCCAGCCCTTCGTTGCCTTGGGGTTCCCCTCGAGCTCACTTGGCACCCTGCGCTGTCTCCCCCCCCCTCCCAGAAATACCCTCAGCCCAAGGGGCAGAAGAAGAAGAAGATCGTCAAGTATGGCATGGGGGGGCTCATCATCCTCTTCCTCGTGGCCATCATCTGGTTCCCGCTGCTCTTCATGTCGCTGGTGCGCTCCGTGGTGGGCGTCGTGAACCACCCCATCGACGTCACCGTCACCCTCAAGCTGGGGGGGTACGAGGTGAGGATGAGGAGGGGGCAGTGGGGGGAGGGGGGGGGGGGGAGGGGGGGGGGGGGGGAGGGGGAGGGGGGGGGGGGGGGAGGGGGAGGGGGGGGGGGGGGGAGGGGGAGGGGGGGGGGGGGGGAGGGGGAGGGGGGGGGGGGGGGGGGGGGTGGGGGGGGACGAGGTGAGGATGAGGAGGGGTGAGGTGAGGATGAGAAGGGGGTGCTGAGGGGGATGAGGTGAGGACTAGGAGGGGGTGCTGGGGGGCTACAGTCTACAAGGGGAATGTGAGGAGGGGTGCGGGGAGGGGGGGGGGGGCGGGGGGGGGGGCGACGGGCTAAAAGGGGAGGGGGGGGAGGGGGGGCGGGGGGGAAGGAGAGGGGGGGGGGGGGGCGGGCTACAGTCTACAAGGGGAATGTGAGAAAGGGTCCTGGGAGAGGTACAAGGTGAGGATGAGGACGGGGTGCCGTGAAGGGGTACGAGGTAAGGATGAGGAGGAGGCCCTGGGTCCTCTGACACCCTCCTCAATGTGTCCCCTCAGCCTCTATTCACCATGAGTGCCCAGCAGCAATCCATCCAGCCCTTCACCCCCCGGGACTACGAGGAGCTCACCAGCAAGTTTGAGAGGCAGCCGGTAACTCCCACCTCCCCAACCCTATCCCAAAGGGAGCTGTGGGGGGATGTCCCTGGATGAGTGGGGGCCTGAGCCATGTTCCCCCTCCTCCCCGGGGCAGGTGGCCATGCAGTTCATCACATTATATGGCTACGAGGACATCGTGACGGCGCGCATCGAGGGCAGCTCAGGCTCGCTCTGGAGCATCAGCCCCCCAAGCCGGGAGCAGATGCGGAGGGAGCTGCAGAACAGCTCCTCAGACATCACCCTGCGCCTCACATGGACCTTCCAGAGGTACTGGGGATAGGGGAGGGGGGTCTGGCAGCCCTATCTGCACCGCCCCACCACCCAGACATGCTCTGAGCCTTCGTGTGCCCGCAGGGACCTGGGCAAGGGGGGCACGGTGGAGCACACCTTCGACAAGCACAGCACAGACCTACAGCCCGGGGCACCCCAACGCCTGGAGCTGGCCCATCTGCTGCAGGGTACCCGTGACACCCCAGTGTGAGTGTCCCTGGGGAGGGGACGGGGACCCACATCCCCTTCTCCATGCTCATTACCACGTTGCTTACCTCCATTTTCTTCCAGGCGAGTGCCCAAACTCTTCCCCAAGTACATCCGAGCACCCAACGGCCCCGAAGCCAACCCAGTCAAGCAGCTGCTGCCAGGTGAGAGTCCCACCATTTCCATTCCCCTTCCCCAGCAAAAAACATAGAGTGGGGACAACATGCTGTGGCCCTGACTGTGCCCTCCCCACCCCTGGCAGATGGGGAGGACAGCTACCTGGACGTGGAGGTGCAGCTGAAACGGGAGCGGGCGGGCGGTGGCAGCTTCGTGGAGTGGTGGGTGGTGCGTGTGAAAGAGGAGCCCCCCCGGCACGACAACATCCTACCCATGGTCATCTTCAACGATAAAGTCAGCCCCCCCAGCCTGGGCTTCTTGGCTGGCTACGGGTACGTACAGGGGATGCAGGGAGAGGGGTTGGTGGGTTAACTGCCTGGCTGCAGCCCCCTCAACGAAGTGCCAAGCCCAGGGAAGGGGGTTGAGGGGTGGGATACTGGATGTTCCAGTTGGGGACTGGGAGTATCTTTCATATGAGGAAAGGCTGTGGGAACTGAGGCTGTTTAGTCTGGAGGAGAGCGAGTCTGGAGGAGATCTTACCACCTGCTCTAGGTGAACCTGCTTGTGCAGGAGGGTTGGACTAGGTGATCTCTAGAGGTCCTTTCCAACCCTGCCAGTCTATGATTCTGTGAGACTCTGATAACATGAAGTTACTGGAATCTTCAACCAAAGACACCTGGACTGTGCAGACAATTGCCAATGGGCCTGAGACATCACCGAGTGTCCACCTTCTGAAAGGGCCACCTCTTGGCACTGCTTGCAGCTGAATTGCCAAAGGTCATCCGTGACTAAACCCTTCACGGTTGGGCTCAACATTCTTCACAGGCCTTTTCCAACCTCAGTGATTCTGTGATTCCCTCCTAACTTCCCCTCATTCAGTGAGGAGAGGCTGCGGGACCTGGGGCTGTTTAGTCTGGAGAAGAGGAGACTGAGGGAGGATCTCATTAACAGTTAGAAATATCTAAAGGGTGGGTGTCAGGAGGTTGAGGCAGCACTTTTTTTCTATGGTATCCAGCACCAGGACAAGGGGTGATGGGATGAAGACACAAACTGTTCCACTTAGATATAAGAAAAAGCTATTTCAGTGTTTGAGTGGGGGAGCCCTGGCCCAGGCTGCCCAGGGAAGGGATGGAGGCTCCTTCCTTGAAGCTCTTCAAAACCCACCTGGACACATTCCTATGGGACCTGATCTAGTTGAACCTCCTTCTGCAGGGGGGGTTGGACTAGATGAGCTCTAAAAGTCCCTTCCAACCCCTACCATTCTGATTCTATAGTGAGTGTTTGTGTATGTGTGTGTGTCTCCTCTGCCCCGGGCTGCAGGATCATGGGGCTGTACGTGTCCATCGTGCTGGTGATCGGGAAGTTCGTGCGGGGTTTCTTCAGCGAGGTCTCACACTCCATCATGTTCGAGGAGCTGCCGTGCGTGGATCGCATCCTCAAGCTGTGCCAGGATATCTTCCTGGTGCGGGAGACGGGCGAGCTGGAACTGGAGGAGGAGCTCTACGCCAAGCTCATCTTCCTCTACCGCTCCCCAGAGACCATGATCAAATGGACAAGGGAGAAGGAGTAACAAACAAAAAGGGGAAAGGGATGAGGGTGGCGGGGGGGGAAGTGAGGGGGTGTGGGGGGGTTCTGGACCATTCCCTCCCCCCACACACCTCCCCTCCCTCTCCCAGGGACATCACCGCTAATGCCTTAACCCAGTGCTGGGGCCGTATCCTGCCCAGGNGAGTGTTTGTGTATGTGTGTGTGTCTCCTCTGCCCCGGGCTGCAGGATCATGGGGCTGTACGTGTCCATCGTGCTGGTGATCGGGAAGTTCGTGCGGGGTTTCTTCAGCGAGGTCTCACACTCCATCATGTTCGAGGAGCTGCCGTGCGTGGATCGCATCCTCAAGCTGTGCCAGGATATCTTCCTGGTGCGGGAGACGGGCGAGCTGGAACTGGAGGAGGAGCTCTACGCCAAGCTCATCTTCCTCTACCGCTCCCCAGAGACCATGATCAAATGGACAAGGGAGAAGGAGTAACAAACNAGGGGGTGCTCAGCGCTCGCTTGTAGGGAGGATGTTTGTTGCTGTTGTTTTGAAGCTGTCTGACCTGCACAGACCACGTTGTGCCTTCCCTGAGGTGTGTGGGGGGGGGGGAGCAGGACTGGCCTCCTCCCACCCCCTGGGTCCCCCTGGCTGCTGTGTGATGAGGTGGGGGGTCAGGAGCTGGCCTGGACCCCCTCCTCATTTTCCCCCACCCCCTGCAGCCAGAACCAGGTTGAACTCAAAAGCAATAGCCCCCCCCACCCCCTGCAGCCCCAGGATGGGGGTGGGGGGTTGCCCTGGGCCGTAGCCCCCTCAGGCAGGGAGGGGGGCTGGCAGCCCCAGCTGGACTTTACAGACACTTGTGACGTTGGTTTTGTTGTTTTGGGGTTATTTTTTTTATTAATTCAAATGGTTTATTTATACAGATATCTAATAAAACAAAGCTGAGGCCTCCCTGGCTCAGGGGCAGATGGGGTGGGGAGGGGGAGAGTCAGGGACCTGCTGTCCCAGGGGCTACCAGCACCCATAACCCCTCCCAGACAGGGGCTGGGGGGGGGCTCTCCCAGCCAAAACAGAAGGTGAGCAGCTGAATGCAGGGTCTCCAGTGCCCCCGGGGCTGGGAGAGGGTGACCCCTCGCTGTCCCCAGCCTCTTCAGCTCTCCCCGGGCTCCTTGTCCTCCGGTGGCACCTCCTGGCCCTGCTCCATCATCTGTGCTCTGGAGGGGACGGACACAGTGTGGCTGGACAGACAGACAGACAGATGTGGCACTGGGGGGGGAAGGGACCCCCGTGTCCCCCCCATACCTGTGGATCCTGCGCCGGGCCTCGGCGCGCACGTAGGGCGGCAGCGTGGCCAGGGGGCCCTGGAAGAGAGGGGCTGTGGGCAAAGGGGCACCTCCTCCCCCCATCCCCAGGCACAGCCACCCTGCCCCGCTGCCCCCACCCCAAAACCTTACCAGCTCCTTGAAGGTGAGGCGGCAGCTGTAGCACAGCAGCGGGATGAAGGCAGCTCTGCTCTCAGCCCTGTTGGGATGGGGACCCTCAGGAGGCACAGGGACCCTCAGCAGAGCCATTGTGGCCCCCAGTGTCACCCCCTTGCCCACACACTCACCCCGCTGCAGGGGGGTCCTGGCAGCACCCATCCTCCTCCGGCTCATCCAGGATCAGCGTGGGCTCCAATGCCAGCTCCTCCTCTGCCAAAGCCAGGGGATAGGGATGTGATTAAGGGGTGCACAGCTGCCCCTAAGCCCCTGAGCCCTCTATTCCCACCCCCCTCAACCTCACCCCCCTCGATGTCCAGGGCGCAGAGGCAGAGCAGGCAGCGCTGGGATTCGCAGCTCGCCTTGGCTGGATCTGGGCTCAGCTTCTCCCCCGTCCTGCAGCCAGTGTGGGGAAGGGGAGAGTTGGGTGCACCCAGCTCACCTCCAACCCTCCCCTCCCACCCCGGAGAAGGGACACGCACCGGTAGACGGTGCTGATGGTGGAGGGGAAATCCTCCTGCAGCCCCAGCATGAAGCTTTCTATCAGGCGGTGGATGCTCGGCTTCTCCCGGCGCTGTGGGAGCCAGGAGAGGGATGGGAGTGGGATGGGATGGGGTGGGATATGGTGGGGGGGTCCATCCCTGCCCTAGGGACAGGGACCCCCCCGCTACCTTGGTGGTGAGAGGTGGCACGATGACAGTGGGGACATGGAAGAAGTGGTTGTAGAAGGCGATCTCCTTGGCCGTGTGTTCCCGCATGGGCCGTACCAGCAGCACGTCGCCGTGGCGGCCGTCCACGAAGCCCTGCGGGAGCGTAGCCCGTGGCTGAGCCACCCCACAGAGCCACAGCCCCCAAATCTGCCCTTTACCCCCAGCACCAGGTCATCCTCTGGCTTGGGATGGGCTGCTCACCGTGTCGACGGCGAGGAAAGCGCCACGACCCAGCGCCAGGTTGGTGAGGAGCTTGATGGCCACGCGGGTGCAGCTCTCGCCTGTCATCACCTTGGCATAGCCCCTGCTCCGGGCTGTCTGCACAATGAGGTGTGTCCTGAGAAGGAGGGGAAAAAACAAAGCGGCACCGGTTCAGAGGCAACGCTCCGTGGCCGGTGCCAGCACCGGGCAGGATCCGTCCCTCACCGCAGCATCTGCAGCAGCTCCTCTCGTGCAGTCGACGTCTCCACAGCCTGGAAGAGCCTCAGCAGGTCCTGGGTGAGGGTAGAGGGGGGCAGTTGAGGGGTGGTGGTGGGGGGTCCTGCCAACTCGTCCTGGGTGTTGTGTCCAGGCAGAGAGGTGCCACCATCCCCCTCCTGCCGCTGCTGCTGGATGAAGCCCTCCACGGCCTCCTTGTAGGAAGGGTTGGGCTTGTCAGACCCCCCCGGCTTGGGCTGCAGGATGGATGGAGGCAGCTCCAGCGCCTGTGGGGCAGAGACAGGTACCAGGGGAGTGTTGTAAGTATCCCAGGCATGTCCCCTAGTCCCCCCTTCTGCCACTTCCATACCTCCTCCAGGTGGGTCACGTAGTAGGGGAAGCCGGTGGCACGCATCAGGGTGTCCATGCGGGACAGGCTCTGCTCCCGCTGCGCCGGGCTCTGCCCACGCACCGCTCCCTCTGCAAGGCAGACGGGCAGCGCTGAGCAAGGGGCACCCAGCCCCTCCCCAAGGGCAAGGGGGACACCCCCCCCAGGCTGTCACAGCCTGGCTGGGCTTGGTGACAGCCCCCCTGGCCCTAGGAGTGGGCAGCGAGGCCAGTCCTCACCATCAACATAGACGAGGCCTGGGATGAAGCGGAGCTTCTTGGCCGTCTCCCGGCTGAGCCCCTGGCACAGGGTGAGGGGAGAGGTGGGTGAGTTGTGCCCCCACCAACCTTGACCCCCCCCCCCCACCCCCATCTCCATCAGCCTCACTTACCTCCTGGACCTGCTGGAGCATGGCACTGGAGGCTGGGCCCCCCGACAGCGCCAGCAGCACCTGTGGGGACACACACACATGAGGGATGGGCACTAGCCCTGGTGCCACCACCTAGGAGCCCCCCAACAGTGACCCCCCACCCCGTCAGTACCTTCTCTCCCGGGAAGATGACGCGGTTCTTGCCCAGCAGCGCACGGAACTTGTGCACAAAGTGCTCACGGAAGCAGCCACTGCGGTGACACGGGGACACGGCCCTGAACTGTGTCCCTTCCAACACTACCACTCTGTGATTCCCCCAGCCCCAAATGTCCCTGAGCCCCAACACTCCTGTGCCCTGCTGTCCCTGAGCCTTCATGTCCCCGAAATCCATGTCCCCAAGGTCCAACATCCCCAGACACCCCACGTCCCCGAGCCCCAATGTCCACACACCCAACAACCCCAAGTCCTGACGTCCAGATACTCAATGTCCCAGCCCCTCAATGTCCCCAAGCCCTGATGTCCCTGCCCCTCAATGTCCCCAAGCCCCGTGTCCCCGCACATCACAGCTCCCATCCTGGTCCCCATCCTGCCCATGTCCCGGTCCTCCTGGTCCCTCACCGGCAGAAGGCATCCCCGATGCGGATGACGAGGGCAGCAGTGCCCTGTTTGCACTTCACGCAGGGCCGTGGGTGGCTGCGGGGACACGGGAGGTCACGGGGCAGCACCGGACCCCAACTCACCCCGGGGGTGGTGATGCACCTCCCTAGGGCAGCACCGGGGGGTAGCGGGGAGGGTAGCATTAGGTGGGTATCAGAGGGGATAAATGGGAGATGGACGGTACTGGGAGTACCGGAGGGATACTGGGAACCAGTGAAAGCTCCAGGGGCTACTGGTGGCCAGCACAGGGGGGTACTGGGGACAGTACCATGCTATCAGCGAGGGCGTGCGGGGGGGGTAGCACTAAGGGAGGTGGCATCGGGGAAGAGCAACAGGGCAAGAGCAGACACAGCACCGGGGTACCGAGACCGCACCGAGGGGATGCTCCCGGGAGCTGCTCTCGAGGCTCCTGCTGCCCATCCCCGCAGCGGCTACCGGCGGGATACCGGGAACATCACCGGGGTACCGCATGCGAGCCAGGGGGGGTAGGTAACACCGTGTGTGTGTGTGTGTGTGTGTGTGGTGGGGGAGTGGATGGGGGTGGTTACCGTGTCCCGGCCGGGGCTCCCACCTGTGTCCCGGATCGCGGCGGCGCCGGGCTGGTTCCGTGGTCTCCCCGCAGCCGCCATCGCCCAAGTCAACGTCGCACATGCTGATGCTGCTCCCGTTGCCGTTACCACTCCCGTTCCCGCTCCGGTTCCCGCTCCAGTTCCCACTCCTGCTCCGGTTCCCGTTGATGCTCCCGCTCCGGTTCCCGTTGCTGTTCCCGTTCCGGTTCCCGCTCCAGTTCCC
>WBNH01012141.1:7643-62824 GCA_013401255.1 Urocolius indicus | reverse complement strand
TTTCTTCCCCAAGCTGAATAGTCCTGTCTATTTTGCTGGGGACCATAAGTGGCAATTGAGCCCTTCCAGTCCTTAGGGGGTTCCAAAGGTCCTTGGTACTTATGGCTAATCTTGGTCCTTTGTTCCTAGATGACCTAAACCAGGAGAGTAGCCTAAATACTTTTAATCCAAATTATCAAATTATAAATGAAATGCGTTCTAAGGAAATCATAGAAGTATCTAGAAAGTATTACTTATTAAAAATTACAGAATTGGTTTTCTTTGTAAATGATTCTCCCTTAGCCATCATCCTTATTTCAAGTAATATTTAGGCAATAAATTTAGGCAATATTTGTGCTTACTACATAGATTTTTTTTTCAATAGTATCCATAATCTTAAAAGTTAACCCACTTATTTGTTGAGAAGATGAAAATTTCCTGAATGTTAAGATTTTTAAATCTTCCAAAAGAAAGAAATAAAGGAGGCTGAAGACAACTGCTTGATACTTGCCTTCTGTTTGTCTTTGTTGAGAAACATTTTTTAGGGATGTAGGCAGAAAATATCTCATGTTAAGTGTCTTTGAAAACTTGTTTCAATGCCTCTTCTTATTTATTAACAATTCGAGTTTGGGATCCTAATCTTAGCTTTAGGTGCAAAGTTTGGTTGACTGAGTGGACTGGAATGGGCATAATCAACAGCAGTGTTGTGGAGAAAAGTAAAAATATGAGCTTTGGGGCCTGGCATCTTCAGTAAATAGCTTTTTCCCATCAGGATTGAAATGACCAAAGAAACCTCTTTGATCCTGAGGAAGTTCTCCTTTTTCTCTCAAGTCACATATAAATAGGCTATTTTTAACCTGCATCTTAGACACAATTAAATTATAAATAGTATTTTCCTTCTATTTGCCACTTCTAAAGTACCTAATTATAATACAAATGCCACAACAATGCCAACAACTTATTTCAAAGTAGTGGATGTATAATGTCATTGATACTTCCTCCTCAACTCCAATTATGGACACCAGCAATAGTTTCTACTTGTTATGTCATGTTGATAATTATTCTGTTTCTGCACTGCTACTACTCTGCCCACTCCTGCAATTTGGCTGAGCTGCATTACCTGTCCAGCAATGGCCCCTGTCCTCCAAGTTTGGAACAAAGATTAACCTTTCATCTGTCATTACTGCATCTCTAATGCAAAGGATTTATCCACTGGAATGTTGAAAGTTTTATCAAAGCAAGCAGCGCTTCTGTGTATCAATCTTGGATTGTTAAACCCATCCATACAGCTGCTTTCAATAGAAAAATCAGATTCAATCTGGCATTCACTAATAGAATTCTAAGGCAGAGCAAATAAAAACAAAAATAGTCAATCAAAGTGACACTGCATATTCACATTGTAATTCACATGCAATTGCCTTGTCATGCACCCTAAGGTTTTGTCATAATATCATGATACTGTGTCACACCTTGATACTAACTCCCAATAACAAAGCATATTTTAATGCTGCTTCTGTACATTACCATGTCATTTGAGGTATAATAAAGCTTCTATTCTTCCTGGTTCATCTGTTTTCCTGAATTAGCAACAAAACTACCATGAATGGTAGATAACTTGGAATGAAATTTAAGGCACATTAATTCTTAATCATTTTCTCAACGTTCATTTTAATTTAGCTGTATGCATAATTTGCCTTCTTAATTTTTCTGGTTAATGAATTTATAACCAAACAAATTTATAATGCTTCTTTTATAGTGGATAGTTATTGAGTTAGCTCTTTCTTGCATGGAAATCATTGGTCATTTATTTACAAGTAAAGTAGTAGGTAGGGGAGAAAGATTAACATAGAATGCACCCTGTTACATGTAAATACATGATTATTTTTGTCTTCTACAACCTCTGTTCTTGTTGAAGGTAATTACTTTTGGGTCTACTATATTAAACATAATTATCAACTAATGTGTGGAAACATGCATTTAATTTGTAATTAAATTGGATTTAACAAGTCAAATTGATTAGGTACTTAGCATTTAAAGGAAAAGTTCTCTATTAAATCTGTGATTTTAAATTTTCAGTATTAATCTAATATCGCACTCTTTTTTGAAATAGTTTCAGTTTGCAAATTTATGCTAAATTAAGTAAGTGTTCAGTAGCAGAGTAAAAGGCTTCGAGGAAAAAATATGATAGAGATTAAAATTTCTTAAATGTCTTTTTCTTCTCTAGGGTAAAATAAATAAAAATCAAGGCATTTATCTAGTAAAAGCATGAGTTACAAGAAGACTTTTTCCATTTGAGCCTGTTCTTACAAAATTGCATCTGGCACTCAGCTGCACAAACTTCTATTTTGACAGTTGGAAAGTACCTAGTATAGCATTATTCTTAGTGTAAAAAACCCATAATAGTACTAGATAATAACTGAATAGTTTCTTTAGAGACTTTTTGTCAAATGCTATTATTATTTAAAAATACCAACCCACGAAACAAATCCCAGATCCTTCAATATTACATTTTCTGTTCTTCTTCATAAATTAAAAAGTGTAACAGATTAATGAAGGTAGAAATATAATTCAAAACAGGAGTTTGAGCTTGTATCTCATATCCATCAAACTCTTTGAGAGTCTTTTGTCAGCCTGATTTCCCCTCTCTTATTCATGAGTTTCTGGGAAATAATTTCTGGAACTATGGCCTTGATAAAATGAACATTTTATGAGCCTCCTCTTATTTTTAATTACTCACGCTTTCATCATTTCTTCCTTAGTCTACAGCATTACAATTAATATATTCCATGAAACAAAATTTTCTGCAGTATCTGCCACAGGACAGTACAGTACCAAACATCAACATCATTTAAGCCATTACTTCTGCTTTGAATAAAGTTCCAAGCTTTGCTTCATCTTCAAAGGTCCTTGTGCTCACAGTTCAAGAGATCTGAAGAGCTACTTAAAGCCCAAGATTACTATTCAAGTTGTCATATTATTCTCCTCTGGTGCAAGAGAAATCTTTCAAATGGTTAAACTCATCTGTGTAATAGATGTTAGTTTCTTCCATTTGGGTCTAAAGTTAAAATAATTCTGTCTTGAACTGCAGAAACAAGCTTCCTTATTTTCCATTTCCAACTTGGGATTCTTTTGCCTAACTCTGCTTTCTGTGTCAAACATTTTAAAATGAAGTTAAGGAAAATAAAAAATATTGCTTAAAACATCAGAGATATCTTCCTCTTTTCTGGATTTTAGGGGACCAGAAAAGAACACAAATACACCACAGATGTTACACATGTCTTACTGAAGATCAATTAAATGCAATATTGAACAACTTTGATTACTGTATCTGATCTGGTGTAGAAAAAAATTTACGAAGTACTAAAACCAGAATGAAGTATGATTGATTTGTCTCCAGTAAGCCTCATACCTAGGTAGATATCTTATTTTCTGTGCATGGTATTTTACCAAATTTGTATCTTACCAAATCTTGCTGGAAAATTACAGAGGCATTTGGGAAATTTTAAAACAGAAAGCCTGTACTACAAAGAATAATAAAAAATTTGACACTTCTGAGAACAAGAATAAAATTAAATTCTTTGTCTAACAGAAAAACACTCAGCTAATTCTAAAATGTTTATATTTTGCTATTCATTCACTTGAATTTCAAACTGAAATTCTGGGCAGGTTATTACTTTATATTTATTTTAGTACTGATATAATTAAACAAGAGTAATTTCTACATTTTTATACTTTTTCCTAAAGAGAGAATATTTGTTAAAGCTGATCTTTTCTGGGAAAAAGGTTTGACTTTGATGGACTGGGTTTTTTTTTCCAACAGAAAAGTATCTTAAAAAAAAAACAACAAAAACCTGAAGCAGCTCGAAACCATAAGCTTTCACAGCCAGCATCTCTCCTGTATGAGTACGGTTATGTAACTGGAGAGAGAACTGCAGCACATGTTCTTCACCAGTAGTGCTCACTGCATGGAGGTTCAGCTCCACTGAACACTTTGGGATTATTGCTAACCTGCAGATTGATTTGTCGTGTTCTGCAGCAGCACCTTTGAGCTCTGAAGACTGAAAGGAAGGATAAAATGTAATAATCTCATAAATCTTGAAGGTTACTCCCTTCTTAAATTTTTTCCACAGTACCGTGAATCAAAATACTGAGGAACATAGCACTGAACTCTACCAACCCAATCTGCTCTGCATGAATAGTCAAACATTAATTAAACTAAATTCTCTGAAGTTTTCTTCAAGCATGCAATTTGCACTTTGGTTCTACACCAAAGAATCCAACTAAGCTTGACTTTCTGATGTTTATCCAAACCCAAATTCTAAAAATGTTTAAGGATTTCTTATAAACCACTAATTTAAACTCTAAAAAATAAATCCTAGGTTATTTTCAAAACAGGTTTGCTTTACAATTTGGCAGGGTCATTGTCAATGATGTCACTAAGCAATGTCAGTTAACAATATTTCTAAAGTAGATATTTAAGCCAGCATAAGTAATTTACTTCAGGACAACCAAATGGCATAACAAAATGAAAAATTATGACATCTGATGAAAAATATAGTGATATATGACTGAATCTTTTTTACAGGTCATACTAACATACTCTTTAGAATTAAGCATATTTAAAACAGAAGTTCCAGAAAGATTAGCAATTATTTACATATTTTTGAATGATTTTGTACAAACACTAATACATTTCACCTACAGCTGCACATGTGTATGTATATGTGCACATATGTTGTAGTGGTTTTGTGTGGCCTATGTTGCTAATTCATGTCCTTGACTTTGAAGCTCTTTGTTTTATTTTTCTCTGTCTTGTCCACATTAGGATGGAGAGTGATAGACCGACTTAGTGAGCACCTGGCACCCAGCCAGGACTAAAACACCATATGTGTCTATATGTATATATGCACATACATTTACAAACACCTGTGTACCTGCGATGGATAGTCCTGCAGGATCTAATCAACTTCACTTTATTTCAACTTACATCTCCTCATCCTGCAAGGAACGTCTATTATTACTATGCCATAATGCTTAATGATTTTGACTCTCTTAGAATCCTGGAAGAAAATATTCTTGAACAACATGTTTCTATTATTTTTGGCTGCTCCAAAACTAGATAGGCTTTGTGATGTAAGTGGTTAGCAACGGTAAAATTTATTATTTCACAGCAGAAGGTGATATGGAGTGAATTATTTGGTTATGAATGACTGAAAAATAAGAAAACATTTTTTTCATAACACATTTAAAACATAAATTGATATTCAATCACACACTGAAAGACATAACTTTATAAATGGCTACACAGTAGCTATGAAAAAGTCTTCTGTCATTTAATTAATCCTTTATTAATCTCTCAGCAGTGGAGCATAAAATGTGTCAATGAGCTACCAAAGAAAAATCCCAACATACGCCTATCAACATACTTGTGGAGTATTTAAGCAGCTTCATAATGTAGGATGTCAAGGTAGCATGCTGAAAGTCTCTGAGGTGTATTGGAAAGGTGCAGAATTATAAGCCCTGCTATAATCTGGAGTACTTTAGGGGATTTCTACCATGTACTCAGTCCTGCAGACACACTTACGACTTTGCTTACTGACCTCTGTACCGATGCTGAAATAAGAGACTTGAACAAGAGGTAGGCATCTACAGGATCTCCCTTTGAGCATCCAACTTTCCATTATAGGCTAGTATGTAAAATATAATTAAGCATTCTTATAATTTTTTCTTCAGCTTGGATGCTTAAATTTGGCTCCTACATCTATATAAGTGACCTAATTTTTAAATATGCTGAGTGCCTGCAATTCCCAGCAATTTTCCCTGGGAAAGTAGTTCTCCAAAACACGACACAAATGCATGTGATGCAAGTAGTTTTAGTAGTAAGGCCATAAGTATCCTCATTTTGTACAGATCTTACTTATAAGTAATATCTTACCTCACTTATAACTCATTTCCTCAGTGATGTGAGGCTGACATCTCTCAGACAGCCTGAGCAGCCAAGAGAACTAAGAGGGTTAACAAGGGATTCAAATGCTCTCCATTCAGTTGCCTGAATACCGGTACATCTTAGTCCTTGTGGATATACTCTGAATACAAAAACAAAGTTAATGACATTTATTTACACCTATGCTGACATTTTTCTGTATGCAGAGGAAAATCATCAACACATTTTCTTAAAGGTCAAAAGCCTTTGCATAATATATTTCACTGCATGGAAAGGATACCTTCTGATATAATTCAATTCCTGTGTTTACCATGTGTTATCCTTCAAAAAAAATGAGTCTCTAACCTTTTTAATATAATAGTGTATTTTCTTTATTTATTTCCCATATTTTCAGCAGATCAGAGGATTCATATTCTTTATTATCTCCAGGTAAATATATTTAATTTTCATGGTTCTCCTAACCAGTTTATCATAATTTATTCTAAAATGATGAATACTATAAGTAACGGATGTTTGTGTCTCATATGCCTTCAAGGCAGCAGTATCCTTCTTGCTTCTCTCTGAAAATTTCCTTATACTTTCATATTCTAAGATATTAAAGACATAACCATATTTTCTCTTCATCTGGATCAAGGCAGCACTAAGTGTTGCCATTGCTGGCAACACTATATGGCAGTCCAGACTGATCTCTCAGCTCATTGATTGCTGAAGGGAATGGATCACTGCATACACAATATGGATGATGCTCAGTTTCCCCTTTATTGTTTATATTATGTGCTTATATCTGTTAGCATAAGCACTTCCTCTTGCTCTGCCTCATGACAGTCTTTTCACTTCCTCTTCACTCCTTGCGTTACAGTCCAAGATCTTCCGGACACCTACCACACCTCTCCCTCCCTAATCCATGTCCTGTGGCACGGGCTGGTACCCAACATTAATATAATGCAAGCATTTGCCTACTTCTCGCAGTTGCACTAGCAATATAAGTAAAAGATGTTAAGCAAAGTGCTAAGGTGAGTTGCAATAACAGCATGCACGTGTTAGCTGAGTTACTCGCTGCAAGGTATAAACAAGTGCTGATTGTGTTCCACTCCGCTGCCCAATCCCGCCAGTAGATGGGTGACACCGGTTTGATCTGTGTGGTGATGAATACTCTGAGGAACATTCCAACCTGCAAAAGGAAAACTCAAGAAATCATTAGACTCTTATTTCTAGCCATACTCGTCTTGATGGGACCCACTGATGGATTCCTTCCTATTCTACACAGGCTTACCCTCGACCGAGGCATCGAAGTCTCCATCCTGGCTCCTACTCCCCAGAGTCTCTTTTCTGCAATTTAATAGCCAGTAATTGATCTGCAGCTACCAACTCCTGCTCTCTAAATTGTGCTTGTGCTGGTATGGTTTCTGATCCTCGAGCAAAATGATTAAGAACATACAGACAGCGCATTAAGATACCATGTTGTTTATCTATGGGGATTCTTTTTCCCATACTCTCCCCCTCCCTAAGCCACTCAAGCTGCATCTTAAGGGTAGCACGAGTGTGTTCAACAATCACCAGTTCCTGGCTGTTATGAGAGATGCCATGCACCATGTTGACAATGCTCGTCAATAACACTCTTTGCAGGTGAGACAGCGTCATTGGGTTTGTGCTCTGCTCCTGTTTTTTTGCTAATTTCCACGCCCCTCTGACCACTCGCCGTGCCCCCCCGGCTGGCCGCACCGCCCACAGGGCCACTCGCCACGCTACCCAGGCCAGCCGCACTGCCCACTGCATGGGCTGCTGGCACCATCTTTGAAATCTCGTTGAGCGGCTGATATTTTTCTCTCCGACTCCCCTCGCCCCAGTGCTATCTCTGGGTCCAGTGGTGCATTTGATATGTTTTTCCCTTGCATCTTCTTTTTCTTTGACAGTTCCTGCATGCTCCCAGGTACCCAATCCAACACAGGATCATACTCTCTTATCTTCTCCTTGCTTTCCTGCTCGCTAAAGACTTTATCAGCTGTCTGTGCACTCCATCTCTCTCCATGGACGGTCTCCCGCGCCATCAGCCAGATGTGTCTTGTCTCTGCTGCATCCAACATGGTTCTTTTAATCTCTTCCCATGTTTTAAAATGCTGAACCACTCCTTTAGTACCTACCACAGCAGCCTGCAGCACTCCCCGTCTCTATAACCATAGGATGCAATTGGCCGTGGGTGCGCCGTGAATCCGCTCGCCCACCTCAAGTGCCACTACCTTGAGTACCTTAATCACTTGTTCTATTTGTGTCATGGCCACGGATGTCCTGCATTCCGCTGATCACGTCGGGGTCACCAAATGTTGCCTTTGCCAGCAACACTACGTGGTAGTCCAGACTGATATCCCAGCTCATCGACTGCTGAGGAGAATGGATCACTGCATACACAGTATGGACGATGCTCAGTTTCTGCTTTATTGTTTATGTTATGCACTTATGTCTGCTGGCATAAGCACCTCCCCTCTCTCTGCCCCATGCCAGCCCTTTCACTTCCACTTCACCCCTCGCATTACAGTCTGAGAACTTCTGGACATCTACCACAACTAAGGATTTTTCAATTCACACAACATTTGTCTTTAGGGATCTCACTTCTGCATCTTTGTTGCCAAAAAGACAGACTGATGAAAATTTAACAAATGAAATAGAAAAATGTAGTATAATTTACACCGTTTACTTATCACCTTCACCAATTTTTATTTAAACACAGGGATTTAGTTTGCAACAGCTTTAAACTACATGTTGATTCTTTTGTATTATTAGCCTTTGCCCTTGGTTGATTTTGCTATTTCAAGATTTTTAAAACAGTTTAATAAAATGTATATTGTAGTATTGTTTTATAAGGAGTATACATTTCATAAAGCTCTTTAAAGTCCTTTTCCCAAAGTGCACTGATATACAGCTCTCTTCTCTTAAAACTGAAGTACAAACAAGTTACATTTGTGCATGTTCATGCAAATAAAGCAATGGTTAGTTCATCCTGCACAAGCTATATTTCTGGAGAGATATTTTTAAAGAAGCAATTCTCTCTTCACCAGTCTGTAGGCTTTTGTTACAAAGGTAATTCTTGTGTTTATTTTCAGTGACAAAGTTTAAGGTAATTTACTTTAAACAAAGCTTGTACTTCTCACGACTTCTTCCCTTCTGCAGTGTGTGGATGGTAGTTACATGGTAATTACTTTTTTATTAAGTAACAGTGAAAGTATTGCATTAAAATGATATTATTTATAAGTGTCAAGTTACATGAACCCTGATTGTGGTTAGACGGTTACATTGGGACAATATTTACCGAGTTTTGAAAGAATGCATGAAAATGTTTAGTATGTCAGAGTAATTTCTTGTCTGACTTCTCATCTAAAGGTGTTACTTTATAAGAAACCACCTAAGAATCACCAAACAAGAAGAGAAAACATTTAAAGGTCTAATAAAAAATCTCAGTTTTGCTCTGAGATGGAATTTAGAAATGTCATACAAATTTTGTGTAATCTCCACTAAGCCTGAATAAGTAGAGAAAGAACTAAGCATTTGAATCCCCATGTGCTGAGGCAGGATCAGTCTTACAGATAGAGTAGTAAAGGGAATTTCTTCAGGGGACATGCGTCTTCCCACTCATAGACACTAGTGGCACTGATCACACTTCTAGCACTAGTAACAGAGTTTTTTTCTTTTTCAGGTAGAAACAAAAGGGTATCTAGAGTCAAGCCATCCTTCAGCTTTCTCAATAGTGACCTGGGTGGAGATGTTCATATAAAAAGGAGCATCATAGACAGGTATTACACTCAAGATCTTCTTGTGAACTAAAGACATATCTTATTATGTAAAATTAAGAATTTACTGTTATTATCAAAATGTTAATAGTTTGTATCAATGAATTAATTCACATCTAATTATTGCAGAAACAGAAAAAGAGAAAAAATATTATGGAAAAAAAGTCTTAATAATAGAGTTAATACTATTATATGCAAACAATAACAATAACGATAAAAATAATGTCTATGCTTTTTTGTAGTGTCCTTTATTGCCCCTCTGGATGCTAAAATTAATCACATTTGTGAGGTGGGATATGTACAATGAATTCTCAACATTATGAATCCTCTTGAATCTTTTGATATTGAGGATTTATTCTTCCTCCTTACTCTAGTATGCATTGAGGTAATATTTGGATATTTGGTAACACATTTTTAAATCTTCTTTCATTGGTACACAACATGATGTTGCATCTAAATCTACTATATAAGGCATGATTACATATTTTGGACAGTGGTCTTCATTTTCTTTGTTGTCCTAAAACTGATTGTAGTCAGTTTCATAATGTATTTCCTTAACTGACCATCCTATACATGCAGTATAGTATATACATACTTAACTGCATCCTATACTTGCACTTGAAAGTCATTGACTTTCACAAAATCAGAAGGGTTGGAAAGGACCTTGAAAGATCATCTATTCTAAGCCTCCAAAACCCTAACCAGTGAGTTAGGCAGGAGTTGAACCTACAATCTTCTGATCCGTAGTCAGACGCATTATTGCACCACTGGCCCTACACTATTCCTTCACATCATTATGATACAACTGTAAATATTTCAGACTACACAGAATTACTACTTATTCCTACCATCTATGTAAAAATCATGACTATACCACACTAACAAGAAATGAAAATAAAAAAACAATGAAGTCCTACACCTTAGAAGGAAAATCCCCAGACATTAGTACATGCTGTGGGCTTGCCATCTAGAAAGCAGCTCTGCAGAGAAGGATCTAGAGATCCTGGTGAACACCAAGGTGACCATGAGCCAGGAACATATCCTTGCAGCAAAAGCCTCCTGGGCCACACTAGGAAAAGCATTGCCAGTACATCAAGGGAGATGAACTGTTCTACTAAGCACAGGTAAGCTCACACCTAAAATGCTCTCAGCTCCTCGGTACAAGAGAGACATGAACATACTGAAGAGAGACCAGATCTAAAAAGATGACAATGGAACTGAAGCATCTTTCATACAAGGAAAGTCTGAGACAGATGGGACTGTGCAGCCTACAGAGAACAAAGTTCAGGGAGGCATCTTATCCATACACATAAACCCCTACTGAAAGTAGTAAAGAGTCAGAGCCAGACTGTTCTCAGTGGTATCCAATGAATAAAGAAGAGGAAATGAGAAGAAAAATAAATATGGGAAATTCCATTTAAACATGAGAAAAAATTACTCTAAAAGGTTGCCTGGAAAGGCTTCAAGGTTTCTATCCTTGGAGATATTAAAAACTTGACTGCAAATTGTCCTAAGCTTTAGCTGACTCCATTTGAGAAGGGATTGGACTACATGACCTCTAGATGCCACTTCCAAGCTTTATGAGTTTGTAATTCTTTGAAAAGTAAAAAAAAAAAAAAAAGAATAACCTCCTGACTGTTAGGAAAATCACTATGGCACATAAATAAGCCAAAACGAAACTTCAGGTAGCTCAAGACAAATTCATTTAGAGTCTGTGACTTCAGTAAAAAGCCTATGGTTTTTCCTATTATAGGCAACACTACATTTACGGGGCTACTGAGCTATTTTACTGGGGTGGTAGAAATAAAAATTGCAGGAGCAGATGAATAATATATCAAATTCACCTCACAAATTTATTTTCTGTGTATTTATCTTTGCTTTACCTGTAGGATGCTACACAAAATAGCCCTTGATTAGTTTTAATTAATTTTGTTTAGTGCCACATGTTTTACCATGTAACTTATCCATCAATCAGGAATTGTCCATTTATATTGAATAATCTCTCCTTGGAAAGGCAAGAAGAGTATAAAGATTTGAATTTTAACATATCAGTATTTTGTTTATTTATAGCTGTTATTTAGCTTTCAAACATAACTATCTTCTAGGGGTTTTTACTCACTTCAAATCAAACAAAATCAGACTATCAAATATGGCAGAATTGATGAGCTGACTATCCTATTGTACTTTAGGGCAGTGTCTTTGCATCTCTTTAACAAAAGTGACCTGAGATACGCTAAAGGTATAGAAATTACTTGTAAGAAAAAGGAGTTGGAGCAGAATTCTGACCACAAGCACAAAAACTTCTTGTTTTCTCTTCAGTTAGTTAATTTTTGCATAATTTCTACACTACTACTGAAAAACTAAGAGACTAATTTGTCTTGACTGGTATGTAAGAAGCAGAGACTTAATGACCACAGTAATGATCTTCAAAATGACCTTTACAGGTTTTGTCCACCTATATGTGGCTTTCATCATTGCTTCAAATAACTTTTCTCTTTGCACTGCAGAAGGCCAGAGATGATTTACTGTAAGCTAGGTAAGGAATAAGTAACTAAAAAAAAAACATTGTTAATTCAATGACAAGTGATCATCTTACAAAAGCATTAGAAAGTTCTCCAATCTGCATATCATAGTACTGTGAGCATTACATTTTGTGAAGACATGATTAGCTTTTTCATTATATTTTACAAAAGCCAAAAAAAAAAAAAAGAAAAACCATAAAATAATTTAAAATTAATAAAATATTGACCCCACAAATTTCACAGTGGTTTGTATTTCATTTATTTCTGGAAAGTATTTCTTTCCGTGAATTTAAGTTCTGTTTCATTATATGTAAAAGCTTAGCCCTCCAATGCATTCTTAATGTCTATGTTCTAAACATAAAATGGTCTAATTAATTCTTTAACTCCCCAGTACCTATATTAGATAGCTTTTTGAAATCCTCATGTATCCCTAAGCAACCTTAAGTAAATAATCCTGAGATACATGTAGCATGTTAACTACAATTTCTCTCTGTGGTTAGAAGCAAAACAATGAAAAGATGTAATGATATTCACCAATTTGCTTTTTTTCCTCCACTAGATCTAGATAAGGTAATCTGAATTTGCAGATAACAAAAACACCCCTTGCAATTTGTCATTATTAATGGATATGAATATTCTAAACATGTTATCAAAATTTGTTATTCCTACATCAACCTAAATGTCCCTTCATTTTTTTTTGTTTGTTTTTAACTTACAAATTATCATCAGCTGATGTGCACACTGCCCATCTAAAAAGCATTTTTGTGTCTGTTTTCCACAATAATTAATTTACATACATGATAAAAATGCATAAGTTGATAGACATACATCTGACAAGTCCATTTCGAAAAATACAAATGACAATAAAATTTGTGTTTGTTTGTTTTTTGGGTTTTGTTAATGAATATTATAGGCACCTGGTAAGTGTATCACAGAAGCTCGTGCCTTTTACTAAAACAAGATGAGAGCATAACAGACTTCACAAAGTCCATATTTCTGACTTAAATATAGCTGTTGTTAGAGGTCATGGACTATTGAATATTTTTAAAAGATAGCAGCATATCTACTATATGCTTTATTTGTCTAAATATTCAAAGTCACTTTCTAATTATTTTCAGGATCTTTTCCAGCACGACAGATCATGCTAACAGCTTCATTAATTCTGCTATGCAGTACCACTGCAGTACCACTGAATGTACTGTATGCATAATCTAATCTATTCAATAAAAAATATGGAACTTAGAAATGTCCACAGAGTAACTATTCTTTCTCTATTGCAGACTGCACTGGTTCTCTACAGGGTTACTTCTTAGTGATTGTGTTTGTTCACAGTACTATTGTTTAATTAATGAAGATAGATTATTATGTTCTTGATAGGGTTCCTTTGTTTACAGGTTACAAAATTATGAAGCTTGGTGGTTTCTGTTGGTAGTCATAAAAATTTCATTCAATTCATATTAGCTGTGAAATATCTTATTTTTTAAGTAAAATTTTACCTAAACATTCACTGAAAGATGCAATAGATGACATAGAGATAGCGTATTATTTTCTTCCAGGAACTCCTGAAATCTCAAGCAAGCTCATTTACGTTGTGACACCTTTCCAAAGCTGAACTTCTGTGACTGTGGATTATCACACTAGTAATAATCATGAGAAGGAGATAGAGTTACTCCTAAGTCTGAAAAAGCCTTATCAAATATTGGTAGAAGATAATGGAAAGACTCCCTGTAATGAAGAGCAACGGATCTTGGAGCACAGCCAATGCAAAGAATAGGAAAACAGGCCTCTCAAAACAATACAGAGCCAGCAATCAACTCCAAATGCTCCTTGCTTGTCACAGGGGATTCTAAATTTCTTTCAGACTGATAGAGAATTTTTTGCTGCAAATAAACACAAAAGATTTTCACAAAAATCTTCAAAATGCATTTCCATTCCCCCAGTATATTAAAAACCATGCAAATTATATATATGGGCTAGAAAAAAGGGGAAAAATCCGAATCCTAGAAAACCAAGGAGATGAGCATGTGGGACACTTTGAGGGCACACAGGTATCATTTGTTGAAATTTCATTGTCACATGAAATGAAGGCTTGGGACAACATGTTTACTACTGACTACTCTCTTTGTTCACTCAGTCTTCCTGAACGATTACCCCTATTAGTGACTTTGTATAGGATTCAAGAGAGATATGTATTACAGAGGTATTTTTAATTTTATCCATCTTTGAGTATGGGAAAAAAAGTCATCATAAAAGACTACACTCAACATCTGTCAAAAACAGCTTTGCAACCGTATATTGTATTAGTTCCATTACAAAGCCTTTAGCAATTTCTTGGAAAATAAAATTAAGTGCATAACTGCTCTATTTTTAAATGTTAAACACAGAAATTGTGCCTTTTGTATTTATAAACAAATTTATCATATACAAGTATTCCTGAACTGCTAGTATATTTCCCTCTCTCTACCCCTGTAGGATTTTGGAATATGACCACAAGTTGGAAGAGTTTCCTTCTTTGATATTATCAACAGATATACTTGGACGTAGATTTGAGTGTCTCAACTGTTCACACAGCTCTTTCCCCTAACGAATGAGGTGGACAAGTTTGGTATATGTCAGTCTCCTCAGTACTACTTTCATGCAGGGCAGTGGAAGACAAAGGATGTCTTCATTCAGAGTAACAATAATGCCATCAATTCTCCTTGATCTTTTCAGCCAAAGTGAAGAATTGAAAGGGTTCTTATATGAAGGAGAAGAAATTTTCAAGTTTGTTGTTGACATAAGCCAAAGTGATCATTATGACAAGCTTATATAAATTAACTCTTCAGTTATGCATGCTTATTATGATAAACTTAGCATTTTACTTCTTGATATATCAAAACTGTCTAGGAGTCAATCATGTATGGGACAATGCTCTTCCCTTTAGACTGGTTAGCAGTCTAACCTGTTTGCTTGCTGTTTACAGCTGCAAACTGCAGAATATGTAAGATAGCTGGTAAAAAATTAGAAACACTTTTTTTTCAACCTTAAGAGGTTGCAAAAATGGCAATTTTTCTGAACACACCAGTGCCAGGCAAGTTGGTTTGTACAACAGACTGTCTGTTCTTCCCTTGCCTCCCCTTTTCCCTTCACTGTATGGCCTAAACTGGTTTGCCTGGAAGTATTTTGTCTGTAAAATAATAATAAATGGCATCTCTAAATAACAGCAATCCATGTTTCATGCTTAAATATCATCAGTGAGTGCCCATCTGTATTAAAGTATATTAACCCAAGAAATTACTTGTTAAATGATCGATAAAATCAGCAATTTAAGATTTTTTTAAAATACACAAGCAAAACATTTCCCTTGATAAACTACTTTAAATCCATAAAACTACATAAAAAGCAACACAAGACAAAGCTATCATTTCCATGAAAAATCCCCACATGATTGATGTAAATTATTTCATGTGTTCAGGTTATAGTCACATACTTTTTAAGAGTGAAGTTGATATCTGAGCTGATATCTTCTTCAAGGCAGTTGTTTTTTGCCAGTTTCTGGCAAAGTACTATATCAGACATAATTATCTAAGAAAGTTTAAAAAACCTTGGCTTGACTCAGTTCATTTTGTGTGCAGTCTATTAATTGATGCATTGCATAATCACTCTGAAATCTTTATGGCAATGTCAAAGGGAATCACCTTCTGGTCAAGCCTGGGAGAACTCTGTTCAGTTGTCTCCATCTGAAGTCACAGAGGCAAATTCAGTTCTGGCAGAAATGGGCACAGCTCCACTAAATCAACAATCAACAAATAAATCAACAAATAAAATGAAGTTTTAAAATTAGATCAATGCAAAGAACAGCAGCAAACCCTGGTAAAACTCTGCAATGGACCTGGGTCCAGATATATCCAGTTCATCCTAGGAATTTTTCATACTTCCAAATAACAATATTGAAACAGAAACTCAGAGAAACTATGCTCTGCTGTTACCAGCCAAAGAAAATTGAGAGGCAGGTCTATGTAAAAGGATCATATCTCATCATTATCTGACACTTCAGCCTTCTCTATCTAATGAGGAGAAGCATAGCAACCACACAATCTGTTTCAAGCCTAAGGAACTAACTGGACATAGGATGTAATTTTATTTGCAGAGAGGTAATAAGTACTTGGGATTCAGTCTATCAAGACATATCCATCAAACAATCCTCAGTGTCTGCAGGTTGGATACTCTTTTAGGGAAATGCTATATAGCCCAACCACAGCTTCTGAATTGTGAGGTTTTGTACATAAATTCTGAAACCTAGTAAGAGGATCTTTTTTTTTTTTTTTGTATTTCTTTTGGATACTGGAGGAGAAGAAAAGACTGGCAATATTAAGTGTGATGCTTTAGCCCCAGTTTAATTCCCTTGGGAACAATTTATAAAAAGCATCTGACTTCAAAGAAGCCTTCACTAGAAAAAGTAGGAAATTATATACAGAACTGTATATTCTGTACTGTATACATGCTTGTGCATGCTTTCTCTGTCAGGAAATATTCTTTGAATTTCAAAGACACTCTCTCCAGAATTAGAATCCCATCATGCTGGGATCTCCGTATTGATGGAAAATTGCACTTTTCTTGATGTGCAGAACTGTATATGAGAAGACTAACTTTCTGAGTTATGAAAGCACTCAGTACCCTGTCAATAGATCTGAAAACCTTTCACCTATTATAACAAAACACAAGTTCCATATGGCAAATCTCACCTGTCCCATGCAGAGCGAGTGTCTTGGGAGCCTTGCAGGAGGCTCCATATTTGAGGAATCAGTGATCTCCAACAGCCTATGTCTGTCTGTATGCTATTAATACAATGTATATATTATCTTTGGTAAATGTAAACTATATGTGAATCAAGGGGTATATAATGTGTCAAGCCTGACTGGTAGAGTGTTACACATTGAGAGTTAGTGCTCAAGAAAAGTTTTAACTTGAGCATTCCCAGGCCTGTGCTGTATTCTAAATCTCTCAGCTGCAGGTTAACCCCAGCCAGATCACTGTAACAGAGGAGCCTATTGGCAGTTTCCCCTCAGTACTGGGGACTCACCATGTCACTAACCCTGTCTTTGTTTTTGTCTGAATGTGCAGCAAGAAGTTGTCATGCAAATAGCCTTTACAAATTGAGTTGTTTTCTTGTAAAAAAAAAGAAATTAATAGCTTGAATGACCAAAAAGGAGGAGCTTTTCCCAATAGAGAATCTTTGCATATCTACCATAGGAAGAGATCCATCCTGCATCTGTCCAATGCCTTATAAATGTGGGGTTCCCAAAGTCTGAAGGGACTTATTCTCTGTTTTTGTCTTCTTATTCTGTCTTGCTGAAATAGCTATTGTAATAAGTTATATTTTGTCAGGCCTTCCTTACTGAGATCCAGAAAGAAGCATTGCACCACCTCCCTCTATCCCTCCATATCTCCATATCCCTCCATGTCACTGAATCCACTCCAAGTGGAACACTGAGTTATCCTGCAAAGTATCTGCTTAATTTTCTGTATACATATGTACATATGTAAGTTCTAGAAACAACTATACAAAAATAGTAAAAACAATAACTTTATTTGTATTTACAGAATTTGCTTGAATTAATTTTCTTGAGGGATGAATTAGAACATCCTCTGGCATCTATGTTGGCAGCAAAATGCCAACAGGGAGACCTTTCTCAGCAAAGCCTCCTCCACAGGCTCAAAACGACACACTATAATGGATGTAATAGAAAAATCTCATTGGAAGTAATATTACTTAAGTATTATTTTGACTATAAAAAGAATACTTACTGATAAAAAAATAAACAGTAGCAAGTTGTGCTATGTTGATCAAGACATCTGAAAGTTGTAAACATGTTGATTATCCAACTCAAATTTCCTCAAAATAAAAGGAGAACAGTTAAAGGTTTCACTATATTTCATTTTCCTAGTCAGTGAAAAATGTATAATATATTACATCTATTTTGTTTCTTAGGTTGAATCAGGGAATCATGTTGACAGAACATGGAATATGCAAATCATGTTACATTCAAAGTATTCATACCACAAAAGGTTACTGTACTTAAAAGCAAAATACAAATAATTTTTCTGTTTCCCAGATCTGAAAATATCTGTGCTAATAATGCACTCCTCTAATATCAGGAAGAGACAAGACAGAAAATTAGTTATCCTGTGAGGAAACCTGAAGAAGCCCAAGATATATGATTTTGCTAGGGTACAGTAGAATTTGCAGCTTTCAGGGTTTGGCTTGAGAACTGTTGCTTGAAGGAAATTGAGACAAATGGGCTGCTCTGCCAATACCATTAAGATAAAAGGAGGCTTGTATTAAACAAGATTGTTCCACTTAAATCAGGCATCCAGTTAAAGTGGGTCATCTTAACCTATCCATCTAGTAAAAAGGCCACCCTGATCTTTTTCTCAGAAGTCTGGCTGATTTGAGTTGTAGCAATTTCTGTACTACAAATGTTCTGAGTTGATTTAGGCCAGCTGCACTGTAATCGAGGCCAAGAGGCATTAACTACTTCACTGCTGCTTCACTGGCTTCTTACACTCTACACAATTCATCTCAAGTATGCTGTCTCTTGTGATAAGATACAATGGACCTGAAGTGCTCATCATCCAGTAGAAAATTGGCCTAATCAGCTATTACACAGAAACATCAGTAAAAGCCATCAAAAGTAAAGGCTAATAAGCAGAAGGAAAAAAAGCAACTGTATGCATTATTCTTCCTCTTTGAACTGAAAAAAACTGTTTACATCTTTTTCAAAGCGCTAAGTTACATACTGAGACATATCAAGTGAAGCCTTTTATAAGCCTTTTAATTTAGGACACATAAGTGACGATACATGGAGTCACAGTGTGTGGTAGCAATTCAATTCAGTGGGGCTTCTCATATGATTAAGAACTAATCAGCAGGCTGAGCTCTGATCCTTGTTTCATGTTCCAGCTGAAGGAATCAAGAGAGCAAGAGATCGCTCTGCCACAACATACTTGTGTAGCTAGATACTGTTCCAGAGATCAGCATGACAGGTCACCCACTGCGAGGATTATACTTTCTCATATAAATGGACAATAGCAGAGAGGCAGGGATAGAAAAAAAGGAGAAAGAGATAAAGTTTCTTCAACAAATCAGCCAGCCTATGAAGGGCAGAATGAGAAACAAGACTGCTCATTCAGTTGGATAATAAGTTTTTAAAAAGGTCTGTATGTTTTAAATCAACATACATCTTCCACGTGCAGTGTCACCTCATGCCTTCCCACAATCCCACACCACCAAGCCCTCTCTGCTGTCATTCTGAATTGGAAAAAGCTCCCCTAGGTATTGGAACGTCACTGAAATATATATGGAATAGTGTGTTGGGTTTGGTTGAGGTAGAGTTAATTTTCTTCATAGTAGATAGGATGGACATATGTTTTTCATTTGTGCTGGAAACAGTGTTGATAACATGATTAGCACCGAAGTGTTCTAGTTGTTGCTGATCAGTGCTTGCACAGCGTCAAGGTCTACTCTGCCTCACCACCCTCCACCCCACCAGAGAGACGGCTGCAGGTGCACAAGAAATTGGGAGGGGACACAGCTGAGACAGCAGACCCCACCTGACCAAAGGGATATTCCATGCCATACAACATTATGCTCAGCAATAAAAAGTTGATGGAAGAAGGAGGAAGGGCAGGAGCTTTGAATCGATGGATTTCTGTTCCCAAGGAACAATTACATGTGAAGGAGCACTGCTTTCCTGGGGATGGCTGACAATCTGCCTGCCAATGAAAAACTATAAATAAATTCATTGTTTCATTTTGCTTCTGTGCATAGTTTTTGCTTTAGCTTTTTCATTTCTACCCCTTTGGTTCTCTCCTCCATCTCACTGGGGGGAAGCGACCGAGCAGCTATGTTGTGCTTAGTTGCCATCTGGGGTTGAACCATGACAAATACAAAGAAACTGATGCAAATATATATATTTTGGAGTATACTAAATTCTAAAATTTTCGCCTTTTGAAAAGATCTAAGGGTTTTTTTTTTCTAAATGTTATCAGTGGAAAAGTAAACAGGTGATGTGAAGATTGCCTGAGGAATCTAAAGCTTTTAAGTAGATGCTGGCAAAAGTGTCAACCAAGGGATTACAACAGATTAAACTCACAAGATTTAATTCTTCTCAGGTATTTGTGTGTTCATAGCCAGGTATCAGAGATTGTCTATGAATAGGTGTACAGTAAAACCAGAGAATACAGTAACAGATATTTCAAGATATGTTGTTATCCTTGGCTACCTATCAGAGACAAGAATCAATTCCCTTCTTGTATTAATCTTCCTTTCCTAGGAAGATAAGCTTCCCTTTAGCTCTTCTTCCCACATTATTTATGGAAGGAGTACACAGCAAGAAGTCTTTTAGCACAACTATGTGTGGGCACACAAACTCATGGGCATACATACATATGCACAAAACCTTCATATTGGATTTCTAGAGCATACGTTGAATTCTACTGCAATAAGTGAGAAGATATGCTATACAGCAATCATTGACTATATAACTTCATGCATCTTTAATTATTATTTTATTCTTCTAGGAGATTTTCCAGCAAAGTACATCAGCAGAACAATAATTTATTGAAAATAGACCCAAGTTTATGTTATCAAATTTGAAATTTCTTTCCTTCCTCTGTGTGAACTAAAACGTTTTACTTTTGGGTTTTTTTGCATTAACACAAATAATTTTCTCAGTTATGTCTACAAATGAACTTTGTATATATACTTGCAGGTCATGTGTTATTAGTTTTACACTTTCAACATTCAAAACCAAACTCATTTTGACAAAGACACAATGTTGAGCTTCCTGGAGTCCTGAAATCCTTCTTAGAACCTGAAGATCTTTGCTGAACATGGTGACTGACACACATTTTAAATCATAATCTGAATTGTTCACATATTTTGTTGAGAGATTACACAAAAAGAAAGCTTTGATTCAAGAAAGTGTTTATGAAATGTGTTCACAAAATTTTCAAAATACTGCCTTGTGTTACCCAATCCCATTAATGTTTTTGCTAATAAACTTGTTGAGTAGTCTACTCACTGATAAAAGTTACATGATACAAGAGAAATAAATGTCATTAAAAATTTAAAAAGTTATTATATTACCTTCAATTACTTTATAATACACATCCATCTCTTTTCAATAAGCCTGAGAAAAATAATCATGGTGAAGTGAAACAAAAATGCCATTTTAAAGCATAGCAATTTTATCAGAATTTAGATTGCAATTAATTACAGAATTAAAAGCCACGTGAACATGAGGTCAGCAGTGACTGTAGAACAAGAAATCAGCAAGAATTATTATTATTAGCCTGTATCAGAAGTAATAGAGGTATGGGTTGTGAGACCTGTAACAGCAGAACGTCTGCTGCCATTTGTCCATAGGGTTTGGTTTCCTGATTTCACCTCTCAGTAAGGACAGGTCTTCTTTCAGTAACAAATACTCTGACGTATACTGCAGTTAATTCTGAGTGCAGCTGTTGAAGTCAGGTTCCTGTTCTCTAAACAGACCTTGTCAGATGAAGCAACACCTGCCTTCTCCCATTCACATTGCATTTGTTATAGCACATATACAGAGGTCCCCTATATTCTCAGCAGTAGAATTTAACTTCATCAGTTTACTGATGGTCTTATTAAGTTTTACAAGCCATCTGAATTAGAACCCAAGCCTTTTCTAACAACTGGCACAACATATAGACACATCTATTTTAAGACACATATGGCATTTATTTAAAAGAAAAGTGGAAAAGATAAAAAACATTCTGCCCTCTCTCAGAGCAAACTGGTTGCTAAAATAATTTAAAATCTTGTTAAGAAGGATTTATGTATGCAAAAATACTCTTACTATGTGCAATTTAATTAATAACCTATATAAAGCTCAAAGCCATCTGTTCAATGTATGAGGAAAAAAAGATGAGATGAGACAGCAGAAAACAACTGTTGTGATAGTACTTAGGTATATTTAGTGTGACCACTGCAACACAGACACTCAGTCAGTATACTTTGCAGAACGTTTAGAAGAATATTTCCATACATAAAAAGAAGCCTCACAGAGAACTTGAATGTTTGCAGGGGAGTAAATTCCTAAAGCAATAGTAAGCTTTACTGCAGCTGCAATCAAATTCTATTTCTAGTTGAAATGTTGAAGAAATTTTGAATCCTAAATTCAGCTCTGACCTTAACACAGAATCCTTGCCTACATTCTGGGATAATGAATGAGTGGGTTTCACCAGAAACTGTCTCTTGAAACCTGTAATTTCTTCCAGTTTGACAAATTCTTTGCAAGTAAGTACGTAAGAGCAAAAACCAGTCCAGGTAGATACAAATTACAAAATGTTACCAGGTGACAGCCCTCAATCCCACCTAAAATAGTGTGTTACATGCATTTCACAGAGAGATAAAATTTGAATTATATAGTTGAGCCCATTTTTGAAGGCTACTGATCCCAGCAGCATGCACAGATACGTTATATCAGGAATTGTTGTTTGTTTGTTTGCTTGAGGAACAGTTATAGAAAGCTTAAGGAAAATAAGGATCTGTTCTTATCTTACCTTCTTCCAAAATGGTTAAATGTTACTTTGAATAAAATTTGTCATAACTTAATTCATCCACCAAAATTAGAAACATATAGTTCCACCAGAATATCTTTATACAGTCAAACAGCTATTCTTATTACGTGATTTTTTGTGTCATGGAATGTATTACCCTTTTTTTCAATCTTCCATGACAAAAGAAGAGTGCTGTACTGTACTTTGCTGGAAAAAATTATTAGTCAGTGTACATTTTAATGTAATTGACATGTTGAACTGATGCTTGAAAAAACTCAGAGCTGGTAGTTTGTGTAATGATTTTGTGATTGTTAATATATTTTCATATCACATGATATTGACTCAGAAAGAATATTTTCTTTGCATGTACATTTTTGTTGAAACAACTGGTAAGTTTTTTTAAATTTTCCACAAAAATTAATGACACTGCATATGTTACTTAGACACAAATCAGGCTGCAATGTTGCTGAGTGCATATATCTGCAGATCAAAATTTTTGCGCTGTGTGGTTGCAGTACCTGTCTCTTGGTAACAGGAATCAGAAGGCCAAACTCCCTGCACTGTTGAGCCACAGCCTGACTTCATCTGACACAGCACTCCAAAACTGAAAAATCAGTTTTGATGCAATGGCACAAATTCATTAAGTTTACTTTTATCCTTTCCTATATTACTGGTTGGTTCGTTCACTTGTTTGTTTGTTTCAAATCCTTCCTTTCATCTGACCTTTACTCTTTTCTGTTTTCTAAACAAACGGAATAAACTTTAATTTACCAAAATGCTTGACACAAGAAAATAAAATACAGTGAAAACAAAACAAAACAATAATAATAATAATAAAAATAGGACAGTAACCCTCAAGCTTGTATTTTAGAAATATAAATCAGAACTTGTGGAATTTTTGTGATCTCTCTCCTCAGTAATGTCAGATTCTTCCTTGCTTAAGAATCAGCTTGGGAACAACAATGTTCTGGACAAAGCACCACTGAAGTCTTACAGTTTTTCCATACATCTACCTTTTTAAGGAATGCATACTTTCTCCTGTACTGTTAACACTATTTTACATGGGTTGCAAATGCTACTCTGAAATAGTAAACTTTTTTAAAAGAAAAATTACTTTCAAAGAAATTTGAGGAAAATCAAGCATTTAAAATAGTGTGTTTTAAGCAAGAATTTTCCCAATAGGTATTATCCATCTCACAAAGAAAACAATATCTCTAAGACAAAAACTAAACCTTACAAAAGTGTGTTTTTCCAGGTTTATATCAGAGACAGTTTCATTTAAATTAAATTACTAAGTTAGAGATCATAGTATAAACACACAGCAGTTGATAAAAGACATATTTTAGAGAACATATTGTCCCCTAGAAATGGTCAAAATTAGGGAAAAGGGATCTGAATCTGTAGCTGAATAAAATAGACCTACCAATGTATCTTTCCACCTCTATAGCTCTGATATTATGCGGAGTAGAGCACTTGCCCAGATTTCTATAGCCCACACTCATGGCCAACTCACCCTAAACGTGTATCTAAGAATTTGCTTTAATAGTAAAACAAGTAAGAAAGCACAGGTTTATACAATATGAAAACACAGCTATGTATTCATTTACATGCTACTTTCCATGGAGACAAAAGACTTTGTGCACAGGGCCAGAGATCAGCTACCATGAAGGTGATTGTGAGCTACCTGTGCAAAGTAGCCTTTGAGGCACTTGAGGCAGGTACAAAGGATGCGAGTCCACAGCAGCATGACAGATTATCTCTTACTCTGTGGTCAGACTCTCTCTTGGGCTGACAAAAGCTAGCCATATTCTTCCTTCTGATCTGCCAAGGCAACTCCTTGATGTGCACTAGAGCTGCCATGAAGTGCTTTGGGCTGAGCAAAACGTGCTGAGCCATTGGGATATTGCTCTGCATAAAGTCTGTCTGCCTGTCTGTCTTTTCCTTGACTTTCTCTTGTGCTATACAGGCCACTTCTAAGGCTCTCTCCTGCTACATATATTCATTTCTTTTTGAAATAACATGCAAAGGAAAAAAACTTAGGATGAAAAGGAGAGGAAAAAACCCTACTAAATCATATTGGTTTAGAATCAAGGACAAGAAGCCAATTATTGACACTGGATCTCTCACAATCTCTTCCTAAGTAAACACCTGAACAAAGTCATTGCTTAAAGCAAAATCAATTGAGTTGTGCTTATCTCTCAACACAATTAGCATTTAATGAGTTCTATGTATTTATAAACTCCATTATTACTATGATATTCTTCATTGTATTAGCTTCTTTCCTAATAATTGAATGTTTGTGTACATCCCCTAGGCTATTAAAAAGATATTCAAAAAAGCAATTATGAGGACATTCACAATCTCTTTTTACCTCAGAAGAGATAAAAGATTTTAAGTTCTTTAATTTCACCATTACAGTACTCACAGATTTTGAATTAAAAACAAACAAAAAAATATTACAGCTAAATAGGCATTCTGGTTCTAGCAGTATTAAGATGTTTAAAAATGTAACATAGGAGAGAATAAGATTCCTAAGGTAAGATGACAGGAAAGCTAAAATCAATGGCAAAACATTGTAATGGGCCAGAGAGGGCTTCTTGAACTTAGTGATGGTTTGTGAACAAGAAACGGGTCACTCTTAGACAAGACTCCTCTAAGTAGAGTCTACGTCAATTCCTGATGGAGATGGATAATATCTATGATGTTCGAGAAAGTCTGCCTATCAAAATTTAAGAATGCTTAATTTCAACTTTCTGATATAAAATGGGACTTTAATTCTTTGGTTTTGAGGTAGCATTATCCACTAGGCATAACATAAGCTTACTGCTGTTTATAGCTTTTTCCAGGACATCACTGGAAGGGAGAATGCAGTTAGAGAGAGTGTCAAAGGCTATTGTTGTGACTGGGCTAGAGATTTTCTCATCTCTTTGTGGGTGTTTAAGACATTCTTGGCTCTTTGATAGCTTCAACAGAGATATCAGTTGATATCAGCGGTTTTGAAACCAGTCTGCCAGGCAAAGATACAGAGCTTGGGGAGGCGTTTTCTCCTTGTTCTCCTTGACTGTCTGTTCTTACAAGAACCCTGGGAGACATCACTTGCTTATTCCTCTCATTGATCAGATTTTTTGCTATTTGGTAACAGCAAAGTCAGTGCAAATGTCCTGGCAACCCAGTGACATTAGAATAGCTGACAGGCTGAAAATTCCTTAGGGAATGGGATTTGGACTTTCTCTTCTTCAAAGACTGATTAACATGTGGAAGTGAGGGACAAATTAATCCATTTTCAACCACTTTCCAAGTTCAAAATTACTTATCACTTACCACAAAATCACTCTTGGAAACTGTAATGTGTAATTTTGGCATTGGAAGATTCTAACTTGAGGAAAGGTAGAAAGCTCTGAAAACTGGTCCTTTCTGTCAACAATAACTATACAAGTGATGGCATGAAAATTACGTAAGCCTATACAAAAGAAGATAAATAATGCATATTTGAGAAACAAGAGACTGCAATCTAGTAAAACAAAGTTAAAGCAATATCTCAACTATTAAATGCCTCCCAAATGAAAGAAGATACTGTTGTATCTTCAATTGACTGTACAGACCCTATGATGTAGTAAGATATCACAAGGTGAGAAGATCAGATGCTTTAAATAACTGGTGTTCTCTTTATTAACATACTTAGAAAACAAAACTCAGGGTTTTTATTCAGGAATATATCTATTTATTCAGGTATTAATAAATAAGACCAGAAGGCACACTGCAGGATCAAAAAAAAAAAAAAAAAAAAAAAGGCATTATCAGAACCAATTATATTTCTTACTGTAAATCAATTAGTGAACCGGTAACTAGAGATTACATAAAGAACCAAGCTGAAATGTTGTGATTGTAATCATTGGGTTCAACTAAAGCATGCAGACATGCATCCTGTCTGACCTGAAGGTCAAACGTACAGAATACTCCACTTTTTCTTCTTCTTACCAAATCCTCTTATAAAAATACTTGTCTGAATGGATATTGTCTCCTCATTTCCACTTTCATCCATGTAGAAAGGATTGTAAAATAACATAATAAATTTCCTTTTTTCCCCTCAAAAATTGTGAAACAACAAATGCATGTTATACCTACAAAAATACATTCCCTAATTAAAAGCAGAGTAAATCCATCTGCTTCAACTGAGTGTAGTTAAGACATTGAGATATATGTGAGAAACCTGTCAACACTTAGAAAGAGTGGGAGGCATATTGTATTAGCACACAATTCACTAAATTTCACTACTAAGTTTAATGCCGATTGTAAAGAAAACACTACACTTTTATTGAGTAGTCTTTTTCAGCGTAGAAACACGCACAACAGGAAGCAGAGCTGAGCAAAAAGTAAATTGAGGTCAGTAAGTTTTAAAGATGTCATCTCTCGTCTGAAATATCAGCTGCTCCACCCAAACATAATATCAGACTTCAGTAACGCTGTACATACTTTTCATTAAGCCATTGTCAGCCAGCAGCTTTGAGCTGTGTAGATTGGACTCTGTTGTTCTATTCCATCAATTCCTTGTTAAAAAATCATATCTTTATAAACACACAAGGGAAGGTGCACAGCCACTCAAGGTCAAGCAGTCCAGGAGGACAGCAAGTACTAGCTGGGCAAGAGACAGTTGAAGAGAACAGTCAGAATGATGTACACTAATGATTTGATAACTAAACAAAAAATTGAAATAAAGCAGTAGGAATTCCCACACTGAGTTACGCTGTTTCTCTTGCATTTACAATGCCTTTTAAATAACATAATCACAAGGCTGACACACTCTTCTAAGTTTCATTTCTTCTGAAGAAAATTGAGAGTCTATTGAGAGTCAAATGGTAGCTTACTTGCCAGTTCTTAAGCCAAGTAGTTTTTGACAACGGTGTAGAAAAAAATATGGCTGTTCTATGCACAACACACTTTATCTGTTTGAATGGGAGTGGGAAGGATTGAGATGCTATATCTTCAGCTTTTATCACCATGAGGAGCATGAAAAAAAACATGTAACCAATGTGACACTTGTCTTACTATTGCCTATTCTACGATACATTTACGAGATTCCTACTTAAAATATGTGATAGAAACAAAGAAGTTGGATGAAACAGTAACAACTGCTTGGGATATGACAACAGAAATGTTAAATTCTTGAGTATATGCTGTTAAATTCTCTCTTGGTTGAATGGTTCCATGAACCCTGGTCTGTCCTGCATTTTTCATATGATCCTTTAAGATGATGGATATGTCAATTGATATCCACTTCTTATTTTCAGATCATCCTTGTGAAAATTAGGCTTACAACATCAGGTGGTCTGATTTTCTTCAGTTCTCTCATCACTTAATTGTAAAAATATTTCCTGAGCACTGTTCTTTCCAAATATTGGCACCATAGGGTTTCATTATGAACATCCTTCATTCTGTAAATCTTTTGATTGGAGATATCTTAAAATAGACTAACAGTCATATTAAACTACACTAAGCTTCAGTACAACAAGGAAGAAACCATGCTGTACATCACTAGCCTTCAAGGACAAATCTTCAAGGCTTCTATCTGCCTTGCTTTTAGCTCTCAACTTATCATTCATAATGAACTTTTCTGCCAACAGGCACAACTGTCAACAAGTGACAAATCATTGTATCTAGTGTCCATTTTTCACTTTTTTGTTGCTTTTGCTTTCCTTTCTGGCATTCTCCTATAGGATATATATTTGCTACAGAAATGAATGCATTACACATTACCAGCCTTTCGTTTATCCCAATTCACTCTCCAAATTATACAATCAACTTGAGATTTTTCTAGTGCTTAACTACATTTTAACCATAGACTCAGATAAATAGTTTCTTCCAGATCAGACATATATAGTTGACATGTATCATGCAAGCAGACAATTAGCTAATTCATGAGCTCAAAAAACATACACTTTTTGAAAGGCATGAGGTTGCTTTCTTCAGAAGCAAAACTCCTGGAGAAAGCTGTGAGGTGGGGCAAGAGAAGGGTAACGTTGCTGTTCCTTAGAGAAAGGCCACTGAGGTTGGCTTCCAGGTTGATCACAGATCACAGAATGGTCAGGGTTGGAAATGACCTCTTGATATCATCTAGGCCAATCGTCTGCTAAATTGGGTTGACCTAGATCAGGTTACACAGGAAAATGATCACAGGTTCAGAAGAAGAAAAACCACCTGGATTTTTTAATTAAACTTGTGTTTTGTTTCTTTTTTTAAACAGTGTTAATAGAACAACATCATGGTTGCTTAGTATAAAGATATATTACTCTGGAGTAAATCACCAGTACTTGGTGAGCCTTGGGCCTACTGATGCAACTGAAAGAATGACGAACTATATGTGAAGTTGCTCAAGGTCAGTTGAAAGTCAATTGAAAAGAATTCTAAAGTCATCAGTTCTCAGGCCACACACCTAGTAACAAAAAGATGGGAGTGTGTGTGTTTGGCCATGATAACACTTGGTTCCTAATGCTTTTGTTTGGCTTATTTAGATAAACAGTGAGACAGTTAGACTTTTTGTGTGCATGCTTCTTAATTTCTGTTGAGTTCTTCCCTTGGTGGCTTCCCAGGACACCTGAAACATAACGCACCCTGGTCCCTTTGAATTCCTATATCTCAGACCCTGATATGTCTGCTCCATATTGTATTGAGGAGGTTCCTCACATGTGTTGAGTGGTACAAACACCAAGTGGCCTCTACACAGCCACTAATATCTATGAAATTTCTTAACCTCTAAACCTCTGCTTTCTGTTAAAGTGGAAGTCTGTTAAAAGGTTCAACATGCATTGAGAACACATAAGGATTGGCAGATGGACAAAAACAGCTCATTCATACACAACTAATCTCCTTAGAAACCAAGCTAAAGTATTTCTCATAAAGCTACAATCAAATTCCTGCTTTGCAATGAAAATGCTCTAATAATTCCTAGTAACTTTTTTTAATCAATCAAATAAAATCAAATTAATCAATCCAATCAAATTAATAATGTGTTGGTTTTATTTAGTAGTTACCTCATTCTGGCACGTGTATGTTCTCTCCACATATACTTTCTGCTCTTAGTGACTAGTAGATTTGGTACACTTTGAAGGATCATTAAAGAGTACATCTTACCTAAACTTTCCACAGATGCTGGGAGAGTTTAGGAAAATGAAGATAGTGCAAGAGGATGCTCTTCCCTTTCACCCAAGTGAGGCAGTGGCTGATGGAAAAAGTCTTTTTCATCAATTTAGAAATTTAAAGGTGCTTGGGTGGAGAAGAGGAGACTGAGGGGTGACCTCATTAATGTTTACAAATATGTAAAGGACGAGTGTCAGGAGAATGGAGCCAGGCTGCTCTCAGTGATGGCCAATGATAGGACAAGGGGCAATGAGATGAAACATAAGAAGTTCCAAAGAAATACAAGGAAGAATTTCTTCACTATGAGAGCAATGGGACACTGGAACAGGCTGCCCAGATGGTTTGTGAAGTCTCCATCTCTGGACACATTCAAAATCCACCTGGACAAGATCCTGTGTGACCTACTCTAGGTGATCCTCCTCTGGCACAGGGGTTGGGCTAGATAGTCCTTTGAGGTCCCTTCCAACCAATAGGATTCTGTGATTCTGTGATTGAGTGGCCTCAAATGCCTGTCCAAAGAAATGGAGATGTTATGATAGTGTCACATAGGCCTGATAGCTGCATCTTTAGCAGTTCTGTTGAGCATTCTATGTAGCTAAGTTTTGCAAAAAAAAGCAAGCAAAAATCTAAAATGCACACATTATTCCCAGAAAGAATCAGAGAAAGGTGTACAAGTACCTTTTGAGTATGTATCCTATTATGCTGATTGTATGATTCTATGATATGTCTTTGTTTTTCTCTAAATCCTCATTATCAAAATACAGAATACTACTTGTCTATCCAATTCTGTCAAAATTGTTACAACTTCCTGGTGGTACTAACAGGAGCAAAACCAAAAGGCACCTGACATTATTGTAAGAGATGGGAATGCCATCACCCTAACATATGAATAAAGATCACATCCAGAGCTACTTGTCTGCAAGGATAGTAGCACTTCTACAGTCTTAGACTATCGTGGACAAACAAGACCAGAAGTGTCAATTATTTATGCTTAATTTTTATATTGTGACATTAACAGTGTTTTTAAGTGAGATTTTTTGTTGTTGTTGCAAAGATTAGTAAATCAAGAAACACAGGTATGCAATACTGTAGTATCCTTCAAATACATTGGGCCATTATGCTTGCCAAGAAAAAAAACCCACCAAACTGCTTTGGTGCAATGAAATACTCAATTTTCCATACTAAAGGACCTGCTGCTATCTTGCAATGAAGCAAGAGAGGGTAGGAAGAGTGAATCAGAAGATAATTCCACATATGATTTACTAACACATTCACAGTGCATTTGCAGCCATTAAGGCAATCCTTCCTCCACGGGTACTCAAGAGATTACTTTAATGCTTCCACTGGGATTGTCAAGAGTGAATCCCTGCAGCTTCACAGAACTATTATGCTTCAACTGTTTGCTTTGTCATCTCTCTCTTCTGCACACAATCGTAACTCTCATTACAGCTAAAGAGGTCAAATGGAAGCAGCCAAAATAGAGAAAAATTGAAGAACGCTTCGTATAAAACTAGCTGTTTACTCATGCTATGAAAGGATTCATAATTTACAATTACTTAGTTACTCAGTATCATGAATTTCAGCAGATCACCTAGGAAACATCGTCTGTCACTATGTGAAGCTGATATGCATATTTATTAATGAAAAAAAAAAAAAGGAATCAATTACTTAGTCTAACTCTGGCCCTTTTGGCTCCAGCACTAATACTGACTGAAGAGTAAGGACTTTCTCAAAGCCAGCTACAGCTGTGTGGGTCATGGTGGCTAGCCTGAGTGCTGGCACCAATGTTCCATGGGACCTCAATTGTTCCTCCATATTGCCAAAATCACATCAGTCTTCATTCCTAAATGATACCAAACCCTGATCTTGTTGCTGAAGAAAATATCATAGTGTTTGTAACAGTAACTCTGTTACATTTATGGATCCAGAGGTTTCTGTCACAATGTTTAATCTGATGACAAATAGAAGAAACTGTACCGTCGGTGCCTATGTAAAGGAGGAGCTGGCTCACTCACTGATTTTTTGCCTATTTCAGTTACACATTCAGATTTCCACATACACATACACACTGCAGTTCAAATAAATACCTACCCAATTATTACAAAAGTATTGTAAACATATTTTTTTTTAAAGAAACAGATGTCAACATTAATCAAATAAGGTATTAAAAGACATATTCTTACTCACAAGTAAGTCCTTCAAAGTGGGGTAGTGTATAGGCTGAGATTTAGTGCACATATTCCTCTAGACAGTAAAAAAATGAAATTTGGGACTACTAAAGCAAAACAAATTACTCATTTCTCCCAGTAAACAGTATTTTCTGGGCAAGACAAAGAGTGTACATGGATCAAAAATTATCTCTATACACAGTAATAATGCTTTTTTTTCTCATGCTGTTTCTATATGGAAAGCAAATTTTTCAAGAGAAAGAAAATAGAAGAACCTAAATGTATAAAAGCAGTCAGGACTTACTGAAATATTATAATTGGTCATATTATGTAGCATTCATTTAGCAATTGCCTTGGGCTTACTAAATTATATATAAGGCTAACAGGGGATGAAGTGTGCAAAAAACACAGGTGATTTTTATCTTCAGAAGATGAAAAAAAGCCTTTTTCACACTGCAGAAAGCCAAATGCACCATCAATAGGGACAGAGCAGTTACAATGGATGTTAGGTACCATTACACATAAAAGAGCAATTCATACTTTACAAAATCCAGTTGGATAGTTTTCCTCTGTTGACTTGACAGTTTCAGAGGTTTTTACCTTTCAGATTATGTTGTAGAACTTTATGAATACTTTGTTTTTTGTCTCTCTAACACATAAGTACACACATAGAGGTCAAAACGGCAAGTCAGCTTGAGTAGCAGTCAGTTAGGAGATATTATCTGTGGACATAACTAGTGACCTATGAACTGATGTGGATGTTAAAGTAATTGATAGGCTTATGATTTTAAAAACTCAATTTGATAGACACAGAATACCCTTTGATAGACTGCTATCACATTGTAATACTCAAGTAAACAAATTACATTGCAATTGCTGATATACTACTGATGTAAATGATAACTTGGCAGGAATTTATTTCAGATTGGGTTGTGATCATATGGTATCTTGTTTGTTTTCTTTTGGTTTTCTTACTTATAGCCCTAGAATTGACATGAGAAATGCATCTTGAACCAAAATGAATTCAACCTGCTTGTGCTTACTGGGCATGAGTAGTCCATTACCAGATATAAAGCCTTTCCCATTTTGGTTACTAGTCAGAATCAAGTTCAGTCAGAAATTAAACAAGCCACTGCTACTCACCAGTTTTTCATAATTTATGTGAAGCAACTTAGTCTCTTCATGTTGTTTGTAATAGCCAAATGCTGATGTTCAAAGGAAAAAAAAAACCAACCAAACAAAAAAATTATCAGCCAATGAAGTTACAATTTTTGCCAATTTTAAGAGGGAATGAAGAGAAATTCCTGCCTTTGCACAGCAGGTACATGCCATATTTCCTAAGATGCCCTTCCCTTCCTCAGCTCTGTAGATGCAGAAACTACACATGGGTACATCTTAATCCACATAACAGCCTACATTTTTTTTAAAAAAGACTTATATGTAAACACGACACACTGAAGTTGATTATCAGTAAAACCTAGTAATATCGGAAAAGTCATCAGACCTGGTGAGAGGACATTGCTGATATTCTGCTCAAAAAGAAAAGAGGATTTTCATCAGTGATCTCATCAGGGAGGTGTGGTAAGAGTACAACAGAGACCACACAGAGACATGGTTTTTAGGAATAAGAGGGGAGACAGAGGTAGAACAGAAAGATGTCTTCACATTAGTACCATGTACAAGAACTTTTCCTGCCTTGCCTCCATACAGTCATCGTTCAAAGAGCATGAACCCAGCCTTTAGAGGTAAAGATTTCTGGCACCACTAGAAGCACATGATCCAGCAGAAGATACTGGGTGCTAAGTGTCATTTGGGATAGACTTGATGCCATCCTCATAGTATATAGTGCAAGAAATGCAACACTGTAGACCTAGCTAGTTAGAAACTTTTAGTACATACAATTCCTAGAAAAAAATGAAAAGGAGGTGCTAGAAATCAGTAATAGCTTCTAGAATCTAATCCATCTTTTCTTAGTAGCTTCACTTGTGAATTTTACAAATATTGCAAAGCCATTCTCAGTTTGTTATGCAGCCCTAGAGTTTGTCATAGATTTTTGTTCATTAGATCTACATTTTAATAGTGTATATTTTTAAGGAGTTTATATGATCTCTTGAGCAAAACATTAAGAAACTCGTAACACATTACATTAATACATTACATTACATTACATTACATTACATTACATTAATACTCGTAATACATTACATTTCACCCACAATGCAAGACACACGGGTGATGATTTGTTTGATTCCAGTGAGCTTTAAATCAGACTCTTTTCTATGCACTCATTTACAAGAAAAAGCAGACCAATCACTTCAACCCAGTGGGATCCTGTATTGAATAAGAAACCTGCACCATTTCATTACTTAAGCTGCAACTGCTACATATCATCATCTGCTGCTACTCAGAAGCTCAAACTCCTGGAACACTGTGGACAAAAGGATTTACACCAATCACTCTCTCCTCCTACTCTACATTGTATAGGTTACCTTCATGACAAAATCAGCCTTCATCCCCAGACCCCAAACTACACTGTACGGTGAAGTTCTTACATGTTCAACTCTGAAATATTTTTACTTCATATTCTGTTTTTCAGTGTGAAGGAACTCCCTGAAGAAGTGAGGAATGGGGTCCTAAAAAGTCTTTTCCATTTTGAGAAAATGCAATACATATTTTTTCTTCAAGATATAAAAAGCATTTTTCACTTTGATCAGCTATATTTCAATTATATTAAAATGTTTAGCATACTACTTTGTTATATATACACCAATGCAATTTAATAATATATTATTTATGCAACGAGATCAAATTATTCTGCTGTTTGTCTGAAATGTTTAAGAGTAGATTAAATTCTATCATTCCCTCCACTCATAGACCTTTTCTTCTTTTTTGGCAACTGTCAGTGACAGCTGCAATTCCATTTCATATTAATTTGAGTTAATGTGAAATATTTTTTGAAGTTTCACAACATGAGAAGTGCTGCTGCATTTATTTGGATGTACTGGTAAAGTGCTTCACCAAGGAAACAAATTTTGATTGAGCAATCCTGAACAACTTCTTAAACTACTTCCTGCAAAATGAACCATATAAAAGCCAAGCAACTCTACTTTTGATAGGATACAAGCTTTCATCAATTAAGATAGTTACACACTGACATATGGATGAAGAGTAACAAAATGTGTGGTTAATCATTAGTATTTTTAGATTTCAGTGCATTGCTTGCAAAGCTCATGGAGATTGATTATTGAAAAAAAAAAAAACCAAACAAAACCACCATTAAGGACACTTTCATCCTAGCTTTATCAGCAGCAAAATATTATCAGTTCAACATTTATGCCTCTTTATCAGCACATATAGTGTAGCATGAGCTAGCTGGTGCTTTACAGCTCAATCTTTTCTAAACTTACACAAATGCAGTTTTGCAGAAGTAATTTATGTTAGAATATATTAATTCTAACATTAGCATTTTTTCAGAGTCTGAAGACAATGGGGAAAAAAAGATGTAAAAAAAAGAGAGACAATTTATTAGAGCTCCAGCAGTCTAAACACCATTTTAGAACAAAAATATTTCAAGAGCTCCTGAACCTTTTGTTGCTGGTAGGGAATGAAAATGTGCTTCTGGCAATTTAAGGAGACGCTGGATTGAATGCACTTTAAGCAGGCATCTGTCTCTGAAAGCAAACTTTAGCACTACAAGAAGGAAATACGTTAAAGTAATATTCTTTTTACTTTAAAAAAAAAATTAAAAAATCGATTTCTCTGATCTCTCATGCAGGAAAAACATACTCACAAAATGCAGATGGAAACATTGATTATATAGCTGCTACTGTGAAAGGTAATTTAACCTAGATATTAAAAATTCCATTGTTGACATTTAATTTTCCAATGAAGTCTATTTTATGAACTGTTGTGTAATTATCCAAGTCTCAGAGATATATTTTACAATTCTATCTTATTTTGCTGAATGAGTATTAAATGTGTTAATATATAGAATTTTTGTCATCGCAGATTTTCCACACAAGCAGGCAAATTTAGCTACCACGCCAACTTCTGACTATTGGAAAGGATTTCTAACTCAGTTTTAAACAGGTATTAGCTTCTCATAATACTTTTTTTTCTACTATAAAAGACGTCTTTAAAAAGTGAGCCCAAACCTCTGAACAACACATGAGTATTTTAAGGCACTGGAGAGCAACAGCTGATCTGTGGTCAAACTGTTAACAGGAGCTGTAATTCAGCTAGGGATCATAGTTCCTATCTAAAGAACCTCCCGAGGCAGTCAGCCCTGGTGGTGGGGGGGGGGGGGGTGAAAAATAGGAATAAGTTCTTCTGGATGAAGCTATGGAGCAACTGACAGCAGAAATATAGTCTCATCCCAGTAAAGTACTTTCCCATACCTTTCCTCCCTAAGGATAAAAAGGAAGAAACTCTCTTAGCTCAAAGTAAATGGAGAACAGGAAAAATAACAACTAATGGCATCCTGACCATTTTATTTTGATTCTCTCCTTTTGTGACACTATTTCTCGGGACTGAATATCAAAATATCTGTTGTATTTCTCAACAGAAAGTAAATTCACTTTCTTGAGGTGACTTCAAGAGGTACTAGTGATATCTCATTTTAGTGAGTATTTGCTAGGTTCTTAAAAGCTCCATAGCAGCTTTTGGGGAGAAAGTCTCTTCATATGAACAGTTATTTTACTTGCAGCACATATATCGATTTGTGCAAGAATATCATTGTATCCAGTCAAGAAAACAGAAGAAATCAAGTCTAAGTCTGATATACTTTGGAGATACCTGACCATTTTCCAAATGGAAGATGGATTTTTTTAAATCACTGTTAAGTAATAGAATAATCCTTTTACTCTCCTTTTAGCAAGAAGCACGTATGCATGTACGTATGTCCATTATGCAAGCTCTATCTGCCATATGATCTTGAGTTAGTCCTTTCATACCTCTGAGCTTCTCTTTCAAAGACTACGTGTTCAACTAACCATTTCAGAGAACTCTGTCCCTTGAAAGCAAGCAGATTAAGGAGCCTGCACATCCACACATCGCTGTGCCACCAGATCTCGCAAATGCAGCATTAAGACATAGTGAAGGTTTAAGCAAGGGAAACATGATCTCTCTGAAAGTGGAGGGTGAGGACTATCTCTACTCTCAATATCTGAGAGAGAGCCAAGTCCTCGGGTACGGTAGATGTCTTGCTATAGACACAGTTATTTGAACTTTAGCTTTCACAAGACTCTGTGTCTGAGCTTCTCATGTGTTGAGGATTTGGCTGTGTGGGCTCAGGGCTAGCCCAGAGCCAGTGCAACCACAAGGGGCTAGTGGCTCCCATACCACCCTGACACTATACCTGACACTTTAAATGTGCTTTGTATAGCATGCAAATATGGCCAAAATCTATCATCACTCTCATACTCAAAATAATATTTCCATTGGACCTTCATATTTAAGACACCTGCAGAGGACCTTAGGAAAATCAAAAGATATTAGGCTCTCTCAGCTTAGTCAGTGTTGATCTACATTTGAAAGTTCACACCACTTTCAAATTATCTGTTGCCAGCAGGTAATATTACATAAGACAACAGACTATTACTTATTTTACAATGTTTTCGCCCTCAAATATTTGTAGTTGAGTTTGTTAAAGCCATCTAAATTTTTTCCTTTTCTTTACAAAAGTAATTTCAATAAAGCAGTGGTTGTCCAGTGTTGGTCCAATTTCCACTCTATCACATCTTTGGAAAAAATTAGGGCACATTGTGTACAGAAGAGTGTCATCAAGTGATACTACATCATGCAAGATTCATTAAAACAAAAGATATAGGTATCTAGTAGTTGCAGCTCACAGCAAGAGCAATTACATGCCAATAATCTTCCCAGTTTAAAGATGAGGAAGAAGGTAGAAAAAAAAGCTCATATCCAGAAGAACATGCTAGTGTGTACATACTTATAAGCAGGAAAAGCAGTCATTCTAATCTAAAGAACATGATTTGGTAGCCTCTGACCTTGAGCCTTACAGACTTAACCTGGGCAAATCACAATAAGCTTCATAGCATAATTTCATAGGATATCTTGAATCTGAGGCTAAGAGAAGTCCTACCTCAAAGTCTCCTGCTTGCTAGGAGTACGTGTGATGATTCCACAGCCTCCTACCACTTCAGTCCCAATAAAACAATGCAGAGCACAAGCAAGAGAACACATCCACTGTTGCTTATCCAGTATTAACAGAATATTAGTCAAAGGACAAAAGTTGATTTTGATAAGCTTCTTGTCAATTATAACAACAAGAAATTTTAGGAATAGTTTAAATCAAGGACAATGAATTGTCTTTGTGAGTGTGAATATGGAATTTTACACCCAGAAGAGCCACAGTGAAGAAAGCATATAATTTATTCCAAGAGAAACTAAGACAAGCAGAATAATAAAGCACATATTTACTAGAGCACGTAGAAATAGGTCAGCAAAGAACCACTTTACTTGTCTGAGCATTACACAGAAATATTTTCTGAGTGAAAAAAAGAGTTATAATAACAGCACATTTTGTGCATTAGAAATTCTGCAGTCCTTTTAGTGGGTGAATGATAGTTATTTCAACTTACTTAGAACTCAAGGACTGAAACAGACACCAAATTACTGACTATATTAAACAGATACAAGAAAATGCACTTCTTGCCCTCGATGGTTATTTAGCACTATGACAGAATAGGAAATAGGAAATAAGGAGGTCCTCTGGCAGAATGGACCAAACTGAAGGACATATCACTAATTCCAAATAATGAACACTATGGGCTCGCTCTGCAAGGCAATGTAATGCTGGATTCATTTGTTTAAGTGATTCATAGCCACTTCCCTGAAAGTGGAAGGAGATTGTAAAACCTAAGCAGCTTTTAAAAAATCCAGAAAAAAAAAAAAAATCAAGCAAATCTCCTTCTCCCCATCCATTTTGCCCTACCAAAAAAAAAAAAAAAAAAGAAAAAGAAAAAACCTCCACACAATTAGAAGGCAGCAACAATGAGATAAAGGATTAGATTTCATCAGAAATTCTGCCACATTATTTTTCCTTCTTTTTTTTACAAAATCTTGATGCATCCCTTTTTCCTCATTCTTCCAGCATAAAAGTTGTGATTGCGATCATCTGCCCTCACATTTGGGAGTGAGGTTGAGAGAAAAGAACATGAGAAAGCCTGACTTCAGCATATATACAGAGCCACAGATATATTTTTATAAATAAGATTCTGCATGCGGAATCAGGGAGCAGAAGCATAACTGAGACACAAAAGACAATAAAAATAAATAGTAGATTTGAATTCCAACTGAAGCAAAACAAAAATCCCCTCAAAACAAAGAAATTTTGATATTTGAGGTATCAGAAAACAAAACCAAAAAAAAAAAAAAAAACCAAAACAGGCATGAAAAATAAAACAGTAGAAGACAAAAACTAGTTATCTTTAAAATTATTAAAGGTGTTTGCTAGTCCAGGGAAACTCATCAGTTTTGCAGACAATGATACAGAGTCTGTCCTTGGTGCTAAGCAGGAGCATCAGTCCACCCCCCAATAGGAACTGACATGTAAAATAGCTGTACTGAAAAATTAAGAGTCCTCTTGGACATTATGGAAAAGTTCTTTTGCAGCATCTTTCTTACGAGGAAAGGCTGCAGGATCTGAGGCTGTTTTGGAGGAGAATGAGGAAGATCTCACTAATAAGTATTTAAAAGATATATGTCAAGAGGATGGGACAACACTTTTTTTTCTGTAGTGTTTAGTGATAGGACTCAGGGTAATCGACATAAGCTGGAACACAAAAAGTTCCACTTAAGGAAAAAATTCTTTCATGTGAGGGTGAGGGAGCCCTGACACAGGCTGCCCAGGGAAGTTGTGGAGTCTCCTTCTCTGGAGGTTTTCAAAACCCGTCTGGATGTGTTCCTGAGGGACCTGACCTAGATGGACTTGCTTTGAGCAAGCGGGTTGAACTAGATGATCTTTAGAGATCTCTTCCAATCCCTATCATTCTGTGATTCTTCACTGAGAGGATAGCTGATCACTGGAACAGGCTCCCCAGGGAAGCGGCCAAGGCATCGATTCTGTCAGAATTCAAGAAGCACCTGGATGATGGTCTTAGTCATACAGTTTAGTTTTAGGTAGTCCTGTGACGAGCAGGAAGTTAGACTTGATGATTTTTATGGGTCCCTTCCAACTTGAGATGGTCTAGGATTCCATGATTCTTGCAGGGCAGGGCCACCTAACAGCTGGGTCCAGGGAATATTCAGAGGGACAACCTAATCACCTAATCACGTTATAGCCATTACACTAATTTCTTCCTCACATTCTTAAAAATGAATTAGATTAAGTATGAAAAATCATGTCTCTAATTAAATGCATCTAGGATGCTTCCCCTAGATAAGCTTAAAAAAAGAAAAAGAAAAAAAAATTCCTGTTCCTTTAGAAAAGTCATTGTAAAGATTCAGTTCCCAGGGACTGAGAAGATAAGCACAGGTCTGCTTATACAGAATCTGGGCAGTGCTGCCTCATTCTTAAGACTGTTGCTTACCAGTGCACATCCCTTAGGGGACCCAAAGTGTCTGCTTTCCTCTCCTGATGAAGGATCTTGTTTGTTTCATCCCTGTGAAAGGCTTGGGAAATTCTTTGTTGATAACAGTTGGAAGGTTTGCCCCACAGAGAAGGCTTTCTTTGTCCAGATTTCCAAGACTTGTCATGATTCAAAGGTAAAAAAAAGCCAGGGAGAATCCTTGTCTTTTCTAATAATCTGTCTCAAAAGACAAGACTTGATATGAATCACTACTCTAACTTTTGATTGACATTGTAGCAGCAGCTTGATTGGCTCTTTCACATCCTGGCTGAACATTATTAAGAAACTAGTCAGTCAGTTTTTCTCTGTTGAAGCTGTCACATTTCACAAATAGAGACAAATATTAACTCTTTATCAAGGAAAACCTGAGGCTCATCAGTTGCTGAATGGGGAAGGGGGAGGGGGAGGAGTTGGGGGGAAGGTGTGTGCGCATATGTGTTGTTTCTAGTGGGTTTTCTTTTCCAAAATGATCACCAATGTGTGAGGAACAATCTGCTACTAATGTTTACTTCAAACTCATCCCTACATTAAAGCCAGATTGAGGAAAATTGCTAAGGCATTTGTCAACAACATCCAGAGTATAGAAGTCAAATTACAAAGGTTATGCTATTATTAAACTCAAAAGGTCTCTTTCTCTCTATCCAGCTCATTTGCTGATATTATATATTCTCCCAATGCACATTGCCAGAGGGCTTCTGTCCTCCTGCTTACTCTGTGGCTCAGGTTGCATTTGCTGGGAAGAACACATTCCCAAGGGGAACACCTAAGCTTTTATAACTCAACTCCTTCTGAGAGTAATGTAGATAGAATTACTTTATCCTTAACTGTTTCTCTGAAGAAGTGGCTTGTTCCTGTGTAGGCTTGTATCTCTGTAGGCCTAAAATTATATAGGCCTGGAACAACTTGAGCTATTGTGGAAAAGAAAACATCAAGTTTCTATTTTCTAGATATAATTTGGTAATTAGCAACTCATTGCCTGAATGACAGGTACAATTCCTTTGCACCAGAGTCTGGTGGATCAGTGTGACACACAAATGTTATAATCCTAGTTTACCACCTTGCCGCTGCTCTCTGCCTTCTCACTGTCATGTCTTAAGCCCAGCCAGCAATGAAGCACCACAGTCAGTCACTTCATCCTCCCCAACACACCCCTACCTCCTGTGGTGGGGGGTTGGAGGCCACAACAAGATGGAAGAAAAAAAGACAACAAAGGACATTGTGGGTTAAGACAAGGACAAGGAGGTCCCCCAGCCACCAGTTATGGTTCCAGGAAAATAGAACTGATTGCTTAGCTTAAGGAAGGAAACAAGACCAGTTTAATCCACTAGCAACTACAAACAGAATGTAAAAACAGAGTAGGATAATGAGAAAAATACAACTAGCACTTTAAGACTTCTTTCCCCTCACCTCCTTCCTCTTCCCAGACTCAGCTCCCTGTTGCCAACATCTTTACCTCTTTTCCACTTCATGCAGGGGGCTAAGGAATGGAAGTTGTGATCAGTCCCTCATAGATAGTGTTTGCAGCTCCTTCCTCTTCAGAGGACTCCTCACCTTCTCCCCCTGCTCCAATGCAATGTCTTTCCCATGAGATATAGAACTTAAAAAATGTCTGCTGTGAGTCCTTCCTAAGGGCTGCAACTCTTCACAAAGTCTTCCAGTGTGGGTCTCCTCCATTCTGCTGCAACACCACCTCCCCACAAAATCATGGCCCCTCTGGGAACAGCCATCACCCCTGGCACGGAGTCTTCCAGGAGCTGTCATCAGATCTCAGATCCACCATTACACTCCATGGGTTGCATGGAGGACAGCTGCCACTTTACCACAATATGCAGAGGAGTCTCTGCTCCAGCTAACCTCTTCCTCTCTTTATGCTGTCTGACCTTGGGGTCTACATGGTTGCTTCTCTCATCCTACTCCTTCCACTGCCTCCAACCCCTTCTCTTCTGGCTTCGTCTCCTCAAAAAGTGATTGCACACAATTGGCTCAGCCCCAGAGGTGGCTCTGACTTAAAGCTGGGGGAAGTTTTGAGCAACTTCTTACAGGGGCCACCACTGCAATATCTCTCCTTTTACCCAGAAACAGCTCTGCACAAACCCGTTTACTCGTTCCTATCCCCACTCTTTCAACTCTTATTTCTTGTTCTGATACTTGTACGATCTTCTGCTGATCTGAATCAAATCAATAACTGGCAGATAACTATTCCAGAAAAAAAAGTCTCCAAATTTGTTTTTCTGTCACAGTAGAAAACCAAATTTCTTCAGGGAATGGTCCAAACATCTCAACAGAATGAATGTGTACAACTCTTTCCTCATTCAAGACTGAAACTTGACATAAGGTAATAAATCACTTCTGAGGGACAATGAGTTGGAATAGCTGATCCTCATATATCCGGAGTTTTAAATGTTTTTTTGCCTTTTTTTAATCATTCTTTGTTTTGTTGTTTTGGGTGTTGTTTTTTTGTTTGTTTGTTTTTTTATTTATTTTTCCTAGAGATACCATTAAACCCATGAAAATAAATTCTGAAACTCTTTTGTAAAAAAGGCAGTCAGTCTGGTCTGCAGGTAGTCTTCAGACCCCTTCACAGCTTGGGCAACTTAAAGCTTCTGACACATGCTGGATAGCAAGACGCCTTAGGTTATCTACTACACAGTCTCCAGCCAATAAGGCATATATTATTTTCTTCATATCTAATTCCTTGAAAACAAGAAGAACTACATAAAGCTTCCTATGAGAGGATCTGAAAGTTGATTAAGCCAGATTGCTTCTAAGACTGTATGCAAACTTATCTCTTTGTTAAGAAAGAGAGAAGGGAAAAAATTTACATAAATACTTCAAACCTATTAAGGAAATAAAACTAACCTTCCTAAATACTAAATGGCAATGATCTTCTCTCAAAACATCTTCAATTAAGTAGTTTAATTTCCTGAATCTAGCTATTATCCCCTTCAAATTTTACCCTAGCTTTATGAGAATACTCTTTTTCCTTTTGTAATTAACACTATTATTATAATTTAAAAACTGTTGGATCAGAGGTTAAACATGTTATGGTTATGTACTGATTCTGAAGTGGGAAACAAGATTATTTTCAGCCAACTACAGGCTTTTTATGATCTTCAGCAAGTTAATTAAAAATCAAACAATAAGAACCCTTTAGCTTTTTCTTTTCACCCTTTGTTTTTTTAATACATATTAAGCTCTTGAAGACAGAAACTGTGTCACATTAATTCTCCATTTAGAGCTTGATAGAGAGGGCTTTCCATACACAATACCTCATATTACCTCAATACCAACACAATATAGTAGCAATAGCAAAAATCTAAAAGGTTCTCTGAAGGATGAAGTGAAATTTAGAAAAGTAAAAAAAAAAAAAACCCAAAAACCAGGAATCCTTTCAAGTTAAAGACCTTAGATCATTTATCCATATGAAAGTAGCCTATTTTAAGTCAAAAGTTATGGTAAATACAAAATTTAATAGTTCACTTACAGTTCCTGTGAACATGGAACGATATCAACTGCAAGGTTTTGACTTCAGATGAAAGATAGGCAAGGGAGCTACATCCTGGAATTGTCCAGCCAGTACAAATTAACAAGCAAAAGCACTATTCTTGAAAAAAGTGCAGATGGGCCTGGATGTGAGAGATGTTTACTTGGAAGTAGTATGTAAAGAGTATGCAAAATGATGTGGTGTGTCTGTTAAAGTAATGAACTGTGATTCTGAAAAGTATAAACAATGCTGGAAGACAACTACTTAGAGATCAGACTGGCTCAGTGATACATTGTTTGGCTGAAGAACTAAAGTACAATAAAAGGGCTACATAGAAGGAAAAAAACCCTATTCAAAAGCACAATTTTTTTTTTTGCCACCCACAGCTATACATACATTTACCCATCGTCCCTTCATTTAGGTGGAAGAGTATCCCTTTTTTTGTCAACATGGGACTTCGTAGGCATTAGGCTACTGCTTAAGAACTTCACACTGTTAAGACGTGAAACAACAACAAATGTTTTCAGAAAGTGAAGGCGGAATATCTACCATGACAAACAAACTAGATAAATAATAGCGAGATGATAGAATCTATGCTATGAAATACTGTTAGGAGAGTAATCTACATGAGCACACAGGATATGGATCAGAGAAATCAATCTAACTATTCTCTGTCCATGTCCTGTTATTATCAGCTACGATAAAACCATGGATAAAATTTTGAAATTAACTTTAATGCAGAATTTTTTAAAAAATTAATTGTAAAGAACAAATCTCAGTGTCCAATTATTCACTAGAACATTTAACAACTGGCATTTGCAAGGAAATCCTACAAAATTTGTTGTTATATCTTCAGAATTCTTGAGTTGAGGCCAAATTAATGTCTTCTGTCTTACAGGTAGTCCTCTTTAAAAAAAAAAACAAACAAAAATAACCACCCCAAAATAACCCATAAGAAAAAGTATAGAAACATTTAATTGCTAGATCAGCTTGAATTTGCACAGTCCTAGGAGTTTCACTGTAACAGGAACAGAAAAACCTCTATTTTCTAGAAGATTTGTAAATATATATATAAATTCATCAGCAATGTGATAATGACATTGAATTCTCACCTCTGCAGTTTTGATCTTTTTTTTACAGTAAAACAATATAAGATTCTTCTACAGGTACCTTATCAGATGACTGAGAAGCAAAATTTTGGCTTAAAAAGACAGCAGATGAGGTTCATAATAGCTGGACAGTGCAGTTCAGTTCCTCAGAAACAAGATTTTCATCAGTAATTCCACCTGTCAACCAGAACTCTGAAAAAAAATGTAGCATAGTCATAGCAGAAATTGCACTTTGGTCATTTAGATAGTAAGTAAAAGAAATTTAAGAAAAAAAAAAGAAAATAAAAATATTGTTTCTAATAACACTCCATTTGTTACTCAGAACAATACACTTACATCAAATTCTCATAAAAAAAAATCCTGACCTTATGTGTGATCTCTTCCCCTTCATTTAAGAGTACGTAGGGTATAATAAAAATGTTTACTCAAAAGGCCAGTGAGAACTCGCAAAGGAGCCAACCACTTCTTAGGTTCTTCTGCCTGTAGGTACAAGAGAACCATTCTTTTATGGGGCTGAGAACATCTTTGTATGTTATGGGCTTCTCTGAACTGTATTTAGCAGTGTTGCCTCTTATCTGTGGGATGCTTATTCTTTTAGAATTTAAACAAAATGTACCTGCTGTTCCCATTGCAACAGGGAGACAACAGTCCCAAGTTGCTGCCATTTTTCATTCTTTTTGGATGCTTCTGTTTAAAAATGTCTTCTCCTCATTCTCTTGACAGACCAGCTTAGCTTCAACTCCAATGATCAGTGGAATAAATAAAATTATATACTTGTATAACATGTGTGAGAATTTAGGTATCATCAGCCTGAATAAAACAGGACAAATTATGATTCTACTGAAAAGCTTGTTCACTGATACTACAACAAGGACAAAATCCCCAAAGCAATGACAACAAAAAACCCCTACGGAAGCTGCAGGAAATAAATATCTGCCAGATAAATTTTAATTTCTACTAAGCAAATAAATTTGCATGAAATAGTATTTGCTTTGACTATTCCCTGAGTCTGGCAATAAAAATGTTCTGAAATAATAAGGGAAAAAGCCTCAAAAACCCTAGATGGGATTCACTACTGAAATGCTCCTTGAATATATTCCATTACTTCTAAACCAAGACAAAAAATAATTATAAAGCATCTTAAATCACCTTATAATTTTAGTCATAGATGTATTAAGGAAAAAATAGTCCCATCACTCTAATAAGAATAGGTTATTTCCACAATCTAAAGCTAATCCGAAAGCAGATGGCTTTAAGAAACATTGTTTTTATCACACAACAGACAAATGTTTCTGAATTGTTTTCTAGTAATTGTCAGATAACCTTGTGTGTCACCAGTATGTGAGCTCTCTCTCAGCTTCTAGCTTTAACTGTTGCCATTTATGCCTTGAAAAAAAAATGAAGCTGACAGCTTGAAGGTGGCAATATCTTTTCACTGTGGGAGTTTCACTGCAGATGTGGGAAGGAAAAGCAGCTACAAGAAAGAGACTGTGTAGCTGTCTGAAGTCAAGGAGGTAGCACTGGAGCTGAAGGAACCGTCTGGTTTCAGGTGACACAAAGCAGTTTAGGCATTACCCCAGTTCTTAAGTTTGCATACATTATACTGGAAATACATCCCTAAATAAGCTCTGATTTTTTAGGTTTTTTACTGTTTCTAAGGGAGATGTAAATATTACTGCCATGGTACCAATCTCAACTTGAGCTTCTAGGTACAAAGTTAAAAACAGAGTCAGATGCAGGAAAACAGACTGCATGTGTGTCTTACAGAAATGTGTGAAAATTGGCAGCAGATATTCAGATGCCATATCTCTGCAAGCATGGAAAAAAAATAATGACAGGAGGAAAAAGCATAGTCCATTGGATTGAGGACTGAAATGTAATAATTTACTCCTATAAATCACACAGGCTGTGAAAATTATACTGATGAGAAAAAATGGAAAGAAAAACTGAGATAATGGCTTATTTATAAGAAATGCTAGGAGATTCCATGAACTATTAAACCAATGCAAAGAATACTGAATAAGTCTTTAGATTAAGATTTTGAAAGTGTTCACTGAAGTCTAGTCATGAGTTTTTGAAAGTCAGTACTACTATGTATTATTTATTAATTCATCCTAATGTGCTTTGAAATATTTGCTTAGCACACCTCTGTAGTTTTATTCTCTGTATATATTCATCATAAGACAGTAAAAGTATTTAACTTGTTGTACATAATATGTATTCAGCAGCTATTTTTCATAAAGTTATGAATTTTGAAATTACAGATGCTGCTAAAAAGTCACCATTTAATAACTGTGAAAACTAGTGTACACAAGAGATTTATTTCTTTGTGCAGTGAAATCATACTGCCATTATGGATGCTGGCAAATATTACACTTAGTATATATGTCTTAGAATGACCTACACGGATGTAGTAATGATAAAACTCTGACTTAAATAGGAATCCATATACTCTTACAAAAGTATAAAATCAACATATTTTTCCCTGATGAGAAAACAGATGCTGACAAAGTACCTCAGACTTCATTTACAGTGATGACAGCTCCAAACTGAAGAGGACTTTGAACAACAATTGGATGCACTCTCTTATACCACACCCTTCTGTATAGTCATTTTCACAGTATTTAAAAAGAAGATGTCACAGTTGTTTAATGAAAACAGCAAGAAGTTTAAGCTGAGATCTGCATTACCTTGCTAAATAAAAGTATATATATATCTATATATATATATACACACACACTTACTTGTATTCTTTCCTTCAAATATATTTTTTCAAGATCTTAAAAACTTTAAACTCAACTATCTCTGAACTCCCAAGATCTGTTTACATTTACAACTGTACCATACAACAAAGACACAATCCAAGACCATGTTTTTCTCATCTAGCATCTATTTTAAGTTTTAAATACAGTTAGATACATTTTAAATAGTGTTATCTCTAATGAGTTTTGGAAATATATAATTAAAAAATAGTCAGATTTATAATGAAAAGTACTCAGCCAGCGATGATTTTGCATGAGCACAATAAAAGCAGAAGGAACACTGAAGAACCTCCATTAGCAGAAGTTGTGCTCTGCAATGTGATGTACATGGGAGGATGTACATAGGAGTCAGAGGAATCCTTCTGGGTCTACTGCTATTCAATATTGTCATTAGCAGCCCAGATGGTAGAATAGAAAGTAAATTTATTAAACTTAAAAATGACATGGAACTGGGGAAGATTCTTCAAATACTTGTGAGCAATATGATACAATAATGTTATGATTTAGCCCTGGCTGGGTGCTAGGTGTCCACCAAATTGTTCTGTCACTCTCTTTCCTAAACTGGACAGGGGAGAGAGAAATATACCTAGAGGTTTCTGACTTGAGATAAGGACAGGGAGATCACTCAGCAACTAGTGTCACAGGCAAAAGAGACTCAACTTGGAGTGAAACAGTTTGATTTATTAATGAACAACCAGAAGAGAGAAGAGAAAATGAGAAATAAACCTCAATTCTTAAAACACCTGCCCCCACCCCTTCTTCTTCCCAAGACGCTCCTTCCTTACCCCACAGCAGTGCAGGGGATGGGCGACGGCGGTTGCAGTCAGTTCGTTACAGATGAACTTTGCCGCTGCTTCTTCTCAGGGTGAGACCTCATCACACTTTCCACTGCTACGGTGTGGGGATACAGCTCTTCACACACTGCCCTAGTGTGTCATCCACAGGAAAAACAGTCCTCCAGGAAGGGTCTGCTCCAGCGTGGGTCCTCCTCAGGATCACAAGTCCTGACAGCAAACCTGCTCTCTGATGTGGGCTCCTCTCTCCCCACAGACTCCCAGGTCCTGCCAGGGACTTGCTGCAGTGTGGACTTCCCACAGAGTCACAATCTCCTTCAGGCATCCACTCACTGTGGCATGAAGTCCTTCATGGTCTGCAAGTTTATGTCTGCTCCACCATGGACTTCTTGGGCTGCAGGGTCTCAGCTGCCTCACCTTGGGCTGCACCACAAGTCACAGGGGAATCTTTCTTCCAGTGACTGGGCACCTCCTCTCCATCCTTTTCCTTGGTGTCTGTGGAAATGTTGTTCTCAATCCCTTCTTCTGCTGCTGCCATTTGGCATCTGCACAGCAACTTCTTCCCCTTCTCAATACACTAATTGGCCAGGCCTTAGTCAATGACTGGTCCATCTTGGAACAGACTGGCATGCACTCTATCAGCTACAGAGGAAGCTTCTGGCAGCTCTTTGTTTAAAGCAGTCAACCCTACAGCTCCCCACTGCCAAAACCTGGTCCAGGCAAAACCACTACAAATAACAATATTTGAATGCCATCAGGGTTTTGCTCAGTAAATGCTATGTGCTGCTGAAAAACCCACAGTGCCTCAAGCTCAGTTGTTGCAACATGATATGAAGACGGTTTCTGTTTCCAAGGAGCCGCCAACAGACAGTTTGTGTATTTTCACTTTAGTCAACTCTCTTCCTTAACACGTACACTCACATTGCAAATATCACCTGCCGTCCTGATTATGAAGTAATCTATTTACCAGCACAAAACGTATCCCTTGATCATATCACACACTGCAATCTGTATATCAAGAATAACTCTTTACATGTTTTCAGTTTCCCCATCTTTTCTTTTTCAATACAGGTCCATGCATTGCTTTGAACCTCTTGGATCCTCTTGAAAAAAATGCTAGTAGTCTAAGACAGATAAGTACTTGTGGTTTCAGAATAAGTTTTGAAGTCCATATAATAATTGAGAGCTGCTTCTCTTCTTTTTACCCACTCAGTCCAATGGAGATATTTATCCTGAAGTCTGTGGATGTTTGATCAAGCCTGCAGTCGACTTGCTGCAATGTAATTAACTATATTTACAAGAAAGAAAACTGTACACAAAACTTTTAAGTCTGTATACATGTATGTATCTATTTTCTACAGTATTAGACTCAGAAGATATTAGAAACACCAGACTATCTCACAGCAATAAGATTATAGGAATTTTGGGCAAGAAAAAAGACAGTAATTATTTCCCGTGAAGAGCAGCTAACTAAATAGATGGGAGTGCAATAATGGAGAAGAAATCAGGCATTCCAAAATTATACTGAATAGCAAGAAAAGTTCACAAAGTTCTTCCGTAAAGAGTATTTTCTAGGTCTGTCTGCAGCAACAGATCCAAAGGTATTTGCTTGGCTTGGTTACCGTTTCAAATAGTAATTTCCTTCCTTTTTTAAAGCAGCAAAAGTTTCAATTTTAAGGTCTACAGTGACAACTAAAATTAAAATTCTGAATTAGTCATGACTGCATAATTCTGTCTGCAAATTATCTACCCCTGAAATACGGAGTGAACTCCAGTCCACCAGAATTTCCAGGTGCTCTGTGACCCACTGCACTTCTCTACTGCTCCTGACTGAAGAATGAACATGATCATGTCATCTCATGGACCTGATACTACAGCTTTGCAAGGCCAAGTTGGCCAAAACCATGGCCAGACTAAGTGTCTTTGCACCACAGCCTGAAAATCAGGAACACCTCTTAGACTCGGTGCCTTGCAGGACCTCGCAGGCAGGAAAGCAAGGAGTCAAGCACCCTGCAAATACTTGTCCATATACTTGCACCACCCTCTTCCAACAGCTCCACTCAATCATCTAAAATCCTCTAGAATCACTGTCTTATCTAGGTTTCTCTGCTATCAAGGGAGTCTTGTCTTTGTAAGTGGCATAATGGAAAGTGAATATGCATGAAATATATACTATTTACTATACATAGACTTCTCATTAAAATTCTCAATTCATAAAATTTATATTATTAGGTGTCGTGGTTTCGGCCCATCAGGGAACAAAAGACCACGATTAGCCTCAAGTACCGAAGACTTAAGGATTGCTAAAGGGCAAGGAGAGCTTAATTGCCGCTTAAGGTGCAGGACAAAACAGACCAGGCTACTCGGCTTGGGGAAGAAAACCAGAAAACAATTTAATACCAACTAAAACACAAAACCCCAAAAACCAGAACCAAAACAAAACAACACAGAATGGTACAGAGATGAAGAGTCCGACCAGCCCTTTAAGACCACCTGCTCCCCACCCCTCTCCTCTTCCCGGGCTCAGAGCCCTGATCCCGGTGTTTTATACCTCCGTCCCCCCTGAACGGCCCAGGGGGGCAGGGAGTGGGGGTTTCAGTCAGTCCGTTCCTGGTGGCTTCTGCCGTTTGTCTCACCTCAGGGCAAGTGGGTTCTGCACCAGTCCTCCTTGCAAGTCCGTGAGGTACCACACACACATGGCAGCCCTGCACGGGCTGCACCGACGCACATTTGTCCCAAAGCCCTGCACGGGCTGTACCGATGCTCATTTGTCCCAAAAGTTGCTGCTCCTCTCTGCCTCTCGTGTGGGGCTGCTCTGCGGTGCACAGGCTCTCCAGCATGTCCTGTGCCATGACCGCCTCCCCCACACAGTCTCTGGCCCGTCCGGGCACACTCACATGAAGTTGCTGCTGCTGATCCATAGGTTGCAGGGGTACCGGCTGCACTCTCACCACGGCTTGCAGAGGGGTCTCTGGTCTGATGCTCCATCCTTCCTCCTTCTCCGACTGTGGGGTCCGCATGGTCGCCTCCATCTTGTACCACTCTTACACCTCCTGCCTCGCACCTCAAATTCCCGTCCCTAAATAGTGATCGCAGAGGTGCCAGATTGGCCCAGCCGGGCCGGGGGGTGGGTCTGAACCCAGGAGTCGGGGGAGAGTCTAAAAAAACTTTTACCGGGTCTTCACTGCAACCCGCTCCCCCTGTTACTAAGCAAAAGCAACTCCTTGCTAAACCATGACATTAGGATAATTAAAGATTTTTTTAATTTGAATTTAATTGATTTGAATGAAAACAAAGCCCTTAATTATCTGCTGATTGTTGGACAAGCACAGGGCAGCACATCTTTACTAGACTGTAATATTGGAATAAGGCCAACAACTACTTAAAACCAAATGAATTGCAAATCTTTTCTGTTTCTTAGATGTAATCATATGAGTCTGATATTATGTACATTTAGGTTAAGACAGAAAGATAGGCCAGAATGTAGACTAGTATTTTAAATAACTAGGGCAGACAGAGTTTCAGAAGTAAGATCTTTTTCTTCTTCATAAGAACATTCATCCTCTAATTTTTTCTGAAATGGTAACAGTCCCTACATCACTGTCCTTCTTAAGGAGACACAGAAATTAAATCAGAGGCACTGATAAGAAAAACATCAGCAGAAATGCACTTGAACTTTTTACATAATACTTCATTGTTACAGACCCAGCAAAATTTCACACATTGAGGTACATGAAAGAGTGGTGGCTGTTCAGTCTCAAAAAGAGGCAACTCTGGAGAAGCTTTCCAGTACTTAAAGAGGGCCTACAAGAATGCAGGACAGAAGCTTTTTACTAGGGCTTGTGATAGGACAAGGGGTGATGGCTTTAGACTGAAAGATGGTAGATTTAGATTAGATATTAGGAAGAAGTTCTTCACTGTGAGGATTGTGAGACACTGGAACAAGTTGCCCAGAGAAGCTGTGGATATCCTGTCCCTGAAAGTGTTCAAGTCCAGGTTGGATAGGGCTTTGAGCAACCTGATCTAGTAGAAGTTTTCGCTGCCCATAGCAGAGCAGTCAGAACTAGAAGACCTTGCAACCCAAACCATTCTATGACTCTATGATGTTTTAAATTTAGTATGACTGTAATGCTTTATTTCCATTTCAGTAAATGAATTTTCTATCTAAAAATCAGAATATAAACCAGAGACGAACTGCACTTCTAGGACTGCAGTTTTACAGAAAACTATATGGCTACAATGTTAAATCTTCATAATTGTGCATTTCCGATTAATTTTCTCTTTTTTTTCATTTTCTTGGAAAGGTCTGAGTATACTCAGAGAGAGGAAAAAGATACAGATTATTCAGATATTGGAAGATGGCTTATGGGGACAAAGAACATCTTTGGAAATTACAGGATATGCTGTTTTCTTGCACTTGTTATCAATAAAAGTCTTATTTTTAAACACAAAATAATATGGTACTGTGATTTATCTTACATTGCATTTGATATCTAGCTCTATTTGCATTTTATTTTTGAACATTCAAAGAGACCTTACACATGAAGGTAAAAAAAAGGCAGCTCCTATATTTTAAACATTGACATTTCTAGAAATTGCCAATCATAAACCAAGCTTCTTTGTTTTGAAAATACGGCATCTTTGTAAGGTTATTCTACCTCTAGGGGAAAAAAGAGGGAATTCTCAGTTAGCTATGTGGAATATATACAGAAATCAATACACTTCTGGTATGAAGCATGACTTATAAATCCACAGTATTCTGACTGCTTTATTGATCAGTAATTCTAAGAAAGTAGTACTCAGTGTATCTTTAAATTTGTTCATCATAATACTGCAAAAAATACTTTATGAAATCTTTTAGTTGATTATCCACTAGTTAATTTTCACTATTATGCCACAAAATTGACGTACAGCATTTCATATGTGAGAGAAAGCACATTTTATAAGAGCCTTTACAATACTGTTTTGATCATTTGTCTTCTAATGAAAATAGAAATGCTTTAGCCACAAGGTAGGTAAAATTGCAGCTTTTGAACTGAAAAATGTTTAGCTTCAAATTCTGCAGTTGAAAGGAAAATATTCTAGGGGAAAAAAAGCTAGACAAAACAGATCCTGTACACTAAATCAATCTATACTGATACAAGAAGAAAATCTAGCCTATCGTTTTATGCTGCACAAAACTTTTTAGACAGTTGACACAAACTTGCACAACTATCTCATCATCTCCACTGTCACAAAGACAGTGTGATATATTTGAAGTGTGAAAACCTCTGCTAAATTCCCTCCCAGTGCTCACAACACAGTGAGCAAAGAGATAGTGTACTGAGTGGATCTAGCCACTTCCCAAATGAGTTGCACAGATTTGTCCTGCTCAGAGGATATGGAGTTTCAGATGCCAGATAACAGGCTCCAGGTACAGCCATCTGTTTGCTGTTGTATTTGGCCCTAACTTGTTCCTTTCCTGGTTTTCAGTCCAGGCTTTGCCTGATGAAAATGGTTTTTGACCTCCCCTTCCTCTGGAAGACTTGGCATCGTACACAGAGAAGGAACTCACAGGAACTTGTGCAGCAGCCTTACTGTGGCTTCATTTTTGGTTGCAGTATGCAGCTGTTGGTTGGATGGTACTTTTATGAGGTACACATTAGGCAAACAACATGGAGGCAGTCCACGGTGTAAAATTAAAATGGTCTTGTTGTAGAAGGACTACCAACTAACTCCTGCTACCATTCCAGTCTTATACTGAAAGACTGACCACCACTCTGTAGCAACACTCCCTTTCCACAACTTCCACTGGCTTTTCACAACTTGGATGTGTAGTGCCAAAACTGGCACTTCTTCACCTCTTTCTTTTCCCAAGATTTTCCTTTCAAAGCCAAATCAGTAGGTGCTTATGTACAGGACAGCTGGTCCACATGTCTGTTGTCACATTGAGCCAAAACTGCCTTTACCACAAATCTTTCCAAGCAAACAAATGAGAGCAACAGTAAATCCACTGGCATTGCTATCCACTTGGATACAAATAAATTACTATGAAAAAGATACAATGTGTTTCCAAATACAAGAGACATTATCCTTACCTGTGCATTTGACCTTCATAGAGTGCAGCACCCAGCACAGAACTAGGATTCCTTTTTGTCATGGTTTAGCAAGGAGTTGCTTTTGTTTAGTAACAGGGGGAGCGGGTTGCAGTGAAGACCCGGTAAAAGTTTTTTAGACTCTCCCCCGACTCCTGGGTACAGACCCACCCCCTGGCCTCGCTGGGCCAATCTGGCGCCTCTGCGATCACTATTTGAGGACGGGAATTTGAGGTGCCAGGCAGGAGGTGTAAGAGTGGTACAAG
>WBNH01012140.1:83285-101596 GCA_013401255.1 Urocolius indicus | reverse complement strand
TCTATGATTCTATGATCCCCTGGCATCCCCAGCATGACATCCAGCACTGGGGACACAGTTCCTGGTGAGGTACTTTTTGGGTGTTTCTCCAAAACCACTCCCTAACCCACAGGTTACCAAGCACTGATCCACCTCTACCCTCTGCTCTGCACACCATGAAACACTTCACCCCTTCAATGACTTTCTCAGCCTTACAGCTACCTCAGGTGGCTTCTTTTCTTCCTCCTATGTTTTTTTTTCAATCAGACAATCACAACACTATGCAGCTCAACACTTTATCAACAGACTAAAACCACCTCTTTGCATCTGAGGGTGTTTTCTGCTGAGTGCTCAGCCTGACAGTGCTCTTCCATGAGGGTTAATGCTGAAGGGGAAAAAAAAAATCCCCACCTCTGCTTTCCTCTATTTCAGCTTTTATTGGCAATCCATTCTCATTAAGCCCAACACATTTGTCTTCATAACTGTGTGCTTCACAACTACAACATCAAAGGCTTTGTATCTCCATAATAAAAATGATCTCTAGAATAATACAAGGGGAAAAAAAATACATTGGAACATCATGTTGTTGTTAATGAATCCAATGGGATGTAGGAAAAGTGACATTCCCATGGGCAACTCCACAGCCTTCACTTTCAGTTATTAGAAAGCTTGGAAGGGTTTGAGATTGGTACCAAAAGGGAGGGAGGGAAGGGGGAGATGGAAAGGAAACTCAACCCACAGTTCTCCCAGTGACAGATGGACAGGAGGAACATCTCTGGAGGGATCATCTTAAGCAATGCTGTGTCTAAAACACCTGAGGCACAGCAATCCAGAAGCAGCAGCATCCTTGTGTGTAAGTCCTCAGCACAAACTTGGGGCTTGGACATGCTCACAGGGACAAAGCAAAAGCTCCAACTTCTTTAATTCTCTTGTGTCTCACCAAAAACAAAGCACCAAAGCACCAGTGGGTTAAGTCCCCACTGCGTGAGATCCCAACGAACAAGGATAAATAGAAGGGGTGAGGTTCCCACAGCATGCAAAAGCCATTTTGGTCCATGATAGTGGAGGAGGAGGAGGAAATAACCTCAAGCAAGAAGGCAGAACTCATCTGTAGTAAACAGAGGCTGCAGAGATTCAGAGCAGGGAAGAGGGACGACATTCCAGAAGCACACAGCAAGCAAAGATGATAATGTTATTAACAGTATTGCTATTAACAACAACTGCAGCAGGGAAATGAAAGNAGAGGCTGCAGAGATTCAGAGCAGGGAAGAGGGACGACATTCCAGAAGCACACAGCAAGCAAAGATGATAATGTTATTAACAGTATTGCTATTAACAACAACTGCAGCAGGGAAATGAAAGGGGGAAAAAAAAACCAACACACAACAAGAGCTTGGATTCAAAATTGGTGCTATCTGTCCAAATCTCTGGAGCTGCAAGTGCCTGAGGTGGGAGCATTAAAGTTAAAGCAGTTCATCCTCTCTTGTCCTCAGACTTGACAGCCACTTGGCTCAGATTCTGCAGAGCCCAACCAAGCAACCAAACAAAACAAGAGTGAAGCCTCTGAGCCAAAGTTTGTCATTTAGGATCCCTGCTCCCATTTGTTTCCCACCAAACCAAGCAGGCAGATTTGATCTAAAAAGGGCATCTTATTGACTATCATTGGCAGCTTCTCACAGACTCCAGGAGCTTAACCAAGATACATAGGTGTCTACATCAGAACACAGCTACAGAGAGGTGGGGTTGTTGTGAGGCATTAAAAATCACGCTCTCAAATGCAAAGAAACCTCAAACCCAATCCCACCAATGGTTGAGAAACAGTCTCTAGCTGGGGAAAAAAAAAAGCTACTGGAAGATTAAGCAAAGTCAGTGACAGCAATTCTTCTCCCTAATTTTCACATGCTGCATGTCTGCTTTGCTTTCCTCCTCCAGAAAGACCAAACACAAACAGCATTTGAAAGCAGCCAGTTCAAATGCAGAAGGGGAAGGGTGGACATCAGCGATGCCAAACTCCAGCAATCCAGCGCTTCACCGAAAACACAGGCCCTGCCTCATGGCAACAGCAAACTGAGGGGGTTGAGGGGTATTTTGCCTACAAGGTGCTTGTTGAGGGATGTCATAGAATCACAGAATCACAGCATGGTGGGGGTTGGGAGAGACCTTTAGAGCTCATCCAGTCCAACCCCCCTGCAGAAGCAGCTCCCACCTAGATCAGGTCACACAGGAACGTGTCCAGGTGGGGCTTGAAGAGCTCCAAGGAAGGAGCCTCCACACCCTCCCTGGGCAGCCTGGGCCAGGGCTCCCTCACTTGAAACACTCAAACAGCTCCTTCTCATGTTTCAAGGGAAATTTTGGTGTTGCAGCTTCATCCCATCACCCCTTGTCCTGTTGCTGGCTACAAAAAAAGTGCTGTCCCAATCTCCTGACAGCCAGCAGAGATATTTGTAACTCTTGCTGAGTTCCCCCCTCAGGCTCCTCTTCTCCAGACTAAACAGCCCCAGGTCCCGCAGCCTTTCCTCAGCAGGAAGATGCTCCAGGCCCCTGAGCATCTTGCTGGCCCTGCACTGGCCTCTCTGCAGCACTTCCCTGTCCCTCTGCAGCTGGGGAGCCCAGCACTGGCCACAGGACTCCAGATGAGGCCTCAGCAGCTCTGGCACAGCACAGGGGGAGCACAAGCTCCCTCAACCTGCTGCCCACACTCTGCTGGATGCCCCCAGGCTGCCGTTGGCTTCTTGCCCATGAGCCCACGTTGCTGCTCATGGTCAGTTGCTGATCCCCCAGCAGTGCCAGGTCCCTCTCCTGGAGCTGCTCTCCAGCAGCTCTATCCCCACTGTGGCAAGTTGTTGAGTCTCCTTCCCTGGAGACATTCCAAATCCAGCTGGATGAGTTCCTGTGTGCCCTGCTCTAGGTGGTCCTGCTCTGGCAAGGGGGTTGCACTGGATGAGCTTTCCAGCTCCCTCCCAACTCTTGTGATTCTGTGAGTGTGTGAAGTGCCTCCCCAGCCAGTCAGCTCTCAAAATGACAGGCCAAGCAAAGGATTTTGCCCCTCCCCAGTTGTCCAGGGCAAAGGAGAAACTCTCTGCTTGGGAGTCAGCCTGTGCCAGCTGCCTGCTTTTTCACATTATTCATTTCATTGAAAAAGGAAATTGATATAAATAGCCCTCCCTCCCAAATTGTGTTTGTAATCGAGGTGAGTAACTATTGCTTTAGGAGGGTAGAACTGCTGACTCCTTTATTTCTGAAAAATGTATTAGAAAATCTGCTCTTTATAAGAAAAAAATGAGAAAAATAAAATCAATAGAGTATGAAAGAGCATGAAAAATGCATTTTAAACTCCCCCCTTCCCCCCCTCCTTTTTCTTTTGGGGCCAAACTGTTGCTTTCCTGTAAAAGCTTTGGCAGAAACACACATTTAAATGTAAATATTCTGAAAGTAAAATGAGGAAAGGCTGAAAAGATGAGTAGGAAGCATCAGCCACTTGCAATGGCTCCTTGGGATAAGAGATGGAAAAAGCTGTTGTAGGGCAGGATCACAGAATCACAGAATCTCAAGGGTTGGGAGAGAGCTGGAAAGCTCATCTAGTGCAACCCCCCTGCCAGAGCAGCAGCACCTAGAGCAGGGCACACAGGAACTCATCCAGCTGGGTTGGGATGTCTCAAGAGAAGGAGCCTCCACAGCCCATCTGGGCAGCCCCTGCCAGGGCTCCCTCACCTCAACAGGGAACAAATTCATCCTCATATTCCTTTGGAACCTCTTGTGTTCCAGCTTATACCCATTTCCCCTTGTCCTATCCTTGTCTATCCCTGAGCACAGCCTGGCTCCAGCCTCCTCACACCCATGGGACTTCCATCCTTCACTCTTCTCATATAGGTGTGGATACCTTCCTGCTCAAAGCCTCTTGGAAGACCACAGACAGGGGCTGATGTTGCCCAAACCCCTCAGTTCCTCATGGCTATGAAGCTGCATGTTAGAGGAGAGGACACTTTGAAGCTTTTGGATGAAGCAGCCTGGCTCTTTGTTCCTGACATCCACCAGGACAGGAGACACTAAAACCCAGGGAGCAGTTCCTCACAAAAGGCAAGCAAGCAGAAGGATAAATGTAAGGTCACAAAGATCATTCTGTGACATAACTGCTTCACTTCATTTGTCCAGACATTTTTTGGTCTTGAGCAGATGTGGGTCAGTTGCTGGTATCCCACATTGGTACCCCATGGTACCAATCCAGCAGTGCCTCACACGTCCCCTGGAGGCCTTCAAAACCCTCCTGGACACATTCCTGTGTGACCTGATCTAGGAGAATCTGCTTCTGCAGGGGGGTTGGACTGGAGGAGCGCTAAAGGTCCCTTCCAACCCCACCGTGCTGTGATCCTATGGCAATCCACAGTCCCTGGGTAACTGCTGCAGCCTTTCTGGCTGTCACTGGCAGCAAGTTGAGAGAATTAACCTATCCCAGCTGCTCTAAAGGTATCATACCAGATCTAATTTCATAGCTGCTGTATATAGGCCACAAGCCTATAACCATAATCATACAGATGTTAGATACAGATGTTCCAGGCACAAAAGCCTAACAGGATGCACCCAGTGTAGTGCTAAAGCTGAGCTAATACCAATCTCCTTAGAGGATTAATAGACACTAACATTGCATTATCAAACCATTAAACACACTTGGAAACCTGCACTGTTCTGTCCATCTTTAATGCTTCTTATTGTAAGTCATCCTCCCAGCAAGGTCAGTGATGGGGGATTCTCCCCAGGCAACACACACCCACATACACACAAACTTCTTGCCATCCAGCACTTGTTGGCATCTCCTGAAGAAAGGATCTTCTCCAGAGGACAGGGGGGTTGGGAGATCCCAGCCCCAGGAGGTGCTGGATTGCTTTAGTATGTTGCTTCAGGCACCAGTAGAAGAAGGGAATTGGGTTGTTTCATAAAGGAAACACACTCAAGGTGGTGGCAGCTATAAGGTTGGTACAGTTCACGTCCTCTGCAGGGCAGTGATGGGCTCAGAGCTCCTGACAGGCAGGCTGGCCAGGGAGGAAAAAGCTTTAGCCATCATTTCCCCTTATTTCTCCAGATGAAAGGAGAGAAAATTTGTTCCTGCAGTAGGAAGGGGGACATTTTTGTTTGGAAACAAGGAGCCCTGATGAAAGGCAGAGGCCAGAAGATGGGGAAGAAAGGATTGTTAAGGCCATTCCACACTCATTTTCCTTACTGATACAAGTAAAGGAGAAAAAGCATCTCAAAGGATTGCTTCGTAAAGCTCATCTCATGAAGAACCCTGAGGATTATTCTCCGCTCCAGAAGCAGCATTAGACCAAATCGCTTTGTGATGCATGAGCCTCCCACATCTCCCCAGCAAGTCACAGCCAAGTAAGCAAGCTTGCAATGCAAGAATTAAAACACACAGACAAAACAGTCAACACATTGCCTGCTAGTAAGAAATCACAGGATCTGAAGGGTTGGGAAAGCTCATCCAGTGCAACCCCCCTGCCAGAGCAGCAGCACCTAGAGCAGGGCACACAGGAACTCATCCAGCTGGGGTGGGATGTCTCCAGAGAAGGAGCCTCCACAGCCCATCTGGGCAGCCCCTGCCAGNGACACAACATCCCAGATGTGGGCTCAGGAGGGCAGAGCAGAGGGGGAGTAGAATCTCTCTGACCTACTGCCCACAGCCCTTCTCACCCAGCCCAGATGCCATTGGCCTCTTGCCCACGAGGGCACGTTGCTGGCTCAGGCTCATCCAGCACCCCCAGCTCCCTTTCCCCTCTCTAACAGCTCATTCCCCAGCTTGTCCCTAATCCCACCTGAACTGGGGACACAAAACTTGGGCTTCTAAAGTCTAGATGAGCACTCTTTAAGCAAAGGGAATAAACCCCCATCAACCAATATGAGAAACAGGCTCATATTATCCAGGCAACCCAGCAAGGAGAGATCTGACCTGGCCAGCACATAGCATATTAAACAGGATAACCTGAAACTCTCTCCGTGGCTAGCAATTGTCTGCTTGACCATTTTCACCTATTCTATCCTTATAACAGGGGCTGCTTTTTCTTTCCTTCCCTTCCCCCTTTCATTCAGGTCCTTTCAGTATCTACCTGGCAAGATTTGACTGCACATCGGTGGAGATTTTTTTCTCTCCTTTCCTTGGCTCTGAAGGAAAAAAAGGGAGGGAGAAAAAGAGAGAAAGAAAGAGCTTGAAATTATTTGTATTCTTCCATATATAACACCCTCTTTTCCCAGACACATCAGAGCAGCCCTTTACAAGTGAGAAAATAGCCAATATTTTAGAATCTGCAGCGAGGCACTTGAGCTAAAGCTCACTTTATTGTGAAATGAGATGTCATTGTGAGAAGTACCCACATAAATATAAGTGCTAAAGGACTTTGCTAATGCAGAACCCCCAATGTAACCGTGTGCTATTTTCTCCCTGTCGCCCAAAAAAAAAACCCCTTCCACCTTGATAGCTTTAGCCTCATATAACACACAACATATTTACACCAAGCCTTCAATGAGTATTAGGCAAAGAGGACTGAGCTTTAATACCCAGGTATATTTATGGCAGGCTAAATCACGTCTCCTCCTTCGCTTTGGAGCCCAAGACAACCCCCGTGGGGTTGGAAAAGATATTGTTGCATCTTAAAAGGTAAATGTAAACTCTTCAACAGAAAAGGAGCATTTTTTCCTGGAAGCAGCAATGTTGTACCTGGGTAAATCTTGGGAGCAATTACACAGCAAAGTTGGCTTTGATGAAGCAAGAGATGTGATGACATGTAATTACTTCTTTCGACGCCGAGCTGTGTGTTTATCAAAATGTTAATGCAGGCATAATAGCAGGCTGAGATGTTTGTGCCTTGGGATGTCAGAGCCTCCAGATGTCAATCACATCTGAAAATAACATTGCAAAGAAGCAGGGGAAGGGGTTTTGATGGCACGACTGACAGCCAGATTCTCGGGTGCCTGACAAGCCACGCAGCTTTTCCCTCTCCCTCGGTGCTTTGTCGCTGTAATGCACCTAATAGAATGGATCTTCCTTTTATTAACCCAAATGGAATAGGCTGGCACTAAAATGAAAGAAACCATGCATATCCATGTACAGAGGGAGCCTGTTAATAAGCACTTGTGTAGGCAAAGTTTGATGGGTTTCTAATTTCCCCTTTGGCCCTTCTCATTCCGTGTAAAACCACGAGAGATGCGACCGGGCTTTTGCTGCTGCAAAAACAACACCAAGAGTTTGCTGGAGCCTGTCTGAAGAGCCCACAGCATAAAGAGGCAACAGCACCCCAGCTTCATCAAATATGACGCACCACAGGCACCCACACAAGATAATACCCAGAGGGGTTGTGGAGTTTCCTTCCTTGGAGGGCTTCAAGACCCACCTGGACACGTTCCTGTGTGACCTGATCTAGGTGGGAGCTGCTTCTGCAGGGGCGTTGGACTGGATGAGCTCTAAAGGTCCCTTCCATCCCCCACCATGCTGTGATTCTATTGACTCTATGAAATTGGGTGATGCAGGTTCATCCATCAGGTAAGGAGGGTTGTGTCTGATGTACCATACCTATACCATACCCATCTCACACATCCCTGGCAGCCAGGGAGGCAGAGGAAAAGCCAAAACCCCACCTGAGAGCATTTAGGGGCCTTAACCATCTCCTTAACACCAGACCAAGGCTGAGCAGCCTCGTGCAACACTTCCCAGGCCAACTTCTCATAGGGCCCATTGGTATGTTCACCCTCTGCCCCCTTTCCCTCAGCTCTGAGCCCTGTAACCGTAGTGGCACAAGCTGCAAAGGCTTTTCTGAAAAGGCAAAGCATGGCTGAGGATCTCCAAAGCAGTGACTAGGAGAGGGCAAAGGAGAAGGTGCATGATCTGTGTCATCCTCAAGACACTGCCCTGCATAATCAGCCTTTGCAGACGCCAAAATGCCCCTTTTTCACCTTTGCTTTACGTCCCTCTTGCTGGCTCTGGCGCTCCGTGGGGAGAGGAGGAGGTGGCTCAAGAAGAAAAAGGCAGCTCTAAAGGCCCCCTCCAACTCCCACCATGCTGTGATTCTATGATGCTGTGTTTCACTGTGAGGGGGACAAAGCATTGGAACAACTGCCCAGGGAGGGTGCGGAGGCTCCTTCCCTGGAGCTCTTCCAAGACTCACCTGGACACGTTCCTGTGTGACCTGATCTAGGTGGGAGCTGCTTCTGCAGGGAGTTGGACTGGATAATCCTTAAAGGTCTCTTCCAACCCCCTCCCGTTCTATGATTCTACGATATTACACCCAGCTTTTGGGGAAGGTTTTAATTCTGATCTTAGCTGCTACCAAGAAACAGAGAGAGAAGCAGGGAGGGGTGGTGCTCCATAAGAAGACACTATGAGAAGTGGAACGTTTAACGAGCTACAAGGGGTATCACTTGGATTTCCAGCTCTCTCCCACTCCATGTGTCATTGCATGTGCTGGAAAGAAACAAGGGGAGAGCCAGGCACTCCCTTGGAGCCTAACCAGTGAGGTAATGAATGGGGTAAGTGGACAGAGAGCTTTGTGAGAGCACACTAATAAAGGCAGTGGAGATAAGGCACAATTGGAAGAAGGCTACCTGGCCTTGACAAAGCCCAGTGCCTGGGGAAAGGAGGTAATCTTGGAGTGTGGAACAGCAGCATTTGGGTGTCAACATGTTGAAGGCAGTAAGCATCTTAGAAATACAGCTGACAGTTGCTTGGCAACTGCAGTTACAAAAAGATGTTCAAAGTAAGCAGGAGGCTGAGGCCAGTGTATGGGAAGTTTAGCATCAGAAGCAGTCAATAATCTCCGGTTTGCTTCTGATAAGAGGAGCAAGAGAGAGGAATTCCTAACAGCCTCCTTTCTCTTAAGGACTGGAGATACTTCATGGTGATCCACATCAGGCTATTTGACCAGAAGCAAGAGGAGAGAGTCATTGAGACAAGGCAGCAATGGGCAAGTCATCTCTATCTTTCCAAGCGGTCGACATCATCTTGTTTAGGATGAGACTCCAAAGCAGAGCTTATTTGCTCTGAAAACACAGGAGAATTCACCCTGCCAACCCACATTGCAGAGTTTTGGACTTCAAGGCTTTGTGTATGAAAACACCAGTGACCAAAAAGCCTTGTTTCATCAACAGGAGGATTCAGGAGAGCTCCTGGGTGTTTCAGGAGAGATGGAAAAGTTAGGTCATAAACACAAACACAAAACACAACAACCAGTGCTGTAACAAACCTAAATGATGCCACTTGAAAATATCAAGGCAGCCAATCAGTCTTATGACAAAATAGAAACTCAAAACACACTTGAGCAAATACGATACTCAAAAAAAAACAAAAAGGAGGAGGGAGAAAACAGGAGAGCTCAAGTGTTTTCCATGGTAAGTGGCTTAATCCTCAACAAAGGGGGGTGGGGAGCAAAAAGTGAGTACCCACTTGTACAGGTGGAGATAAGGAACCATGTGCTGAATCCAGGTCGGGCAAAGCACTGAGATGTTGGTTTCATTTTCCTTCCAGCACGGTGATAAAATTGCTTAGCAGAAAATTATTGCCTTCAGAGGGCTGATGGTGATGGCTGATTGAGCTGACGATGTGGAAATCACATCTCAGATCAGTACGAGAGAGAAACAGAAGGGAGTAAGAAGGAAAAAGGAAAAACAAAGCTGCTTTTCTTTTCCCCTCACTCAGAATCATGGAATGGTGGGGATTGGAAGGTTAGAGCTCATCCAGCCCAACCCCCCTGCAGAAGCAGCTCCCACCTAGATCAGGTCACACAGGAACGTGTCCAGGTGGGGTTTGGAAACCTCCAGAGGAAAATCCACACCCTCCCTGGGAAGTTCATCCCCAGAAGGTTCCTCACCATGGTCCACCATCATCTCATCCCCAGAAGACTCCTCATCATGGTCCCTATCACGTCATTCCCAGAAGGTTCCTTGTCATGGTTCCATCACCTCATCAGAGAATGGTGGGGGTTGGAAGGGACCTTTACAGCTCATCCAGTCCAATCCCTCTGCAGAAGCAGCTCCCACCTAGATCAGGTCACACAGGAACGTGTCCAGGTGAGTTTTGAAGAGCTCCAAGGAAGGAGCCTCCACGCCCTCCCTGGGCAGCCTGGGCCAGGGCTCCCTCACCTCAGCACTGAAACAGCTTCTCCTTGTGTTTCAATGGAACTTTTTGTTTTCCAGCTTCATCCTATTATCCTGTTGCTAGATATCATTGAAAAAAGTGCTGCCCCAACCTCCTGACACCCACCATCTATACACTTATAAATATTAATAAGATCCCCTCTCAACCTCCTCTTCTCCCGACTCCTTGTGCCAAGAATGACTGGCAGCAGACCTTCAGCCAACCACTGCCCTGCTGTCTGGGATATTTATCCTTTGGATGTGTCACTTCAGCTGCTGAAGAGTGAACCCTAATTTTTTTAGCTGCTTTTTTTTTCCCCCACCCCCCCCCAAGAGCCTTTGGGAGCTGGCAGAAAAAACGAGTGTCACATGAAACTTGGAGAGCTGAAAGAAATCACCAAGGCCTTGAGAAGTGTATCATCATCATCATCACCACCTTCACCACCACCTTGGGAGCATCTGATTTAATGTTTGGAATGCTGCTTAACTGGCTTCTTGCAGGTTGAGCCTGCACCATGACAGCCTGGATACCCTGACTAAAAAGAAAGGGGAGAGGTTTGTCAAAGGAGGTCTTGCAGCCGCCTCTGGGAAAGGGATCTGAGATCAGTCTGACAGGGAGCTTCATCTCTGCCTCACACAAGATCCTGAGTTCCTTCCAGCAAAGGCCTTCCTGTGCAAAATGTATTTACATTTCCATGCTGCTCTCCAAAGCAGGTGTTAGATAATTCAGTAATTAGTATGCACATCTAACTTCATTGCAGCCTCTGTTGATCTCTCAATTAGAGTTAGCTGGGTCCTCTGAAGTTTGCAGTGGTTAATTAGAGCATTATTGAACAGGCAGGCTCTGCAGGAGAGCTTCCCCAGCAGCTGCCAGCTCGAGCCTGGGTAGTCCTTGACCTGCTCACAGCTGGCTGGAGATGGGGTTGGTGGGGGGACACACCAGTTCTGACCCTGCAGCAATCAGCCACATGGAATCACGGGATGGTGAAGGGTTGGAAGGGACCTTTAGATCTCATCCAGTGCAACTCCCTTGCAGAAGCAGCTCCCACCTAGATCAGGTCACACAGGAACGTGTCCAGGTGGCTCTTGAAGAGCTCCAAGGAAGGAGCCTCCACATCCCCTCTGGGCAGCCTGGGCCAGGGCTCCCTCACTGAAACACCAAAGGACTTTCTCCTCCTGTTTAAGAGGAACTTTTTGTGTTCCAGCTTCACCCCATTACCGCTTGTCCTGTTATTAGAGACAAAAGTGCTGCCCCAACCTCCTGACACCCAGCAGTGAGATATTTGTAACTATTGCTGAGCTTCCCCCCTCAGGCTCCTCTTCTCCAGACTGAACAGCCCCAGGTCCCACAGCCTTTCCTCAGCAGGAAGATGCTCCAGGCCCCTGAGCATCTTGCTGGCCCTGCACTGGCCTCTCTGCAGCACTTCCCTGTCCACATCCCATCTGGTAAGATACCAACTACCCTAAATAGCTCTGCTTTGCTGCCATTAAGATCTGGGGCATCATTTGGGAGTCAACAAAACAAATCCCACCAGCACCAGACAGACAATGAGGGAATTCAAACCCCCTCCCTCTGTGGCTTCCTCTGCCAAAACCTATTGCCCAGTTGCAACAGCAACAGGAGAGGACACAACAGGAGAGGGAGAGCTTAACAGGAGGATATGGAGCAAAAAAGAAAAAGGAGAAGAGTCTGAGATATGGACCCCATTTGTCTGAAGTGTTTTGTGAGCCTGTGAATCCCTTCCTACCGACAAACTGCAGCCGGCAGTATGAAAACAGCTCCCGGTAAATAATTGAAGGTGTCATGTCAACTCCAACATCTGAAATCTGGTTTTTTTGCAGCAACTCATGATAATCACTGAAGTACAGCTTAGCATTTATGCTATAAATATTAGAGAAGGTGTATGTGTGTGTGTGCGTGTGTGTACATAATTTCAAATTCAGTAGGCAAGGCTGTTAGCCCAACTTTAGGGAAATCCACGTGAAGCGGGGAGAGGGGCAACGATGCAGGATGATCAAAAGCAAGGTTGTTTTCCTTCCCAAACACTTCTCTCTGCTGGAACATGGGCTGATGATTTTTACAAGAGCTTCTTGCAGAAGCACAAGGCCTTTGGGGACTCGGTGGAAAGCACTGTCCAAGTACAAGGTAAATAAACAGCCTAAAAGGCAGAACCTGTGGGAATCTCTTGGAGATACCATGAGTTTCATTACCGAGGATTATGGCCTTTGATACTGATGCACAACAGACCTGTTAGAGAGCAGTGCAGGGGAAAGGGAGCTGGGGGTGCTGTGGGCAGCAGGATGAGCCTGAGCCAGCAACGTGCCCTCATGGGCAAGAGGCCAATGGCAGCCTGGGCTGGGTGAGAAGGGCTGTGGGCAGTAGGTCAGAGAGGTTCTGCTCCCGCTCTGCTCTGCCCTCCTGAGCCCACATCTGGGATATTGTGTCCAGTCCTGGGCCCCTCAGTTGCAGAAGGACAGGGAGCTGCTGGAGAGAGCTCAGTGCAGGGCCACAGAGATGCTGGAGTGGAGCATCTGCCTTGTGCTGAAAGGCTGAGGGAGCTGGGGCTCTGCAGCTTGGAGAAGAGGAGCCTGAGGGGTGAGCTCAGTCATGTCACAAACCCATCAAGGGTGGGTGTGAGGAGGCTGGAGCCAGGCTGTGCTCAGGGATGGCCAAGGACAGGACAAGGGGCAACAAGCTGGGACAGAAGAGGTTCCAAAGCAACACAAGGGATAAACTTGTTCCCTGTTGAGGTGAGGGAGCCCTGGCAGGGGCTGCCCAGATGGGCTGTGGAGGCTCCTTCTCTGGAGACATCCCACCCCAGCTGGATGAGTCCCTGTGTGCCCTGCTCTAGGTGCTGCTGCTCTGGCAGGGGGGTTGCACTGGGTGAGCTTTCCAGCTCCCTCCCAGCCCTTGAGATTCTGTGACTCTGTGTGATTCAGTGAAACACAGCAACCAGCACAAGCTCCAACCTTTGAGGCAGCAAAAACCCCACCAGGCTCCAGCAAATAATGGCCATGGGTTTGCTGCACATCCCCAGCCAAGCTCCAGTGTCTTGAACAGTGCAGAGCTTTGGACAGAAGGCTCAATGTGATGCTTTAGGAGCCCTGGCACCTGCTTTCACGAGAAAGCACATTTCCAGGTGGCTTTATCACTGACCTCCATATGGAAGTGAGCTGCAGGGCAGCCTGTGAGCAGGACTGAGGGGAAAAGCATAAACAAAAGGAGGGTGTTTTGAAAAAATTAAGAAAGCAATTTAGAAGTGGATAATTAGATCTCCTTCTCGTGCTGCTCTGGGAAAATTCAATTACTTCTTTATGAAGGTGTGTGGATCAGCTCTGAGACTATTGTGGGGAAAGATTATTTTTCTAATATTCTTTTTCCCTCCCTCCTTCCCTCCCTCCCCACTCTCCCTCTCTCTCTCTCCCTGCCCCAATTCCCGAGCTCTTCACACAGCCAAGGAAGTGGCACTCGTAGCCTTCAGCTGTGGCAGTCGTTCATCTCCAATAATTGCAATGTGCTGCATAAATTGCCAGCGACATGAAGAATCAAATTAGCTTCAAATGAACCCAAATGGCAAATCTCAAGCAAGTATCAGATGCAACAACTCATTAATCCTCATTTCACAAGGGGGAAAGAATCGAGGGTGGCCAAGCTGGCCTGGCGCCCAACAGGAAGATGAGGCCTCTTTGGAGATGGCAGAAGACCTTGGAGGGCTTCAAGACCCACCTGGACATGTTCCTGTGTGACCTGATCTAGGTGAGAGCTGCTTCTGTAGGGAAGTTGGAGCAGATGATCTCCAATGGTCCCTTTCCAACCCCTCCCATTCTGTGATTCTATAAATCAGACTATAGAATCACAGAATCATATGATGGTAGGGGTTGGAAAGGACCTTTAGAACTCATCCAGTCCAACCCTCCTGCAGAAGCAGCTCCCACCTAGATCAGGTCACACAGGAACGTGTCCAGGTGGGTCTTGAAGAGCTCCAAGGAAGGAGCCTCCACATCCTCCCTGGGCAGCCTGGGCCAGGGCTCCCTCACTGACACACTCAAACAGCTTCTCCTTGTGTTTCAGTGGAACTCTTTGTGGAACCCTACAGCCTGAGAGCAATGGACACTCAGATGCACTTTGCAGCACACACATTTTTGGCCACTGCCTGCCTTGGACCTGCTTCAGCATCACATACTCCTAAGGGTTGGAAGGAACCTCACAATCTCATCCAGTCCACCCCACCCCCTGCCAGAGCAGGACCACCTAGAGTAGGTCAATCCCTACTTTGATTCTCCTGTGTCCATTTTCCACATTGCATCTCTGTGCTGCTTTTCCTGCCTTCTCTTTAATGAGGTTTATTGTTTGCGCTGCATCACTTTCAAAGGCACGTCACCCGCTTCGAGATCGCCTTCAGATCTCCAGCTTTGGGGAAGGAAAAGGGGGGGAAGGAGGGTCCTTTGAAGCCACAGTCATTAATTCAGTAGCTGCTCTCTGCATTTAACAGCACAAGTGTTTGAAGCACACAGAAGCCACCGTGGAGACATCTAAGAGGCGTCCCATGATACTGCACGTTCGAGCAATTATGAAACTGCTAGGCCTGCCCGTCCTTCCCTACTTTGTAACTTCCCTCCAGACAGCACAAATGAAAGTCTAAAGATATCAAAATATCCCTGTCTGGCTCTGATGATGACTTCCCTAGGACTAGAGACCACACACAACAAAAGATTTCCTTTTTAATTACCAGCAGTTCAACTTTTCCTAACCCGCTGATTGCAAATAACAAGGTGAAAACCACAAACACAAAACACATTAAAAAGCCCCATCAAGGCTGCTGGGGAACAGAAAGGTTGTGAAGCTGAAAAGCTGAAGTGTTGAGGAGTTAACAGTTCTGGTGTGCATGGGCATTTCCAACAGCAAGCTTTTGCATCTGTGGTTGTTCTTGCTTGCTAGGGTGTTTCTGACATAGGCACAGTTGCTTCCCTGAACATTAAACCCCCATTTGCCCCATTGACCTGTAGTTATGGTAGAAACAAAACTGCTGGTGCACTGAGGTAGCGTTCTTGTCACAGAATCACAGAATCTCAAGGGCTGGGAGGGAGCTGGAAAGCTCACCCAGTGCAACCCCCCTGCCAGAGCAGCAGCACCTAGAGCAGGGCACACAGGGACTCATCCAGCTGGGGTGGGATGTCTCCAGAGAAGGAGCCTCCACAGCCCATCTGGGCAGCCCCTGCCAGGGCTCCCTCACCTCAANGAGCAGAACCTCTCTGACCTACTGCCCACAGCCCTTCTCACCCAGCCCAGATGCCATTGGCCTCTTGCCCACGAGGGCACGTTGCTGGCTCAGGCTCATCCTGCTGCCCACAGCACTCCCAGCTCCCTTTCCCCTCCACTGCTCTCTAAGAGCTCATTCCCCAGCCTGCGTTGGTACATGGGGTTGTTCTCTCCCAGATGCAACACTCTACCCTTGCCTTTGTTGAACTTCCTTAGATTTCTCTCTTCCCAACCCTCCAGCCTGTCCAGCTTGGTCACATCAGCTCTATTTCTGACACCTTTGGGTCTGTTCACTTATTCCCAAGCCTTCCTCATTTTACACTCACTGTTCACCAGGCAAGGCAGGTGGAAGCCTAAACTGTTCTCTTTATTAATAGAGTAATTGATTACCTGTATGTGTGAAAACACAGTCACTGCCTACACACAGCACAGCCTCTTGCAGAAACTATTCCTTGGTCAAGCCATCCCTTTGATTATTCACAGAGACATCAGATCAAGATCTATCAGCCCCAAGAAGCAAAGCTTTAGCTTTGGGGAGAGGACACACAGGGAAAAAAACCTCAGTGTTCCCTTTTACTTCAGACCAGCAGCACATGTAAGGGCTCTGACCCCTAAACCCAAGGCCCTCAGAGCAGCTTTGCTGGCAAATCCACCACCACCAATTAACACTAATACCTCCCTACTACTTCATCCCAGGGACTCCAGCCATCCCAGTTCAGCCTCACCAAGGGCACTGGCAAACCCTATGCTCCCAACCCACAGCCCAAACCCTTCTTTCCATTTCAGCAGACAAGAGATGCCTTAACAAGGTGCCAAGGCAGGTAAATAAATGGCTGTTAAGGCTTTCTGGCTGGAGATTTCTCTCCCTATTGAAAAACAAGCCTTAGCACCCGATGGAACCTGGTATCAATCATGCATTTATTGTTATATACCTCAGCAGTACGTAGCAATTAGTAGAGGCAACACTAATTAGATTTTACATTGTAATGCAAGTCCCTCTAAACTTAAGGCATAACATACCTGGCTCTTAATGACTGCAAGGTCATTGCTGGCATTGTGTGTAATAGCTTTGATGCTAATGAATCCATTTGCTATGCATGGGAACATCACATGTTTTCCCTGGGTCCTTTTTACCACTTGCCAGCGGACACTTGGTTTAAATTGCTGCTGTGCACAACTTGGTTGAGAAGAAGCCACCTCAAATGCCCAGATTTAATTTGCAGCACCTTCCCAGCTCCCAAGAAAGCAAGACCCCTGACAAACCTCCTCCAAGGGCAGACAAGCAGGCTTGTTTGAAGGGATTAGCTTTAGATTAGAATGGCATCAAACTCCAGGAAAGCACGAAACTTGAGTTTCTTTTGTGCTTCAGAATGGAAACAAAAAAAAAAAAAGCTGGAAGACAACAGGCTTAAAGTCAGATTAGTGCTGTCCCTCTGTCTTTTTCATCATATATGGCATAATCTGCTTAAAAGACAGCACAGCATCACGCTGTCAGGTCAGGAACTGACCTTTTGTTTCCCTCTGTTCCCCGCCTCTGACCACCACCAGAGCTGAATAAATCACAAAAGGTGCCATGTAGCAAAAGTAAATTCAGTTCAAGGTTCCAAAACAACATCCATGGGCTTTATAATTAGCTTTTTTAATTAATTTCCTATTCTCCTCTAATTACTATGCTTGCAAAGACAAATTCTATCAGCTAGAATTGTTTTACTAAAGGCAACTGGATTATTCCAAGACTGATAGCATCCATGGTTAAGGCTGTGGGGATGAGAAGAGCTGCAGGCTCAAAACTGTTGATCTGAGGAAGCCCTGATGGTCCCACAAAGCTTGGCTCTGATGGGATCATGGAATTAGAGAACAGGAGGGGTTGGAAGGGACTTTTAGAGCTCATTCAGACCAACCCCCCTGCAGAAGCAGCTCCCACCTAGATCAGGTCACACAGGAATGTGTCCAGGGGGGTCTTGAAGAGCTCCAAGGAAGGAGCCTTCCACACCCTCCCTGGGCAGCCTGGGCCAGGGCTCCCTCACTGAAACACTGAAACAGCTTCTCCTCCTGTTTCAATGGAACTGTTTGTGTTGCAGCTTCATCCCATCACCCCTTGTCCTGTCACTGGATATCATCAAAAAAAGTGCTGCCCCATCCTCCTGAGACCCAGCAGTGAGATATTTGTAACTATTCCTGAGCTCCCCCCTCAGGCTCCTCCAGACTGAACAGCCCCAGGTCCTGCAGCCTTTCCTCAGCAGGAAGATGCTCCAGGCCCCTGAGCATCTTGCTGGCCCTGCACTGGCCTCTCTGCAGCACTTCCCTGTCCCTCTGCAGCTGGGGTCCCCAGCACTGGCCACAGGACTCCAGATGAGGCCTCAGCAGCTCTGGCACAGCAGAGGGGGAGCACAAGCTCCATGGCTCTGCTGCCCACACTCTGCTTGATGCATCCCAGGGGCATCAAGCATTGCTCCTGGTAGTTTACCTAAGAAAGGACACTGTCCAGGTTGCAAGGTGTGCAATACCACCCAGCCCAGGACAAATCTCACTTTGAAGGACTTTCCTCAAGCCAAATGAAACGTGATGCCTTTGACACACCACGGAAACACAACGTGAAACGCATCAAACAGGAGGGAGGGAGAGTTTAAGGAAGTTTTGAACTGCTGGCTGGAGGCTGGATATGGCAGGTGATAAAACCAGAGTGAACAAATATATCCCATGACATACCCACTGAACCGAGGTTACTCACTAAAAAAAACCCCAAGGAGAAGCCATGCTGTGACTCATTTTACAGGCCCAAAGAATCAATGCCTGCAGTAACTAAAAGACTTGAATGTTGGCTGAAAATAGCTGCTACCGTTCAAGACTGTGCAGCATTTAGTCTTTCAGTTCTGAGCTTTACTTGCTACGCATTCCTCCCCTTCTCCTCTGCTCTCATGAGTCTGCATCTGGAATAATGTGTCCAGTTCTGGCACCT
>WBNH01012140.1:68206-83260 GCA_013401255.1 Urocolius indicus | reverse complement strand
TTGTTCCCTGTTGAGGTGAGGGAGCCCTGGCAGGGGCTGCCCAGATGGGCTGTGGAGGCTCCTTCTCTGGAGACATCCCAACCCAGCTGGATGAGTCCCTGTGTGCCCTGCTCTAGGTGCTGCTGCTCTGGCAGGGGGGTTGCAGTGGGTGAGCTTTCCAGCTCCCTTTCAGCCCTTGAGATTCAGTGATTCAGTAATAAGCCTGAGCTTGCTCTTGACAAATTTGCCACCAAGTAAAACACACTGAAAGCAGGAGGAACACAAGGTCCCTGAGGCAGAGATTGGACTTTGTGATTTTGAGAGGTAGACAGCTAAATCATAGACTCACAGCATGGTGGGGGTTGGAAGGGACCTTTAGAGCTCATCCAGTCCAACCTCCCTGCAGAAGCAGCTCCCACCTAGATCAGGTCACACAGGAATGTGTCCAGGTGGGTCTTGAAGAAGGACTCAGATTGCTTTGTGAAGCTCAACCTACATGTTTTAGCATGACTTAAGCCAAGACTCTGCACATTGCAAGCACCAGAATAATCATGCCAGTAGGATTTGGGTATCCAAAAGTGACCTCTTTGCAAGCTGATGGCCTGTGGAAGCTCAGAGGCTGCTGTGCCACCCCTCCACTTGGGTCTGAGGCACTAGGGAGAGGGTGCTGCAGTGAATTTGTTGGCTGAGCAAACAGTCTATTCTCATGCTCAGATAATGCAGAAATAAAGTGCATTTGTAACAGACAACAAAAGGATTATCCCCCATTCATTTCAAAGCACCCTTCATTCCACTCAGGGATTACATTTCCCTTTTACTTATCTTGCAAATGGTTTTTTCTTAAGAGCAGGTGGCTTATGGCAAATACCAAACCGTGGTTGGGGACAATGGAAGTGTGTGCTGCAGGAGAGAGCTCCCATTCAGCACAGAAACACACTTAGGCTGTAATCTACTGCCTCAGAAGGACCTAACTCTTTGGAAAAGCAGAGCTTTGGAAACCCAAGGCCCACTTCACATTTTGGGGAGGATGATTGTTAAGGAGTGTATCTTCAGCTTCCACGTCTTGGCACTGGAGGAGAACAGCAGCACTGCTGCTGGGTTCATCTGCTTAGAATGTCAAAGCACTTGTGCAAACAGAAATCCCATCCAGAAGCAAACAGGATTCAAAACCCTCTTGGCTTTTGGGTTTTTTTTTTGCTTGTTGAAATGCAAGAGCTTCTTTACTTTGTCATGTCTCAGAAACCATTGCACCATGGCAAAATTGAAGTGCTCAGCACACACAAGGGAAGGCAGGGAAGAGAAGCCCAAGAGCCTGGTGCAACCATCACACATCCCCTTTGTCCAGGTTAAAAGGATTAAGCAGGAGAGCTGGCAAGGCTCAGCATTTGAACCCTCAACATCAGACTAGAGACCTAGCTCCAGCAAGTCTCCTTGACTGAAGAGCTTATATGAAATACTTTGCTTGGTCTTAGCCCAGATGTGAGGGATGAGGAGTCAGGAACAGCAGAGCTGGGCTCTGCAAGGCAGAGGAGTGGGTTACGGTAGGTGGCAACTCACACAACTCAGCCCCTGGTTCCAGCCATCCTGCCTTGCACTAAAACAAACACAAACTAACCTGGGGATGAAGGGAGCAGGTGGTTTCATGCTGCCTGTAAATCGATGAGTCTAAGGGAGTTATGATTGATTTGGAGCTAGGGAGGGGACACCTTCCATGGCTTTGAAGAAGCTAAAAAGAACAGAGAGTCTCTGCTTATTCCACCTTAGCTTTCCAAGCAAAAATGGAGAAAAAAACATTGTCACTTGCCATTCCATCATCACTCAGCTAAAAAAATAAACCTCCACTATTACTCTCAGTTTCTCCAGCCTCACAGAAAGCATTCAGTTATCTCTCCTGTCCTGCTGCTCCTGATAGGGGAAATTACAGCATCAGCAAGGAGCTAAAGGAGCAACCCTGCTCTTCACTGGTGATTTATTCCCTGTGGTTGCTTTGAGTAGCCCCAAAAATGTTGCTCTGCATTGCCCTGTCCTGAGAGAGATAACAGCAGCATAGGTGAGGAAATAACACAGCTTTCCTCTGGAAGAATTAGATCTGCATGAGCTGATCCTTTTAATAACCAAGGGCAACTGGATGTGACCCAGAGCAGCATATGGAACATGGAAATAAGGAAAAAAAGGAAGAAAATGCCATCCTGCAGTGCCCAGCTGCCACCCAGCACTGGCACTGCAAAGCTGTCACAGCAGCATCAAGCCTGGCAAGCCCTGACTCCCAAACACAGTCCCCAGGAGCCATAATCAAAGGCTGAAGGTGACAGGCAACTGGCCCCACTTGCCTTATTTATTAGGCATTTTGTGCTATTGTTTATGCCACTGTTTGATCACAGAATCATTTCAGCTGGAGTGAATCATTTCAGCCCATGGAGTGCAGCCTCTGTTCCAGTCCCATCACCCACCAGCCCATTGCCCTCAGTGCAACACCCACCCAGCTCTGAAACCCCTCCAGGGACGGTGACTCCAGCAGCTCCCTGGGCAGCCCCTTCCAATGCCTCACAGCCCTGGCAGCAAAGAAATCCCTCCTCACATCCAGCCTCAACCTCCCCTGGTAACACTTGAGGCTGTTTCATCTTGTTCTGTTGTTGTCACCAGGGAGAACAGATCAACCCCACATGGCTGCAGCTTTCTTTCAGGTAGTTGTAGAGTGAGAAGCTCTCTCCTGAGCCTTCTCTTCTCCAGGCTCAACAGCCCCAGACCTCTCAGCCCTTCCTCATCTGAGACATGCTCCAAATCCTTTCCTAGCTTAGTAGCCCATCTCTGGATCCTCTCCAGCACCTCAGTGTCCTTCTTGTAGAGAGGGACCCAAAACTGGACACAGTATTGGAGGTGCAGCCTCACCAAAGTCAAGTCCAGGGCAATGATCAGCTCCTGCTCCTGCTGGCAACACTGTTCCTGATCCAGGCCAGGATGCCCTTGGCCTTCTTGCCCACGTGGGCACACCGCTGGCTCATGTTCAACCAACTCTGCCAGGTCCCTCTGTGCCTGACAGCTTTCCAGACACTTCTCCCCAAGCCTGGAGCACTGCTGGGGGTTGTTATAGCCCAAGCACAGGCCCCAGCCCTTGGCCTTATTGAAACTCATGGAGCCGACCTTGTCCCAGCCATCCAGCTTGTTTGGATCTCTCTGTAAAGCTTCCTTAGAGCTATGAAGTGGTTGGGTTGGGGTGGTTTTTTTTCCCCTTTTCCCTCCCCTTTCTTCTTTCTAATGGATTGAAATTTTTAAAGGAAGAAAAAGAAATGCAGACAACCCGACCACACTCTGCAAATCAATGCACCTTGTGGATGATAATACTTGAGATTGATGGAACACTTAATGTTTGCAAAGTGCTTTGGAAAAAAAAAAGGAATTAACCTTCAGAACTGCATTGAGATAGATAAGCAGCGTTAATACAGCTGTACCGGAGGGAGAAACTGAGTCAAAGGCATTCAAACAGCACAAGAAGAAGTCCTGGCACTGCTTTAACCCCTGGACTCTGCATCAGGCCTCTACATCCAAGCTGCAACACTTAAAGGTTGTGCCACAAATGCCCTGTGATGCTTGTTTAAGTCAGGAGACCTAGGTTTAAGTCATGTTTAAGAGCAAAACCATGATAAAACATCCAAAGCACCAGAATAACTCACCCTTGGGTTATGGCCACAGTTATGGCCTCGTTTAAAACCATCCAGGCTCAGGACAGGCAAAATCCCAAAGCCAGCTTGGTTGACTTCAACCAAGTGTTGGAAACAGAAGGACTAACAAATACCAACACAAAAGGTGCTCAAAGCAGCAATTGTGAGAGGCAGGTTTCAGGGTTCATCAAACAAGAAGCACCATTTGTGCACCTTTGGCAAAAGCTGTGAAGGAGCATCCATATGGATCCAGAGAGATGTTCCACACAGCAAAGCCCTGACAGCCTAGGAGGAGACTGAGCCTTGGCCACAGGACTCTGCTGCCTCCCTGCTCTCTGTGACTGGGATCTAGAAGTGCTGTGCATATATACTAGACATGACCTTTTGGCAAATCCTTTGAAAAACCTGCCTTCTCACATTCAAAGCTCATTGTCCCATGCGAGCAAACAGGAGAGCCCTCCCATATGTAAACAGGAGATCAAGGAGCTTTCCAGAAGACAGATTATTTGTGCAGATGTTAGTGCTCTTTGGAGCAGTTTCTATTTGAAGGTGAACACAAGCACAGCACACTTCAGCAGAAGCTCATTTAATTCTCATCATTAGCAGGTCTCTAATGTATAATTGATCCTTCACTCATATGATAACTCAGGCACCAGATAGCTCTAAGGGATAGAGAGTCCTGTATTCACCCAGAAGAGCCTCAGAGAGTAGAAACCAAACCAAGTGAAATGGGAAAGTCACAGCCCAAGATGCAGGACATCTGGAGTTAATACACTTCCTACAACCTCAGGGCAAAGCCCCTGCTCCAGCACCCTTCTGATTTCCCAATTAAGCACACTGATACAAATGAAAGCTCTCGTCCCAGCTTGTGGGGGAACCACATATTACCTTGAATTGAGAGAAAAAACAAAGCTTTCCTTGGTTCTGCTCCTTAGTGTCAGTCAAAAACACCCTCTGCTGCTGAAAGCTGAGCTTGGGTTTTGTGTTTGGCCTAATCCAAGAGTATCACATGCTTTAATCCAAGGTGAGACCTATCACAGAACGTTCAGAGTTGGAATGGACCTTGAGAGATCATGCAGTGCAGCCCCCCTGCCAGAGCAGGACCAGCTAGAATAAGTCACACAAGAACTCAGACAACTGGGTGTGAATGTCAGCAGAAAAGGAGACTCCACAGCCCATCTGAGCAGCCCCTCCCAGGGCTCCCTCACCCTTGGGTAGAATTAAACTCAAGGCAAGGCTCAATTTTGAAGCAAAAGCACAAAGCAAGCTTTGGCCACCTCAAAAAGTTTGAGGTTGACTGAGCATTAACAAGAGGAGGTTCTGAGACTCTCACTGCTCTGGTAGCATGGATGGAAATGAAATCTTCATGAACACAACTGTCCTCAACTGCTGTTCCCAACTGTCTCTGCACATCAAATACATCCTTGAACAACTGCTCACCTCTGGTCTGATTTTTATCATAGTTAATGAGAACTCCTCTCTGTCCAAGGGAGTGTTTCACGTGGAGGTTCCCATCCTGCAAAGCAGGAGCAAAGCAGGGAGAGAGAAAGAGGGGTTGGAAAACCTACCGACCTCAGCATTGTTTGTGGAGCTACAAGAGACATCACACCAACACACAAGTTGGCTGCTCACCTCTCCCTAACCTTACCTTCCTCCAAAGGGTTTGAAAGAGTCGTAATTAAACAATGATTTTGCCATAAGTACTGGACTTCAGAAGCCTGCTTTTCTCTTTCATTTGTTAGAGAAGGGGAAGGGGGGGGGGAGGGTGGGGAGAGGGAAGGTTTAAGATAATGGCCTTTTTCCTCTTCAGAATAAATTAAGCTCAAAAGATAGAGAATCCCATTACTAATGCCTTTTAGCAAAGCCCAGCCATTCTTTTAAAGTCCAACTTTCAAGTGTAATGTGCAGTGATCTCCCTGAAATCTTTGCTGTAATGATATTTAAGTGATGGCCAAGTATATCAGTGGGTTCAGGAGAAGTATTGATTGCCTATCTTCAAGGGGATGAGCCACTGCAGGAGAGCTGTGGCAAAGGGAACTCATGCTGCTGATAAAAGATGCCTTTAAAACCACACACACACACACACACACACAGAGCTGCTAGTCACTAATTATTCCAGGAGTCACAACAGAAGAAAAGGAAAAGGTAAAGCAGACAAATCAAGGCAAAGGAGCAGCCTCAAGGAGGGGAATGTGGGACATGGGGCTCTGATGTGCAATAGGAAAACTTGCTCCTGTCCCTTCTGCACACACCCTTCCCTCAATTGAACATGCTTTTCAAGTTCTCCTTCCTTTCTTTGAGCAGGAGGAAAGCTGACAAAAGCACTGCGTTCATAGCTGCTAAGAGGGGAGGGANTTAAACTCAAGGCAAGGCTCAATTTTGAAGCAAAAGCACAAAGCAAGCTTTGGCCACCTCAAAAAGTTTGAGGTTGACTGAGCATTAACAAGAGGAGGTTCTGAGACTCTCACTGCTCTGGTAGCATGGATGGAAATGAAATCTTCATGAACACAACTGTCCTCAACTGCTGTTCCCAACTGTCTCTGCACGTCAAATACATCCTTGAACAACTGCTCACCTCTGGTCTGACTTTTATCATAGTTAATGAGAACTCCTCTCTGTCCAAGGGAGTGTTTCACGTGGAGGTTCCCATCCTGCAAAGCAGGAGCAAAGCAGGGAGAGAGAAAGAGGGGTTGGAAAACCTACCGACCTCAGCATTGTTTGTGGAGCTACAAGAGACATCACACCAACACACAAGTTGGCTGCTCACCTCTCCCTAACCTTACCTTCCTCCAAAGGGTTTGAAAGAGTCGTAATTAAACAATGATTTTGCCATAAGTACTGGACTTCAGAAGCCTGCTTTTCTCTTTCATTTGTTAGAGAAGGGGAAGGGGGGGGGGGGAGGGGGGGGAGAGGGAAGGGTTAAGATAATGGCCTTTTTCCTCTTCAGAATAAATTAAGCTCAAAAGATAGAGAATCCCATTACTAATGCCTTTTAGCAAAGCCCAGCCATTCTTTTAAAGTCCAACTTTCAAGTGTAATGTGCAGTGATCTCCCTGAAATCTTTGCTGTAATGATATTTAAGTGATGGCCAAGTATATCAGTGGGTTCAGGAGAAGTATTGATTGCCTATCTTCAAGGGGATGAGCCACTGCAGGAGAGCTGTGGCAAAGGGAACTCATGCTGCTGATAAAAGATGCCTTTAAAACCACACACACACACACACACACACACACACACACAGAGCTGCTAGTCACTAATTATTATAGGAGTCACAACAGAAGAAAAGGAAAAGGTAAAGCAGACAAATCAAGGCAAAGGAGCAGCCTCAAGGAGGGGAATGTGGGACATGGGGCTCTGATGTGCAATAGGAAAACTTGCTCCTGTCCCTTCTGCACACACCCTTCCCTCAATTGAACATGCTTTTCAAGTTCTCCTTCCTTTCTTTGAGCAGGAGGAAAGCTGACAAAAGCACTGCGTTCATAGCTGCTAAGAGGGGAGGGAGGGGGGAAAGAAGAAAGGTGATGCTGGAAGGGGGGGAAGGTTTGAGATTGCTCACGTGTCTCCTTTGAAAAAGCCCACCCTTATGAAACCAAGAAGTACCATGCTGTGGTCTGAGAGGTGGGGTGACCTCCCCTCACACACCAGCTCAGAGAAATTTGGGGGGCACAGGCACAGGTGGCACTTCTTTTGGCACATCTGTGAACAAGGCTGCAAAAATCAAAGCATTGCCCTTCCCCAATCCAAGCCCTGGAAGAGCAAATGTCACGTTGCACAGTGGATGCAGCAAAAGGCTGGACCCAAAGCCCCGTCCCTCCCCTCTGGAGAGTCAGAAGGAGATGTCCACTGCACAGCATCGACCTCTGAGAGCACAGGGAATTTATAGCAATACCTCCAGCCCTGGGGACAGCCTCTCCATCTGCTGCAGCCTCCACGGCTGAACCACTGCTCCAAGGTTGCAGAGGAAAAGTCCCCTGTGACTTCAAGGGAGCAGGTTCCCAACCCCGTCAGTGTGTTTGCTCTGCATTAGCAACCTCCTTTTCTCCACTTCAACCTCAGCCCCTTGTACTGAGGGATTCATAGGGTCTGCTTCTGTCCCCTGCCCAAGCCAAACTTTCCAGATCATCAAAGGAAGCAGGTATCTAAGAGAGGACAGCCAAAACCCACATAGCAAACAGCCAATGTGGACAGGCAGGTGTAGCTGTAACACCCTGGAGAGCCTCCCAAACACTGCTTTCACATGGATGCAGATGCATCCCCGTCCTCATCTCCATGCCTCAAGCCTCTCTCTAAGCCAAAAAGCTTTCTAGCTAATCCCACATTTGGTAAACAACAGCATAGCACTGCTTTAGTGCTGTGCTGCTTAAATGTGGATGCACCAGCTGCAAACCTTCATCCCTTTCATGCTTTATCTGTGAAGAAGTTGTTCTTCTTTTAGGCAGCATGCTAGAAGAGGTTAAAGAAAATACCAGTACATGAGTGAGGTGGGATGACCTGTGCTTCTACCATCAGGTTGGAACCCTTTAGGTGTTGCTGTCCTTCCAGAGGTGGTTGTGGATCCAATCAAACCCATTTCAAACCAGTAGAATCATGTAACTTACTAGAGTTATTCCACTCTAAACCCATACCCTCATTTCTTTCTGCCTCAGAAATATTCCCCCATGGATCATCCAAACACAGGCTGGACCCAAAAGAGGGTCAAGAAATCCAACATCTCATAACCCACTATCATAACAGGAAAACAGTACAGTGCAGTCAGGCATCAGCCCCTGCTGGAGCATCCTTTGGTCCCTACAGAAAGCCAGCAGAGGAAACACTGAGAGCTGGAAACAAAAACCGTACTGAAAGCCTAACAGTCACCTACTGGGGGGAGTGGGGAAAACCAGTAGGTCTCTTTGGCAATTACCATTCCTTGAGAAGTTCAGGCTCTCACATTCTTCTGGTTAACAGTACAGAGATGATAGTTACACATTTATTAAGGAGAGGCCACTTATGATCAGCTTGGCACAAACACACTGTCTGTGGTGGTGTTTAATTAGAGATTAAAGTCAAGGAACTGGATAATCAGGGCTGCTAATGAATTGGGAAGCTCAGCAAAGCAAAGAGATGAAGATTTCAGTGGCTTTGCTTTATCTGTCTGTGTTCCTCCTGTTATATCCTCCTCCTTCAACCTAAAATTGTAGGCTTGGATGGAAAGATACCAAAGCTTGACTATGTCCACAGAGTCCAGGTGATGGCAGAAAGCTTCCACAGCACCAGTGAATACTCCCAAATAACATTCATAGGTAATTGCACGGGTTCCAGGGAGCCCCAACAAAGAGAGATCACAGAATCACAGACTTTTAAGGGTTGGAAGGGATTTCAAAAGCTCATCCAGTCAAAGCACCTAGCCACAGCAGAACCACCTAAAATAGGACACACAGGAACTCATCCAGCTGAGTTATCACAGAATCACAGCATGGTAGAGGTTGGAAGGGACCTTTAGAGCTCATCCAGCCCAACCCCCCTGCAGAAGCAGCTCCCACCTAGAGCAGGTCACACAGGAACGTGTCCATGTGGGTCTTGAAGAGCTCCAAGGAAGGAGCCTCCATACCCTCTCTGGGCAGCCTGGGCCAGGGCTCCCTCACTGAAACAAGGAAAGAGTTTTTTCTTGTATTTAAGTGGAACTTTCTGTATTGCAGCTTCATCCCATCACCCCTTGTCCTGGCACTGGGTAAATAGAAAAAAGTGCTGCCCCAAAATCTTGGCACCCACTAATTATACACTTATAACTATTGCTGAGCTCCCCCCTCAGGCTCCTCTTCTCCAGACTGAACAGCCCCAGGTCCCGCAGCCTTTCCTCAGCAGGAAGATGCTCCAGGCCCCTGAGCATCTTGCTGGCCCTGCACTGGCCTCTCTGCAGCACTTCCCTGTCCCTCTGCAGCTGGGGAGCCCAGCACTGGCCACAGGACTCCAGATGAGGCCTCAGCAGCTCTGGCACAGCACAGGGGGAGCACAAGCTCCCTCAACCTGCTGCCCACACTCTGCTGGATGCCCCCAGGCTGCCGTTGGCTTCTTGCCCACGAGCCCACGTTGCTGCTCATGGTCAGTTGCTGATCCCCCAGCAGTGCCAGGTCCCTCTCCTGGAGCTGCTCTCCAGCAGCTCACCCCCAGCCTGTGCTGGGCCAGGGGGTTGTTCCTCCCCAGCTGCAGGACTCTGCCCTTGCCCTGCTTGAAGCTCAGCAGCTTCCTCTGTGCCCAACTCTCAGCCTGCCCAGCTCTCACTGCCTGGCAGCTCAGCCTCTGGGCAATCAGCCAGTGCTCCCAGTTTGGTGCCAGCAGGGAACTTGCTGAGGGTCACTGTGTCCCCCCACCAAGTGATGTTTCTGTTTAACTGGTGCAGCACGCTGTCAGTGGGAAGGTACAATATTTAAAGCAAGTTGTGTTGGTTGGACACTGTACATTGGGTGATACATTTCAAGCCTCATTTGGCACCAAATTGAAATGCTTTAAGTCAACATTGAAGGTAAATGTCTGCATTTTTATAGCCAAAGGCTCCAACTTATTATTATTTGCTTCTGTGCCGTTGGTTAAATCGAGCTTTCATCTATTTACTGCATCATCCTTAACTCTAATCAGACCCATTGCTGGAAGGGATATTATAACTGGGAAAATGGGTCTTTCACTGAGGCACTAAGAGGGTAACAGACTTTCTTTTGCAAAGTCTTTCATAAATAAGAGCTCATATCTAATAATGTTTGCTTAAAACTTCTTAGCAGAGAGCTTCTTGTCTCAGATGCTTTTGAGTTTCAGCTTTAAATAACTATGTATTTGCTGGTAGAGAGAGAAATAATCCCCTTCTCTTAAGCCATCATCTGTTCAACCACTGAACATCCACAGGGAGAGTGGGGGATATGGAGAGAATAATGAGAGGAGAGGAGGAAGAAGTCCAAGTTTATTCTAGGAGGCGACACGAGGAAAGTTCATCACCCAAAGCCTTGCTGAGCTGGCAGCACCCACTCCTCACTCCCCATCCCCACCTAGAAAGCACATGCGTGTATATATACTTGTACATGGGACATTTCCAGCCTCCTTGTCTTATTTTCCAGGCTCCTCTTCCAGTTGTAAAGCCACTATTACTAGCCAGGCTGCTGTGGATGCCCAAAGCCTAGCCCTTGGGAGCACTGCTCTCTCCCCAAGGGAATGGAAGCAGGTAAGCACAGTTTTGGGCAATATCCAGTTTAACACTGTCACTCCCTACTGCAACATCAAGGCCTGGATGCAGTGACCATGTCAAAGTTGATAAACAACAATTGTCTGCACCAAGAGGCTTTCCAAACCATCGTTCAGTGATATCAGCATAGTATCCCCTATGAGGGATCCAATCCTTGCATGTGACAGGAGGTTTCACAGGAAGATGCTGGGATCTCCATTCTATATTGGCCAAATAGTCCTGTCAAAACACTGCCAGGAAGCTGAGAGGGCACCTTGGATTTAGAGGCACACACATGACAAACTGAGAATGGAAGGAGAGCACGAGAGCCAGTAACTTTAACATGTCTGGATTACCATCAGGGCAGCCAAGGAGGAGTTGGGAGTTCACTTGACTTGTGGCAAGCTCCTGACTTTCACAAAGGCTGAGAAGAGATCCTGCTGAAAGCTTCAACACAGAACCCAGTAAGCAAGCACTAAAGCAGCAAGCCACAGAGATGGCAAAGCCCTTCAAAGAAGAGGTTGTGGCCAGAAGCCTGGAGTTGAACACATGCACCAGGCCAAGACACATGAGGATGGATGCTGGCTGACTTGTAGGGAAGGGAGAGAACAGGGCACTGAAGCAGTATCCTGATGCAAACACATAAATGTCAGTAAGCAGCATGGAGATGAAACAGGCCTGACAGATGGAGCCATCCTGGTTTTTGTTTGTCTCCAAAGTTGTCAGTTCAGGTCTCCAGGTCAGAAAATCATTTTATCTCTTAAACCATATGCTTTGTAGAACAAAATGCCTGGCAGACTTCAAGGCATATGTATTTTAAAGAGCACAAGAACATGCTGAACATCTCCAGACACTTGCTTCCTATTTATTAGTACTATGCTACAAAAGAGGCTTTTCTCCTCTTGCCCTAACTGGAGCCTGTAAAATCACCAAGAGAAAGAAAACCACCAGTTCACCCTCACTCTAACTTCACCATTTAAGTTTATTCTCTTCTAAAAATCCAAGAGATTTAAAGAACCACCTTTGGTATTCACATGATGTGAACAACAGCCATTTGGAGACAGCAGAATAAATCCACCATGTGCCTACCCGAGGACGGCATCTCACTATGTGCCTGTCAGGCATATTTTCACTGGTGTGTTGTTTGCCAGCTGCAGGAGGCTTGGGTCTCACTCGAGATGGTATCACTTCATCTGAACTTCAAGTCAGGAGGGTGTTTTCCAAGCCCTCAGCTCTTGAGGGGATTTGTCACTAAGGTCTTTGGCTTGCAGAATGTTTTCACCTAAAAATGTCACTGAACACACCCCAAATTTCTGCAAAGAGCAGCACCTGGGCTGGGGCAGGAATACACCTCACCCCTTTTTGCTTTGCTTCTTGTCCACCTTAGGTACCAAACACCTCTTTATTTCACAGAATGGTACTTTAGGCTGTGGCTTACAATTTACTTCAGGCTTAGAATTCACTTTAGGCTGTGAATTTACTTGAAGCTCTGGCAAACCAGCAAAGTCCAAGCCAGATGCTGCTTTCTGCCACTGCGCACAGCCATCCAACACAGCCCATGCAACAGATTTCCTCCTCTCCTAACTACAAATACATCCAAAGAGATGACAGACAGACTATCAAACCCATTAAACCAGACACAACAAAAGCATCCCCAGGTGTCAGGTTCCTGAGCACACAGAGATTTCTCCTGGATGTTTATTCCAAGTCCTAACTCGTTGCCATGCTTCAAGGGCCAGGGGTTCAAAACACTCCCCCAGGATCTGAGCCAGTGTAACAGATGCTGTTGAAGGCTGCTTGATGAAGTCATGTTAAACCCTCTTTATTTTGCCTCAGCCAATAACACCAAGTCTTTAATTCCAGCTTCTGGCCAGCCTAATTAGTAGGGAAGGTTGGATATATTATCTGACAAAGAAATTAAGGCTCCTCATCCCAATCCAGATCAAAATCTTATTCTTCCTTCTGAGCAACAGCCAGAGTTATCAGAGCTGGACACAAAGACCTGGATTACACTGGGCTGTGGATGTACCTGCCTGGAGATCTCACTGGAGCAGCTGTGGGAGGACAGAAGGGCGACTGCTGCTTGCATTTGAGCCCTGGTGACAGCAAGCTGCAGAGGCAGCTTTTCCATAGGGATGATGGGGGCTTTTTTTTTTTTGTGAGCTTGCACTGAAAAGCAGGCTTTTCATTGACAAAAACAGACTGGCTTTTCCCCCCCATCAAAAAAAAACCCCAGACTCATCAGAATGAAAACAGTGACAAGTTGGATTTTGTTTTGTCAAAGAGGCAGCAAAATCCTGAATTATTCAGTCAGGGAGAGATATTTTGATAAGCTGCTCTGTTTTATCCCCAGGATTCCTGAAAGCTTTACCTCCCAATCACTGCCTCTTACCTTTAGGTTAGCTAAGACACTTGCCTCAATGTTGTGCCTATGTACCTGAAAATTAAGGCAAGAAAAGGTTCAGAGAATGGGATATTGAATATCCCAGTAAAAGGGGAGGGGGGGAAAGGACCAGAGTGGCTCAGACTGGTTATCTTGTGCTGCGGCTGCCTAGGGGTGAAGAAAGCATCTCTCAGGACTGATTTAAGAACAAGCAGACTGGGCAGCAAAGTCTGCACAAAATCTGGCCTCAAAATACAAAGATGCAAATGCAAACCCCACACAGACCTACCCCGAGGACACCCACACTTTAGGGGTTTGCTGTTAGTAAACATAAAGCAATCTACAGAGAAGAGAAACACAAAATGTGGTTTCATCAGCTTCAAACAGGCACTGCAAATGAAATGATCCTGTTCCCAAGCTGTCCCTGTCCTTATCTTGGACTCTTGTACATCTTGGTGCATATCTGCATCCATTTCTAGCTTCACATGAAGGATTGTTACATGGTTTTGGAGTACAGACCATTTCCACAGCAGGCAGTTTCCCAAGACCCTTCTTTCTTTATCCCTGCTGGTGTTATGGTATGAGATACACTACTCTCTTCCCTCACAAATGAAGCCTTGTGATCCTCAAGAGCTCCCCAGCTCAGAGCTGAAGCACAGCCAGTCCTGACCACATCCATCACCAGGAGCTCTGTCAGCACCCAGCCTGAGGAGCACAACAACTAATCCAACATGAACCCCATCGTTTTGCACTTGCGCAGCCACCCTAACACCTCTTAATTACCCAACAGAGACAGAAATGACAGTCACTGATTTCAACAAAGGCCTAACCCATGGTTCCCTGGGGATGCTGGAGCTCAAGCAGTCCCAACCAGCTGAGAGACAGAACCCACCTGAGGGGCTGAAAGGCAAAGGATTAAACTTTGGGCAGTCAACAAGGGCTGGCTGGGCCCTTTGCCACTGATTTGGCAGAAGGTTTTGAGTGAACAGACCGCTATTGTAACAGATCCATGCAAGAGGCACTGTCTTTCACTGGCACACAGGGTAAGCCATTTGTGGACTACCACATCAATACCAATGAGCTGCAGGGCTGGTTTATGCACCCAAGATTAGATGCTGGCTTTAAGAGCATGTTTTCCTCTTCTTCACAGTCACTGATGTGCTGATAGAGCTGTAATTACCAGCTTGCTTCTCACAGGGCATTGGCATATCATCCAAATAGCCTAAGACCAGAAATAACCCTTACTGTAATAAAACAAAGCAAGCCATCCATCTCACAGGTGGTGGATCTGCACCTTGTAGACCATCTGCACTGGCATAGACCTGCATGCAGTGTGGCATTTTATCTGAGTGACATCCACATCTCACATAGCAAAGCAAACAAAAAGCAAGAGTATCATTTTTTTCAAGGAGTGGAGATGCTGCTCCTGACCCCAAGACCGTTGAGCATCCAAAAAACACACCAGCACTTGAGAACATGCCCTAGTTCAAAGTTTTAACACTGTCTCAAGCCTTACATAAAATAAAACCCATCCCAGCCCCCCAAACACCTTACAGCAGCCCTTAAGCTCACATTATATCTTCAATCCTAAATCAGTTTAGTTCTTAGGATGGTTAAAGCCCAAAGCTTGAACACAGCTGCTCTGAGCTCCTTGCTTGCATCATAACTCTAGGACCTCAATTTGCTTCTCATCATTAAAACCATAACACATGTGTCATGGGAACACAGAGACACTGAAGTGATTCTGCAAATCTGAGAGGGCCTCAGAGAGCCTCTTTGGCTCATGAAATGAAAGTATGAAGTTCTGCTCCCCCTGTGCTGTGCCAGAGCTGCTGAGGCCTCAT